>CM021109.1:178319968-178603479 GCA_007115665.2 Sequoiadendron giganteum | reverse complement strand
TATAGAGGGAGGGAGATATGGGGAGAGTGGGAGAAAGAGAGTGGGAGAGAGTGGGAGAGTGGGAGGAAGAGAGAGTGGGAGAGTGGGAGGTCACCCTCAACCCTCAACCCTTAAACCCCAATCCATTAACCCCTATACCATCTTAATACCTCAACCCCCAACCCTTAAACCCTAATCTCTAAACCCCTATACCCTCTTAATCCCTTAACCCTGAACCCTTAAACCTAATCCTTCAACCCCTATACCCTCTTTATCCCTCAACCCTCAACCCTCAACCCTTAAACCCTAATCCCTCAACCCCTATACCCTCTTAATCTCTCAACCCTTAACCCTCAACCCCAATCCCTCAACCCCTATAGCCTCTTAATCCCTCAACCCTCAACCCTCAACCCTTAAACCCTAATCGCTCAACCCCTATATCCTCTTAATACCTCAACCCTCAACCCTCAACCCTTAAACTCTAATCCCTCAACCCCTATAACCTCTTAATCCCTCAACTCTCAACCCTCAACCCTTAAAACCCTAATCCCTCAACCCCTATACCCTCTTAATCCCTCAACCCTCAACCCTTAAACCCTAATCCCTCAACTCCTATACCCTCTTAATCCCTCAACCCTCAACCCTCAACACTTAAATCCTAATCCCTCAACCCCTATACCCTCTTAATCCCTAAACCCTCAACCCTCAACCCTAAATACTCAACCCCTATAGCCTCTTAATTCCTCAACCCTCAACCCTCAACCCTTAAACCCTATTCCCTCAACCCTCATACCCTCTTAATCCATCAACCCTCAACCCTAATGCCTTAACCCCTATACCCTCAACCCTTAAACCCTAATCCCTCAACTCCTATACCCTCTTAATCCCTCAACCCTCAACCTTCAACCCTTAAACCCTAATCCCTCAACCCCTATACCCTCTTAATCCCTCAACCCTCAACCCTCAACCGTTAAACCCTAATCCCTCAACCCCTATACCCTCTTAATCCCTCAACCCTTAACCCTTAAACCCTAATCCCTCAACCCCTATACCCTCTTAATTCTTCAACCCTCAATCCTAAACCCTTAAACCCTAATCCCTCAGCCCCTATACCCTCTTAATCCATCAAGCCTCAACACTCAACCCTAATCCCTCAACCCCTCTAGCCTCTTAATCCCTCAACCCTCAACCCTTAAACCCTAATCTCTCAACCCATATATCCTCTTAATCCCTCAACCCTTAAACCCTAATCTCTCAACCCCTATAGCCTCTTAATCTCTCAACGCTCAACCCTCAACCCTTAAACCCTAATCCCTCAACCCCTATACCCTCTTCATCTCTCAACCCTCAACCCTCGAACCTAATCCCTCAACCTCTATAGCCTCTTAATCCTTCAACCCTCAACCCTCAACCCTTAAACTATAATCCCTCAACCCCTATATCTTATTATTCCCTCAACCCTCAACCTTCGACCCTTAAAACCCAATCCCTCAACCCCTATACCCTTTTAATCCCTCAACCTTCAACCCTCAATCCTTAAACCCTAATCCCTCAACCCCTATACCCTCTTAATCCCTCAAACCTCAACCCTTAAACCCTAATCCCTCAACCCCTATACCCTCTTAATCCCTCAAACCTCAACCCTTAAACCCTAATCCCTCAAACCCCTATACCCTCTTAATCCCTCAACCCTCAACCCTTAAAACCTAATCCCTCAACCCCTATACCCTCTTAATCCCTCAACCCTCAACCTTAATCCCTCAACCCCTATAGCCTCTTAATCCCTCAACCCTCAACCCTTAAACCCTAATCCCTCAACCCCTATACCCTCTTAATCCCTCAAACCCTAATCCATCAACCCGTATACCCTCTTAATCCCTCAACCCTCAACCCTTAAACCCTAATCCCTCAACCCCTATACCCTCTACCCTATAACCTCTTAATCCATCAACCCTAAACCCTCAACCCTTAAACCCTAACCCATAAAATCTCTACCCTCTACCGTCAATCGTCTACCCTCTACCCTCAACCCTAATCCCCCAACCCTTAAACCCTTAAACCCACTTAGTAGACTCTCTACCCTAATCCCTCAACCCTCTTGACCCTTAATCCCTCAACCCTTAAACTTTGAAACACTCAACACTTAACCCTCAACCCTCAACCCTCAACCCTTAAACCCGAAACTCTTAAACCCTCTACCCTCTACCCTCTACACTCAACCCTCAACCCAATACTCTCTACCCTAAACCCTAATCCCTTAACCCTTACACCCTTAAATCCAAGAAAACTCTTTGCCCTAATCCCTAAACCCTCAACCCTTAATCCCTCAACCCCATTAACCTCTACCCTATACATTGGACCCTCAACCCTAATCCCTCGACCTTATATCGTATACCCTCAACCCTTAACCTTAAACCCTCAATCCTCAAACTTCAACCCTTAAACCCTAAACCCTTAAACCCTCTACCCTCTACCCTCTACCCTATACATTAAGCCCTCAACCCTCAATTGTCAACCCTCAACCCTTAATCCTCAATCCTTAAACCCTAAACCCTAAACCCCTAAACCCTCTACCCTTTACATTGGACCCTGAACCTAATCCTTCAACCATATACCCTCAAACCTATACCTTAAACCTTCTACCCTCAACCAAGTAAAACCTTAACCCTAAACCCTTCAACCCTAAATCCTTAAACCTTGTACCCTATACCCTCAACCAAATACCCTCTACCATCGACCCTATTCCCTCAACCCTCAAACTTTAAACCCTAATACCATAGAAGCCATCAACCCAATAGGTCCTCCACCCTAATCCCTCAACCCTATACCCTCAAACCCTATCACTTTCTCTCTATCTATACATCTCACCTCTCCTTCCCTCCCTCCCTCCTACCCTCTCTAATTGTCTCTATCTACCCTCTCCCTCTTTCTACGTACCTCTCGTTCAATCAATCCCTACTACCCTCTCTCGCTCCCTCTATCCATATCTCTTTATGTCCCTCCCACTCTATCTCACTCTCTCCCACTCCCTCTCTCCCTCTCTCATGTCTCTCCCTCTCACCCCTCTCTCTCTCAGGTCTCTCCCTCTAGCAACCTACCTAGGTAACTCTCTTTATCTCTCTCCCCTCTCTCTATCTATCCCTCCCACCCTACCTAGATAAGTCCCTCTCACTTCACCCCCTCTTTCTCTACCTCTATCAAGTCACTCCCTCCCACACCCTCTCCCTCTCTTAGGTCTCTCACTCACACTCCCTCCCTCTCCCACTCCCTCTCTCTCAAACTCCCTCTCACTACCTATCTCTCAAGTCTCTCCCTCTCACCCCCCTCACACTCTCAAGTCTCTCCCTTTGGCACCCTACCTACATAACTCTCTCTTTCTCTATCTCTCTCTCTCCCCCCCCTCTCTCTCTCTCCCTCTCTCTCAATTTTCTCTCTCCCACCCCCCTCTCTCTCTCCCTCCCTCTATTCCTCCCACCCTACCTAGCTAAGTACCTCTCACTCCAACCCCTTCTCTCCCACTCCCTCTCTCTTAAATTCTCACTTCCACCCCCTCTCCATCTCTCCAGACTCTCTCTCTCTAAATTCTCCCTCCCTCTAAAGACATACGTAAATACATACATACTTACATACATACAAGCATAACACATACGTACATACAATCCTACATCCATACAAGCATACATACATACATGTGTAGATACAATCTTACATACATATAAGCATACATACAATATACATGCATTGATACATACAAGCATACGTACATACATACAAGCATGCATACATGCATACACACATGACATACAAGCATACATGTACATACAAAAATACAATTATATCAGCATACATTCAATATATTGGCATTTAACATAAATGAGGACATAACGCAAGTGCGTTATAATGCGCTCGCGTTATGTTTTAGTTGACATGTTTCCCACAGAAGCAAAAAACCATGTGAAAACTGAGATATAATGCTAGCGCATTATAAGTTATAACGCGTTCGCATTATATCTTGCTTTTGGAATTCCCAAGCCTTAGGATTTGTATTTGCTTTGGAATACCAACCCAAAGGCTTGGAGGGCATTCCAACAACCATAGATGTGTTTTTAAAAAATCTACCATATTTCACATAATCAAGTTTGTGCTCATCGTCAGGATTGCATGTGCTTCAATATCGAAAAAATCGAACACATGGGTAATGTTGGGTTCTCTCTTATCTATCCAACGATGTAATTTTTTTCACTTTCTGACAATGTTAAGCCTTTCATTCATAATTTCTTTTGTTTGTACGTCTCTTTTTTTCCAAAAAATAGTGTTTGGTATTTTTTTTGTTATAAATTAACTGTTCATTGAATTTTCAAATAAATTACATTTTTAGAAACTAGACTCCATTCTACAATTTTTTTTTTTTTAAAAAAAAAAAAATCAATTAGTTTCCAAAATGTGTAGGGGTAGCACGGCCAAAATTCTATTTTTCAAGAAGTGTCCACTTCGAAAATTAGTAAAAAATCAAATATTCATTAAAAAATTATCAAATAAATCGTGCATCAACTACATACTATTAGTTAACTTTTGACCATTGTGATTTTAAAAATACTAAAAAAAAGTTCACCGTACGATGATTGTACAAGAGTTGCTATGTTATGTTTTTCTAGCAAAAACAACACCAATTTGTGTACATCCCTCTTTTGAACCCCTTAATATCAATTATTTTAAAAATAAATTAGTAGTTTAGAAAGTAGATTCGGAGCACTTCGATCCTTGTTTTTGTTCCATCTCAAAATTTTGAGTGTAACTATCCTCAATTTTATGTCGAAGGTCAGTATTTCCTAATTTCAAAAAAAAGTTGTCCATTTAAGTCCCCTTTTTGGGAACCATCTTGGTGCACTTACCCCATGAAGGATAAAATTCTATTTTTTTCGAATTTAAATATGTAACAACAATATCTAGAGCTTTTATTTGGTTTCATAGTGTTTTATTGAATATGTTTTCCTTAATCAAGTTTTGAAGTCAAACTAATTACAATTCAGACATTGGTGGACCGTATACAACATAATTTTTTTTTATGTATCAAAATTCAATTTTTTTTTTTGTTGGATCAAGGACTTCAATATCTAGTGCACTGGTATTTTTCAAAAACAAAAATTTGATAATCCATTTTTTTTCCACATGTGCAGAACAGAGAGCTTGATTTTCAATGAAAAACCTACATTCACAAGAAATAAAAAATAAATATAATAATCAATTTAAATTTATTTAAAATTATACTTTTTGGGAAGCTTATAATAAAGACTACATACTTAAAATAATAAAATTAAATGAATTCATTTGATCTCCCAAAAGGTAAATCAAAAGTGGGTTTTTATTAACATTTTGATAGGTGTAAAGGAGACTCTGTTATAGATATGGTTTAAAACTAGTGAAGTTCTATCCAAAAGGGTTTGATCTAAGGTGGTTTGAACAAACCCTCTTCAATTAGAATTTTTTTAATAGAACTTTTCAAGGGTTAAATCATTATATTTTCTAAAAATATGTGATTTCAACAAAAAATATGATCTCCTAGAAATTGTAAACCAGTATTGTGGCAACACCCTGATAAGTTTTGCTTCGACCCTTGACCTACTAACAAACACTAACCTGCAAAATCCTAACACTCAATCGACCTTTGCAAAAAAATGCATCCCCTTCAACCTTGCAAAAAATTGACCCCTCTTCAACCATGGTAGATTCGTGGTCAAATCTGCACAATTTGAGATTTTATACGAAATTAGGAGCTTTGTAACTTTGCAGAGAATTAGGGGCCATCCGACCAAAGTCTAGATCTTTGCAAACCTCCTAAACATGAACTTGGAAAAAAAAAAACGACTGAAACCAAAACAAGAAAGCACCAAAAAGGGAAACTAACCCAAAATATACTAACCTAAAACTTGGAAAGCAAGACAATCAAGCAAAAAGAAAGACGAGGTCCTCATTTAACAATGAGACATGTGTGCAAGGATGTAGTCCAACCTTTGAGTGTCATTAGATCCTAGTTGTTTAAGGTTCTAGATCCTCACTTCATTTGACATTATAAAAAGATTGAAAACTTGTCCAAAACCTCTTTTATCAATAATAAGAAATAATGAATATCCAACATTAATTTTAACACTAAATACACCAAATCTAAACATTTATTTTAATACTTTATCCCACTCTATTATTTAAATTAACAATTAATTACATTTATTTAATGTATTCTATTTTAAAAATATTATTTGTATTTCTGCTCAATTTCCAAGGTTCCATGTTATTTCCTTACTGGCTTCCTTTATAATGCCCTGAACAAAATCAATTGTGTTGGCTTTTCATGAATAAAAAATACTAAACATCCACAGAATTCTGCTCCTTTGCAACCTTAGTACTCACATCGACTTATTTGAAATCGTAATATAATATCCATGGAATATGGATATGTTGGGTTGCCCATGCAAAAGACAAGATATATATAATGAAATTACGGCGAGACTGCCCAGGCATTTAAGACAGGATTTATTTAATAGAATAAAATGGAAATAAAAAATGAAGTCGTCGAATGGAAGGCATGTACGGTGTACTCGAGAAATAAGAGTCGAACGCACCAAAGATAAAGGAGATATAAAGCCGATTAATCAAAGGTAAAAAAGCGCAGGCATTGTTTAGGCTCCAATTCAATCGCACTAGAGTTGTCGTCTGCCGACGGGACACATGGCTATACTTTAAATAAAGAAGATACCTGCACTTCCACTTCCACTTCCATTTCCACTCAACCCTCAACCCACCATTATGCCGTAAAGGGAATTCGTTTTAGCCTTTTCGGCTTTATAAATAAATTATTAAGTAGGTAGTTATAGATCAATAAATTCATATTGTGGGAATAACTGTAGTTTCTTTTTTATATCTATTGTTAATGTTTTTTAAGTTCTGGACAGCTATCTCGTAGTTTGTTTTGGGGGGCCTATTCATATCTTGGTTAATGTTTTGGGTTTACACATGGCAGAAATTGTCTCCCATGTGTCAAATTATGTGATCATATCAAATCAATTTTGTGTAAAGATTGAAGATATTTATTATTTATATATATTGTCTAAGACGTTATGTAGATATGAATGTTATAAAGGGTTCTAGGAAAATTCACCGTTAATAATTCGTCATCAAACAATTTGTCATCATGACAAATTCATTTCGTGGAAAATTCACCAACAACAATTCATTGCCTTGGATAATTTGTCGCATATACAATTAGAAATTTTGATTTATGATAGTAAAAATGAAAACATTTTTCAATATATTTTATTTCATTTGAGTAAACCAATTTGCAGTAAATTTTTGGCCGTTATAAAGATAATGTGGTGAGTATAAGAGATTTCTTATAGGTACTAGATATGCTTATCAAAGTTTACTAGATACTCTTAATAAATTAGGGTTCATTCTTATATACATTTTGATACACAATTCAAATACTTCTTAGGTCAAATTAACTCATAATGATTAACTAGAGTGAATTTTTAAACAAAGAGAATGAATAAAATTGAAAATTAAGTATAGAATTTATTGTGATTAGAGAACATCATACATGTGTTGAAGGTCACAAAATTAATGTACTTTAATTTAATGTAAAAATATATTATATAAAAATTAACCATTTTAAATGTAACTAATAAGTTTTTTATAAATAACATAATAAATAAATGATATATCGACATTTCTACCTTTATATAATGAAATATAATATTATTAAAAAATACATCAAAACTAAAAATCAATCGTTATTCTTAACATAAATTCATGCATATCAAGAATTTTAATTTTTTTTAAAGATATCACTTCTCTATCTTATAAATAATATTCCAAATTCTATAAATATTTTGATTCATAATATATTTACTTTTACACCTTTCATATAAACTTATTACTACTTTCCCTTCCATATTAAAAAAATTATTTCATTTATTCATAAACTCTTAACTTTATTTTCCTCATTCTATAACTAATAATATTAATTCTCTTACTTTTCATAAGAAGGTACATGACGATTCTTCCTTATTTCCGCATTCACATGATATCGCCAAACTTGTACAACTAAAAATGGCAATGGGTTTGGAAAATTTCGCTTTAGTGAAAAAGTAGCATAAACACAATCTTGCCCTTGAGATTTGCATTGCGCGTGCACTCACCAATTCCTTGTGAAGATAAACAAAATATCGAAGTTGCATGTGCGCAATCTTATCTATTAAATTCGTAATGCGCATGCACCAAATATTTTCCTTCCTGCCCAGGCTATAAAAGATTTCCACAGTGTTCGTGGCGGTGCGATAGCTAAAGGCAAAATCGTAAGGGAAACATTTTCTTAACGTGCAATAGAATATCGTAAGTTAGAAAAAGATAATATTTAAATATAATAATTAATTCCGATGTCCCCACAAATATACTTTTTTATAAAAATGGAAACCTGTTTTACTTTCCCGGGTTGATGGTCGATGCCAGCAAAGAAAATTCCCGTTGATATGATTCGTGTCGAGAGGCTTTACATCTAATTTCAGAAATATTACCGCCTAGAGAAATATTCTTTGTATGTGTTGTCAATTTTCTATCTAGACAGGAATGTGATGTATGGAGTGGTCTCATGTTTTTGTCTATCATTTTTATCTTTTTTATACGCCACGTCATTTATCACGTTAATTTATTTAAACAAAACTATATTCGAGCTTCATCTTTTACTTGAGCATCTTATGATGCTTGAAAAATGATTGAGATAAAGTCACAAGTTTAAAGTAAAATAGAAAAAGAAAGATCCCAGCATTCTACAATATTCTTTTAGGAAAGTGATTTTCATTTTATCTTGCCAGTTTTATTTAAAATTATTGGGGGATGAAAGAAAGCTTGTCTTATTGTTGTTAGGGAATATAATTTATCACTATACTTCGAATGCTTATTTTAATTTACGGAGAAAATGTAGTAAGGGAAAACAAGTAAAGGTCATGGTGTGAATTACAATAGTTTTGGTAAAGTTAAGTTGGGTATAAAGTTGAATGTATTCTATCGAATAAAAGGAACTTTTGGGTTTCCGAGCTTTCGTGGAAAGAGTTGCCTACCACACACAATAAATCGTCAACGCGTTTCAACATGGACAAGTGCCCAATTTTCTTCTTGCCTCACAATTCATATTGCAATAATACTTTTAAATTTTACTTGTTTATTTTATTTTAATTTGAAAAGTTATTTAACTTGTGTATGTAACTTTTAATTTTATTATTGAAAAAATCATTTTTAATTATTTCAAAAAAAAATTGTTATAGTTTTTTATTATTTTTTAAAAATATGTCAATTTAATTTTGGTTTTTATATAGAGAGTCGCATTTTGTGTCATTTTTATCACTTCTCAACATCATAAAAAAAATAATAGAACTATTTTATTTCATAAAGATTAATTAATTTAATTAAACATGATTTTATTTACTACATACAAATATAAACAAATTTGGATTTTTTCTATACAGTTATTTGATTTTGTCTAATTTTTTGTTCGATTTTTATTTAAATGATCATTATATTTTTCTATAATTTATATAACTTTTTTATTCTACTTTTTGAAAAACCACCTTTCATTATATATTTCTTATTTGTGATTGGCAAAGGTTTTTATTTAATATTCATTTTATAAACATATATATATCATTTACTTATAAGTTACTTTACTTTAGAGCTATTTAATTTACTATATATTTAAAAAATGATATCTTTGCTTTATTTTACTATAGAGTTATTTTATTTTATTGGATATTTTATCTACTTTATAACTATTTTAAAATTTCTTTAAATAATTTTTGTTAAGATGGTTATGCCATTATAGTTCATGTTTAATGTCAAGGTAAGTTACACATTTCAACATAGTAAATGATATAATCTTGTGTGGATTTGAGGTCATTCTTATAGCTTTTACTTATTCTAGTACACACATGTTCCCATGTAATTAACCCCTTTACCTTATCATTAGATACACATAATCTAATACATTCACCCAATATTTACATGTAATACATGTGTCCAAACCTTTTCTCAAATATATATGTCATATATCTAGATATGACCACTTGCCTACCCAATTTGTGGTCATGAGGCCAACAACTCAATCAAAAAATCTTTACTTTTTCAAATTTTGAATTCATGTTTTTTCCTACTAACTTCCTTTATGTTCATGCTCTAAGTTGACTAAGTACATGTTTAAGGAAATTTGATGTTTATGCTAATATTTAAAGGTTTTCAGTAACATTTATTTGAAACATTTAGGATCCACGACTCCTCTCTCATTCTAGAGTATTTAAAGAGAATGAATAGTTAAAGTTTTTGATTTGGTGCACTTAAAGACCTATAATCTAAATTTCTATATATAATTCTAAAACATTTTTTATATTTTTAGACATGACACATATTTTTGGGGATTGATCAAGGAGAAAATGTCTTGTGTGACACAATGACAATTCTTTAAAATATTTTTAAATATTGCTAGTCCTAGATATAAATAAAAAAGGTAGAACAAGTAGAGGCAAATCAAGCAAAGTAGGAAACATAATTGTGCAAATTATTAGATCATTTTTGCATGTAGAGGATCTTTTTCGTGAGTGTGGATATAATCCAAATCTACAAACTTGAACCTCCACTATGTTAATAGTAGTTTCTAACCTTGAGATGAGCAAAAACCTATCAGATTTTTTTTGGGATGATGCATTCAAATTTTGACATTAAAATTTGTTTGTTTTGACCACTAAATTAAAAACCTTTATTTATCACGTTTACTTTTATTCTATTAAAAATAGCCTTAATACCATTTATTAATCTAAATTAATATGTGCTTATATGCATGCATCTCATTGGATTGGCCCATATTACCATTAAAAGTTTATTGTTTACACTAAATATAATATAAAATTGTAGTAGTGTTGGGCAGCCTGTTGGCATTTCACATGATCGATTTAATTAATTATAATAATAACAAATGTATTTATTGTGTCGACCACGACACCGACACGTCAGGGAAGTTAGAAATAGGCTGACTGATGTGTCATCAGGAAATTGTCTTTGTAGAAACAAGAACCGGCACTAGATTTGTTTAAAGTGATTGAACTGCCACATGCCGTGCAGAGTTAAAGGCAGGAAAAATATAAAATCCGATTTTCAGGGGTCTAAAAAGTGTTGAGGTAACAAGTTAAATAGTTGGTAAGATCGTGAGTCAGAAGCATGCTGCTACAATTCGCAGGTACAACAGGTGAAAGGAAAAAGGCGAGTTACAGAGATGCGCGGAGAAAGAGGGAGAGAGAAAAGAATGTAAGAGAATGGGGACCAATATCAATCTCATTTTCGTTACACAGTTATCTTAATGTTATTTATAATTTACAAAGTTTTTATATTTTTTCGTAAATGGATAAATTATTAATTCAAGTGGCATGACAACAATGAAAGCATCCATTATAGGATTAGCCTTGAGACAATCAGAATTAAAAAATGTCAATCAGTGGTTATGTTCTACATAGTGTTCCCAAATATATAGACAAGATTTATTCCGCTGTCCAAACATTGTGCTATCTTTTTCCAAATCCAAATTTAGACATATGTGCTCGCCACGTCCTGCATATTTCTTCCTCTCATCAACAATTTTAATCTGGCCTTAATTCATATTGCCATTAAGGAATCTGAAAGTTCATCAAAATGATCTGCATTGTCTCGAAAAAATTCTCGAACTTCGAGGTTGCAGAGACAACAGAAACGAGAGTGAATGTAGAAGAAACATCACTGCTTAATCCGGTAAGAGGGCGTACGAGTCATGAGAGAAGAAGCATGAGCTGGGTAATGAGAGGGACTGCAATTATAATTGCTTTTGTTATTCTGGGAGGCTTCATAACATTGCTCAGCTACGTGAGCGAGTCCCATCAGTCTTGTGTGTCGGATGAGACGGAGCTTTCCTACTTCCATCGCTGGTTTGTTAACGCAGGAAGCAATCTCACCATTGCTACACATCTGAAGGAGCTCACACGAAGTGTACACGTAGCAGGCACGCCCCAGGACATGCAAACTGCTAAGTATGTAGAGAATTTCTTTCAAAAGTATGGGCTGTCAGCACACTCAGTCGATTATAAGGTTCCGCTCTCTTTTCCAGTCTCTAGATCTCTTTCCTTATCCTCACCCAGTACAGGAGTAAAGCACGAACTGTGTTTGGATAATGGGCATTACAACAAATCGGTAATACTACCGTTCCATGCGTGGTCGCCGTCGGGATCTGTAGCCAGCGAGGTGGTATACGTCAATTATGGAGGAGAAAAAGATTACAGAATGCTTGCTAAGATGGGAGTGAATGTAAGCGGGGCCATTGTTATTGCCAGATATGGTGATGTCTACCGGGGGACTGTTGTGAGAACTGCTGCTAAATTTGGTGCAATTGCGGTTATTATGTACAGCGATCCTGAGCAATTCGGCGGAAATGGAACACAAGGGTTTTTCCCCAAGACCAAGTGGTTGCCGCTAGATGGAGTCCAATTTGGAAGTGTAATGGAGGGAATGGGCGATCCCTCTACTCCTGGATGGCCCAGCACTGAGAAGAGCGAAAGAGTATCAAGCGTTGGGGACAAGTTTCCAAGCATACCGTCCTTGCCGATCTCTGCAAAGGTAGCTCAGCAAATTCTCATGTCACTTTCAGGACCAACTGTTCCTGCTGCTTGGCGAGGATCTCTAGATTTTCATGGCGTGGGGAGAGGGCCTGGGATTCTCAATTTCACCTATGTGGTAAATCAATATTCTTCGTCGAAATGATCTAAATCATAACGCATATGTTTTGTGGTGCAATTTCGTGTTTAACAAGTGTAGTTCATTCATGCTTTAACCTCTATAGCCATTAAAGTGAAAGATTTCGGTCACAAGAGTCATGCTTAACTCTCTCCTGCAGCAGTCCTGACTTCCTTATACTTCTAATGGATATAGCAGTGGAATTTTAAATATTGCATATTTAGTAGTTCAGTAGTTCATGGTTATAGATAATTGCTGCTTGATGCTGAGATGCCGAATGCTTTTGAACGTAGTAGACTACATGAAAGCAACCTCTATTTGTCAGAAGTTGGCTGGAGACCTTTCCCATCTTTTTTCTCTGCAAGGATATGATCAATCGTCCTAAATATAGGATAAAAGTCATTTTCTTTCATTCTGACCGGATGCGCGGCCCACTTTTGTACGCAGGAGAATCAAACAATATCTACTATTCGAAACGTGTTTGCTGTAATACGGGGCTCAGAAGAACCAGACAGGTATTTCATTGTTTTTCTGGTGTACCAGCGAAGATTATTCTTCCAGTTTCCAACAACAAATAGCTGATAGCATTATATGATGGTGGTACATGGGCAGATTTATCATTCTTGGAAATCATCGCGACGCTTGGACTTACGGAGCAGTGGACCCGAATAGTGGTACAGCTGCTCTTTTGGAGGCAAGTTATATATTAAATATTTAATCATAATTGATATTAGTTTCCAAGCTTGTTTTTAAAATCAACTGTGTGTGTTTTTAATTGATGTTTCTTGAATCCATTTCAAGAAGAAGATAGGGGAATAATGATGGATCGTTTGGCGTGATCTGAATGGTTGATTCAAAAAATGTACACAATTGATTCAAAATCAATCTTTTATTTATTGATTTCCGCAGTTAGCTCGAAAGTTTGGTGCTCTACTTGACATGGGATGGCAGCCACGGAGAAGTATTATTCTGTGCAGTTGGGATGCAGAAGAGTATGGAATGGTACGCTTTTATGGCCTCCTCTTATATATATTCGTAATAGAGGCATCATTAGCCAAATTTATTCAGATCTGGTGCTCACGAGAGTACATTATGTGTGCAGATAGGATCAACGGAGTGGGTAGAGCAGAATTTGGGCAACTTGGGTGCAAAAGCAGTGGCGTACCTGAACGTTGATTGTGCTGTTCAAGGGCCTGGATTCTTCGCAAGTGCTACGCCACAGCTAGACGATCTTCTGATACAAGTTACGAAACAGGTACATACAACAAAGCACTTTAGTGGAATTCGATCAGTACTAGTAATGCTAACGTACAAGCTAAAATTCATTTGCCTTTCTATAAACAGGAATTTCCGTAGGTTTGATACGAATAAGGTGATGACTATGAGGTCCTTGAAATATTATTTGTTTATAGCTCATTGTTACTGCAGCCGAATCCAACTGACAGCTTTCATGATTAAAGATCGTTTCTATTAAATTAATAAATAAAATTGAATGTTTGAGGATAAGACGTAACTAATGATAAGTTGAAGGGTAAGGGATTGGTTTGTCTTCCATTTAACTTTTCGATTTCTTTTCTATATTTTAGGGCTGTTCTTGTCGGATCAGTTTCCCTTCAAATTATTGACATGTGAGACCTTATTTAAAATGAAGAAATTACATTAAATTTATGGGCACACGAAATACAATAATTTAGGAGACTAATTTGTTCGTTGGATACCTTAAAAGAGGTTGACAAATAAGTAGTACTCCAATGAAGATTCGCCTTAGATAATTACGCTTTTCCTTATATACGACTATTTTTTATAGAATTGTTAAGGAAAATAATATTTCCTTTGGGTTTAGTTTAGGCTCGTCAAATAAAATGCGTATATAGATAAGTTAATTAAAAATAGAGCTGTTTTTAAGCTAAATTAGTAGGATTTTATTGATGGGGTATTATTTCAATTATAATTGTAAATTAAAAGAAATTAAAAATTAGATATAACAATAAAAGATATAAATTATATTTTTAATTCTTTCTTGTTTTATTATGAGATCTTAATGATAATGATTTTCTAGTATTTCTTTTTCTACTAATTATTTATCATTAGTCTTGAATGTCTTCTCCTTCTCAAACTCCAAAGAAGAAGGGCAAGAAGGCAAATAATGATTTATTGTTCAAGTTAATATTGAATGTAGAATATGATATTCTATACCACATTCATCCTCAGGAGCAGGATAAATAGAATTCTAAATTCTATAAGGGACAAGTATCTTCAACATTACACTCCTCAATATTGTTATCTCTTGGGCAAGATGCCATCTAACGCCTAGTGTTTTTTTTAAATCTTTTTTGTCTCCACCTTACTTGAATTGATGATGCCTTATCCTTATCTTGCAACACCATATTTTTCTTACTAGGAGAAGAACAAATCACGTCTAAAGAGAAAGGTAGTAAGGGTAGTTGATGAGGGTGAATCCTTAATTATCTCATAATCTAACTTTATTAAATTAAAGTTCACCATTTTCTTAACACAAGGAAGCTACATATCAAGAATCATTAGACTCATAAAAAGAGGGAGGAGTATCTTTTTAACAAAATGATGAAAAAAGTATGCACCTTTACACCATGTAGCTTGTTTGTCTAAGTAAGATTTGTCTACCTTACACTCAACTACAATAAGCCCACCTAAAATATGTCAACACTTGCTTCCAAATCTTATCCTCCAACTTCAATCAAATTTCATACAATATCCCTTTCTCAAAATACAACTCTACCTAAATCCTAGTTATGTATTAAACCATCCATTTCTAGATCTAATGCCAAAAAAATTCCTAAGGTATTACTAATACCTTGAAAATATGCATACACCTAGAACTACAATAGTAAATATTGTTGTCTACAATAGTAAATATTGTTGTCTAATCCATACTAGTATAACTAAAAAAAGTCAATTATAGGTTTAAAACCAATAAACTATGGCTTTATCAATAGCAAATTTTTTATCCTAATACCATGGCTTTTTTGATAAAATATAATATTTATCTCTTATTGATTCATAGAGAAGAACACAAAATTTTGGAGCTCTAGGTATATTTCAACCGATCCTTTTAAATTAGCTCTCCAATATTTAGAAATTCTAAGCATGGAAATTCGCTAAAATTGGCCAAAGAGCACTAAAATTATAAATTAAACTATACATGAAAAATTTCCCATCTTCAAATAACACTTTTTTTTATCAAGGGAGAGGATAGAATGCTCACTCATGTAAGGAATGATATTCTAGCATGACATTTGAAAAACCATATGTACCTCTTGCTAGTGATTTGTATCTTAGTTGTTGTAGATCTAAAGTAAATCTAGATTTGGGTGATCCCACAATACTAGTTTACAATTTTTGGGAGATACTGATTTTTGTTGAAATCACATATTTTTAAAAAATATAATGATTTAAGTCTTGAAAAGTTCCATTCAAAGGACTCCAATTGAAGAGAGTTTGATCAAACCACCTTAGATTAAACCCCCTTGGATAGAACCCCGCTAGTTTTAAATCATACCTATAACGGAGTCTCCTTTACACCTAGCAAAATGCTGATAAAAAATAACTTTTGGTTTACCTTTTGGGGATCAAATGAATTCATTTAAATTTTTTTTTTTGTAAGTATGTAGTCCTTATTATAAGCTTCCAAAAAAACATAATTTTAAATAAATTTAATTTAATTATTATATTTATTTTTTATTTCTTGTGAATGTAGGTTTTTCACTCAAAATCAAGCTCTTTGTTCTACCTGCACATGTGAAAAAATAGTAGATTATCAAAAAGAATTTCGAAATATATCAGTGTACTAGATATTGAAGTCCTTGATCCAACAATTTTTTTTTGAATTTCGATAAATACAAAAACTTTTATGTTGTATACGGTCCACCTATGTCTGAATTGTAATTGGTTTGACTTCGAAACTTGATTAAGAAAAAAATATTCAATAAAACACTATGAAACCAAATGAAAGTGCTAGATATCATAGTTAAAAATCTAAATTCAAAAAAAATAGAATGTAATCCTTCATGGAAAAAAATTTATTTTGTATATGGTGAACATCACTCCTTAAAAATGGTGTTTATTGAAAAAACTAGTTTTTGAATGATATGGAAAAATAAGTGCAATCTGATTCCAAATTTTTTGAAAAAAATATATTTTGAATCTACAGACAAAATATCAGAAATCGCTAGTTTGCATCATCTTCAAATTCCTCATGGTTAAACCGCTATAAGTGCTCGAAAGTGAAGATTTAGTTAGAAAAAATCAGTTCAATGTTTGGTTTGGCCAAAAATTGTAAACTAGTTTGTGGGATCACCCATTTAGTATGTTGCTCACCTCCCAAACAAGACTACCCTATGTCAAGACAAGTATTATCACCTAGTGCCTATTGAGGTAAATGCTCCAACTCACCAAAATGCATGTAACTAACCACTGATGTACACTACTAAAACATAGAAAAATAGGGTAGGGGTGATTGTTTATTTGAAAATGTGTGAGGGACCTATTTCCTTTATTTCATTAGGAAATGAGATCCCCACAATGAATTTATTATTAACCCTTGTGAATCAACCCAAAGTGAGACTAATTTGTTTAGTTGGATACCTTAAAAGAAGTTGACAAATAAGTAGGACTCCAATGAAGATTCACCTTAGATAATTATGCTTTTCCTTATATACGACTATTTTTTATAGAATTGTTAAGGAAAATAATATTTCCTTTGGGTTTCGTTTAGCTTCGTCAAATAAAATGCGTATATAGATAAGTTAATTAAAAATAGAGTTGTTTTTAAGCTAAATTAGTAGGATTTTATTGATGGGGTATTATTTCAATTATAATTGTAAATTAAAAGAAATTAAAAATTAGATATAACAATAAAAGATATAAATTATATTTTCAATTCTTTCTTGTTTTATTATGAGATCTTAATGATGATGATTTTCTAGTATTTCTTTTTCTACTAATTACTTATCATTAGTCTTGAATGTCCTCTCCTTCTCAAACTCCAAAGAAGAAGAGGAAGAAGGCAAATAATGATTTATTGAAGTTAATATTGAATGTAGAATATGATATTCTATACCACATTCATCCTCAGGAGCAGGATAAATAGAATTCTAAATTCTATAAGGGACAAGTATCTTCAACATTACACTCCTCTATATAGTTATCTCTTGGGCAAGATGCCATCTAACGCCTGGTGTTTTTTTAAAATATTTTTTGTCTCCACCTTACTTGAAATGATGATGCCTTATCCTTATCTTGCAACACCATATTTTTCTTAGTAGGAGAAGAACAAATCATGTCTAAAAAGAAAGGTATTAAGGGTAGTTGATGAGGGTGAATCCTCAATTATCTCATAATCTAACTTTTTAAAATTAAAGTTCACAATTTTCTTAACACAAGGAAGCTACATATCACGAATCATTAGACTCATAAAAAGAGGGAGGAGTATCTTTTTAACAAAATGATGAAAAAATTAAGCACCTTTACACCATGTAGCTAGTTTGGCTATGTAAGATTTGTCTACCTTACACTCAGCTACAATAAGCCCACCTAAAATATGTCAACACTTGCTTCCAAATCTTATCCTCCAACTTCAATCAAATTTCATACAATATCCCTTTCTCAAAATACAACTCTACCTAAATCCTAGTTATGTATTAAACCATCCATTTCTAGATCTAATGCCAAAAAAACTCCTAAGGTATTACTAATACCTTGAAAATATGCATACAGCTAGAACTACAATAGTAAATATTGTTGTCTAATCCATACTAGTATAACTAAAAAAAGTCAATTATAGGTTTAAAACCAATAAACTATGGATTTATCAATAGCAATTTTTTTATCCTAATACCATGGCTTTTTTGATAAAATATAATATTTATCTCTTATTGATTCATAGAGACGAACACAAAATTTTGGAGCTCTAGGTATATTTCAACCAATCCTTTTAAATTAGCTCTCCAAGATTTATAAATTCTAAGCATGGAAATTCGCTAAAATTGGCCAAAGAGCACTAAAATTATAAATTAAACTATACATGAAAATTTCCCCATCTTCAAATAACACCTTTTTATCAAGGGAGAGGATAGAATGCTCACTCATGTACGGAATGGTATTCTAGCATCACATTTGAAAAACCATATGTACCTCTTGCTAGTGATTTGTATCTTAGTTGTTGTAGATCTAAAGTAAACCCAAATTTGGGTGATCCCACAATACTGGTTTACGATTTTTGGGAGATACTAATTTTTGTTGAAATCACAGATTTTTTTAAAATATAATGATTTAAGTCTTGAAAAGTTCCATTTAAAGGATTCTAGTTGAAGAGGGTTTGATCAAACCACCTTGGATAGAACCCTGCTAGTTTTAAACCATACCTACAACGAAGTCTCCTTTACACCTAGCAAAATGCTGATAAAAAATAACTTTTGGTTTACCTTTTGGGGGATCAAATGAATTCATTTAATTTTGTTTTTTGTAAGTATGTAGTCCTTATTATAAGCTTCCCAAAAAACATAATTTTAAATAAATTCAATTTTCTTATTATATTTATTTTTTATTTCTTGTGAATGTAGATTTTTTACTGAAAATCAAGCTCTTTGTTCTGCCTGCACATGTGGAAAAATAGTAGATTATCAAAAAGGATTTTGAAATATATCAGTGCACTAGATATTGAAGTCCTTGATCCAACAAAAAAAAATTGAATTTCGATAAATACAAAAAAGTTTTGTTGTATACGGCCCGCCTATGTTTGAATTGTAATTGGTTTGACTTCAAAACTTGATTAAGAAAAAAATATTCAATAAAACACAATGAAACCAAATGAAAGTGCTAGATATCATAGTTACAAATCTAAATTCAAAAAAAATAGAATTTAATACTTCATGGAAAAAAAGTTATGTTGTATACGGTGAGCATCACTCCTTAAAAATGGTGTTTACTGAAAAAACTAGTTTTTGAATGATATGGAAAAAGAAGTGCAATCTGATTCCAAAATTTTTGAAAAAAATATATTTAGAATCTACAAAAAAAATATCACAAATCACTAATTTGCATCATCTTCAAATTCCTCATGGTTTAACCGCTATAAGTGCCCGAAAGTGAATATTTAGTTAGAAAAAATCAATTCAATGTTCGGTTTGGCCAGAAATTGTAAACTAGTATTGTGGGATCACCCATTTAGTATGCTGCTCACCTCCCAAACAAGACTACCCTATGTCAACACAAGTATTCTCACCTAGTGCCTATTGAGGTAAATGCTCCAACTCACTAAAATGCATGTAACCAACCACTGATGTACATTGCTGAAAGATAGAAAAATAGGGTAGGGGTGATTGTTTATTTGAAAATGTGTGAGGGACCTATTTCCTTTATTTCATTAGGAAATGAGATCCCCATAATGAATTGATTATCAACCCTTGTGAATCAACCCAAAGTGAGAATCTTCAAATTTCTTGATAGTTGAAGGACAAGGGTCAAGGTCAAACAACACTTTGGGGAGAAAAACTAAAAAATAGAAAATCAAATCCAAAATTCAATCTAACACTTGAAACTTCAAGATTAAACTCAATATTTGTAGAACCAGAAAATAGAATGTGAATCTGAGAAGGGTGGAAACATGTGTACTAGTCACCAAAATTGCTTTTTGGAAGCTAACATGAGACTCATTCACCCATGGGTGAATGGGTCCAAGTATAGGGGTTTTGAAACAATCTTTCAAGAGCATCTGGTGCAAATTTGTAGCTTCTTATTTGTCCAAGTTTCAGTGTTGAAAGGTTAGAAATCCGATATATAGGTTAAATTTAGTGATTTGATAACTTTGACAACTTTTGCAACTTTTGCAACTTTGTAAATCTTACACTTCAAAAGGTTTTCAAGTCTTCTTCAACCTAAATTTGCAATCACACACACAAGAGAGAAAAATGTTTGTTTTGGGTGAATGGAGGTTTGTCTTGTTCAAATCTCATTTTGGTAATCAAACTTGGGTGATCCTACAATGGTGGTTTACAATTTTTGGCCAAACTGGACACTGAAATTATTATTTTTAACTAAATATTCACATTCGGGCACCTATAGCGGCTAAACCGTGAGGAATTTGAAGATGATGCAAACTAGATTCTAAAAATATTTTTTTTCAAAACTTTTGGAATGAAATTGTACTTATTTTTCCATCTCCCATGAAAACTAATTTTTTTCATAAAACAACATTCTAAAAAAGTGATGCACACCGTATAATGCATAATTTTTTTTCCATGAAGGATAAAATTCTAATTCTTTTGAATTTATATTTGTAACTCTAATATCTAGTGCTTCCACTTGGTTAGATAGTTTTTTATTGAATATTTTTTCTTTAATCAAGTTTTGAAGTCAAACAAATTACAATTTAGACATAGTGCAACCGTATAACACGTAATTTTTTTTGTATATATCGAAATTCAATTATTATTTTTGTTGGATCAAGGACTTCAATATTTGGTGCACTCATATTTTTCAATTTTTTTTGATAATTTGCTATTTTTCCACATGTAGAACAAAGACCTTCATTTTCAATGAAAACCCTATGTTTAATAAAACTAAAAAAAAAAATACATAATAAAACCAAAACATATTAAAATTGTATTCATTGGATAGCTCATTCTGAGGACTACCATAATCATTTGAAATAAATTTTAAATGAATTCATTTGATCCCCCAAAAGGTAAATCAAAAGTGATTTTTTATCAACATTTTGATAGGTGTAAAGGAGACGCGTTTATAGGCATGGTTTGAAACTAGCGAGATTCTATACAAGGGCATTTGATCTAAGGTGGTTTGATCAAACCATCTTCAATTGGAATCCTTAAAATGAAACTTGTAAAGGCTTAAATCATTATATTTTCTAAAAATATGTGATTTCAGCAAAAATGAGTTCCTCTCAAAAATTGTAAACCAGCTTTGTGTGATCACCCACCTTGAATTGAAGTAATGAAATGAAAGAGGGAATGAAGAATGGACAAAGCTATGTTACCACTCAAAAAACCCTTGTATGAAACCTTGATAATGAAGATCTTAGGAAGTCTTCAACTTGCATGAAATGGTTGAATTGGATGTGGATCTTGACACTTGAATCTTGCTTGAAATGATTCTTTGAATGCTTGACTTGATGATGAAATCTACATCACAATGTTAACTCCAAAAATATTCATGATGCTAGAAGAATTTGATATGATGAATAGATCTTGAATGCTATAATACATCTCTGATATATCTACTCTTGAATTCTTTTGATCATCAACTTTACTATAGGAATTCTTGCATAAAAATTCTAGGTGAAACTTTGTGAAATAACCTTGTATTTATAGGTATGTATCCTTAATTTCCAAAAATTCAAATATCATAAGTCGATATTGAATTATGTATTTGAATATGTTGAAATACCACCAAAAACATATTTTAAATTAGGTCCAACGGTCTAGGGAGGACCCATTCACCAATGGGAAAATGGGTCCCAGGTCTCTATACTTGGAACACACATTACTCAATGTAAAAAACTATAATAAGTAAAAATATTTAAAATTCATTTTTCTTTTTCTGTTGTAATTGAAGTGAGTAGTTAGCTTTCAAATATCTAATTAGTTCTTAGTTATGCAACATAGAGTCAAAATTTGGATGAAAACCTATAAACAAAGAAAACCCTAACTCTTAGATGAGTTTAATGTGTTTGGCTCTATCTTTTAGAGCTTAAACCCTCAAATTCCATTTTACTTGAAAGATGCAACTCTACTTAATGTTTGAAAACTAATTGAAGAGCTCCATGTATTAACCTTAAAATATATTTACCCTAGCATACTATTACACAAAAATGAAATATATTTCACAAAATCCCTTAGATGCAAACTAACATGAGTTAACACATATAATAAGTATAAATTTAGGAATTCATTGAATCCCCTAAAAATATTAACTAATTTTGGAGATAAATTGTGAGAATAAAATAGAATTGATATCTTACATTGATTTTCTAATAAGTATACAAAGCCATATAGATTTTATATAAAAAAATGATTTACATTGATATACATTGTCCAAAAATATATAAAGACCAACCCAAGTGAGCTTGATCCAAATGAGAAAATTCCAAACATTTCAAATATTTATACATTTTACATGAACAACCAAAGGGAAGTGAGTAAATTATTTCTAGTATGATCCTATGATTTTTCCTCTATAATGGATGTTCATTCTGTTCGGGATATTTTTCTCTTTACTATTCCAAAATTTATGGCTTGATGTAATTCAAAGTGTTTGCAGTGGATGGGAGAGTGTTCTTATTTTTCCTATGAATGACCCTACATTTATGTTGGTTATTACGAGGGCTCAAATATTACCATCTATATTAATGGCATATTTTAGCATACATAAAAAAAGGGAAAAAAAATTACCCAAGCACCTTTTTTGCATTTTGAACCTTATTAAAATATTTCCTCTATAATGGGTTGGATATTTTTAAATTTTTCAAACCATGTTAGAGTTTTAATAGGTTCTTGAACCTCTAACATCGCCAATGTATCTATTTCTACACATGCACTGGTCATCATATATTTTGAATTTTCTTGAAGCATATCAATGAGTTTAATAAATTGTGAAATTGTTGACATAACTTTTCCTTAGACATATCTTAACTTTGTTTGTGCTATAGGGAGTTTAGGAACCATCAAAATAATTGAATTCTCCCTTGTTAGTACTTTCTTCATATTTTGAATCATGATGGTGAATTAAATGAATTATAAACTTGCACACATGAATAACCTCTTTCTATTTTATTCATTTTATTAGCAAGTTAGCAAGTTCAAGAGCTTTTGAACACTTTTACTTCTCCCTACTTGACTATTTTCCTTTATGACTTTGTCATGTTAGAGGTTTTTCCACTTTTTAAACCATATTAGAGGTTCTTGAACCTATAAAATCCCCAGCACCTTCTCCTCTTTTCCTTTGTAGTTTTATCTTATTTTCTTGGTCTTGAACTGTGCAAGAGGTTAAAGCAATTCTTAAACCTCCAATATCTCCAACACATCACACAAATTTTTTCTTTTCCTCCTTCCCCTATTTATGTTGATGATTTTTCTTCTCCTTGAACTTTTTTATAGGTTCAAGAGGTTCTTGAACCTCTAAAATAGCCAACCACTCCCTTAGTTATACTCCTTCACACCATTTGTTAGATATTCATTTAGTTGTTTAACTCAACAGAGGCTCAAATAGTTCTAGAACCTCTAAAATCTCTATCATTCTTACAAATGAATAAGCACAAGCAAAAAATAGGCAATTTTTTGGATTTTTTATAACATTGGAAAAATTTATAGAGGCATAAGGGAAATAAAAAGGTATTAAAAAGTATAATTTTGATAGAGGAAATATTTATGAAACTATATCAACTCAATTATCAGAGGCAAATCAACACAATGCAACTATATAAACGAGAAATTATAGCTAAATCTATTAAATTTGGGGCCTACAAAGGTGGAATCTAGAAAATATAATTTTGTTAGATGGATCCATATGATTTTAGTTATGAAGATGATCATATGGAGTAGGTGCAATCATATGTTAGACACGTATGGAGCCAAACTTATCATATTGTTTTATATGCATGTGTCCCATGTGGTCACATTTAATGCAAAGATGTGTGAGAAAGGAACTATTGAATTTATTGACAAAGATAATATGGGAAATCATAAATGGTATGAGTCCATGAAGATGCATAAAATGATTGAATAATGTGCATCCACTATCTTAATTTGACTTATGTAGATATAACTATAATAAGTTGTTGTACAAATGTGTGTAGAGACATTATATTAGAAGTATTCATTTATGTTCAATGAATATTGACACAAAGTGTGTGTAAGGAAATATTTTATCATAAGATGTTTTAGTGTTGAGTTGATATGTAATAGCATGAGATAAATATAATTTTCCTTGGATAAAAAGTATCATCAAAATGTTAGATTTTCATAATGTAGGTATACTTCCAAAAATTCTTTCCCACTTTCAAACAAACATTAGTAGGGAGGTGCAAAGAGAAATATATCTCCACTAGGATGCACTCACTAGTATAAAGTGTTCACCTAATAGCTTTGGGGCAGATGGTGATAAATTTATCTAGATAATTTCTAATGGATTCTAAAAAGGAGTGAAATAAAAAATGTAGAGGTATATTAGATAATCTAACCCATATACGCTCTATCTTTAAATTTTCTATTAACTAATTTAAAGCTAGATACTAGGGCTTCATGTAAAAAGTGGAGAATTATGCATAGAATAAAAAAAAAACCTCATGAAAAAGGATAAATCACTAAGGGATTAATAACAAAAGATTTTTATGTAGATGTTAACCATTTTTTAATCTCTAGAGGGATAGGAGAAATATTGTTAAAATGATAGATAAGTAGCATCTTTAAATAATGTTCAATCTCTTCCTAAAATTCCTCTCCCATTTCTAAAATTAACTTTTTATTTTCTACCTTAATCAACTTAGCCCCCCTCTTCTTTCATTATACATTATATAGAGACCTTCCACTTCCTTGTCAACATTAGCTATAGTAATAGAGGGATTAATCTCTCCCACCATTATAGAGAATAAGTGAAAATAAGGGCCAAATCCCTTATCTACATATACTCTATTATTTTTCTCTCTTCCAAATAATTTCTTAGATCTTTCTAAAGCATCAATAAATTTAATAAATAATGTAATTTTTTAAAGAAAATATCCATCATTTTCCTCCAAATGTCTAAAAACCATTTGCAACATTAAAATATTTTTGTCTTCATGCTAAAGATTATTTCACAACTTCAAAACCAAAAATTTATTCTTATTTAATTAATTATGAGCTAAATATAATTCCATGGATATATCATTTAGTGTTATTAGTTTGCATGAGAAACATTAAAAATAATTTCTCCTTATTCTAAAAATTGGAGGTTACTATGGATAGAAATGAAATATTAAATAATAGGAAACATCTATTTATTAACGCATGGGAATGGAAGATAAAAGATAATATGATTGATTCATTAATAACAACACATCTAATCTAGGGATGGAAGTTGGATTAAGGAATCAATACCAATTTTTTATTATTAATTTAATCAAAAAATGATTGAAATTTCTAAATCCAACCAAATATTGAATATCATTGGCTAATAGAATTATGTGATCCCTATTATGAATACAAATACATATATAAGTATATTTCATGGGGATCAAGTGAATATCTATTTCTGAGGTACTAGATTAAAATGAGAATTATGAATTGTAATTTAAGTTATTAAATTTAAAATATCTTGTTAATTGAATGAAATAATGGATAATTAAATTCATGAAGTTTCCACAGTCCATGACAATATTGTGAAATATTTCTGGATTAAAACTGTGTGCTAATTTTTACATCGACGTTTCAAATTATACTCCATGATCCATCATTAGAATGCAATGCAAATAGAGAGAAGAGTGAAAAATGAAGAAGTAGACTTGGGTAGATAAAAGATTAGGGGGGAGGGGGGAAGGACCAAAAATAAAAAATTTACAAAACTAAAGGTCAACAAAGAAAACAAGTCTAAGAAGGAAAAGTTCAATCAAAACATTAGAATGACATAAAAGAGAAAACTAAATTTGTAAAAGGGAAGAAGAATATAAAATAAACTAAAGAATACAAGAAAAAAGAGACAAGAAACATAACACTTTATTAAAAATAAGCTAAATTAAAAACAAGAATGAACTAATGCTTGAAGAAGAGAGAATGCAAAGAGAAAGAGAGAAACAACTTGATTAATATTAAAAATAAGAACAATATAACTCACAAATAGAAAGAACAAACAAAAAGAAATGGAAAAATAATTAAAAGATACAAAATTAAATGAAAGACAACCAAATGATTAAACAAAAAGACAAAGCAAGAGAATAAAAAAAGCCCAAAGAGATTCTATGAAATAAAAAATGGACAACTTAAAAACATTAAGGTACACAAAAGATAAAACTAGACACAAAGGAAGAAAATAAATTAAATATGAAACAACTGGAAAAAGAAAGAAATAAAGAATAATGAAAGACTAATACAAGAAGAAGATTAAGACAATAAAGGAACTAAAACCACAAAGACAAAAAATAAAACCAAAAAGAAACTAATGTAAAAAGAATAATCAAAAGAGGAAAAAATGAGTAAAAATAGAGTGAACAAAAAGGAATAGAGGCAAAACTAAATTAAAACCTAAATTTGTTTTTACCCATTTTTGCCTCTTTTGATTGTGTTTTTTACATTAGTTTCTTTTTGGTTTTATTTTTTTGCTTTGTGGTTTTAGTTCCTTTGTTGTCTTAGTCTTCTTCTTGTATTAGTCTTGCATTATTCTTTATTTGTTTCTTGTTCCAATTGTTTCATATTTAATTTATTTTCTTCCTTTGTGTCTGGTTTTATCTTTTGTGTACCTTAATGTTTTTAAGTTGTCCCTTGCTTCTTTCATAGAATCTCTTTGGGCTTTTTGTATTCTCTTGCTTTGTATTTTTGTTTAATAATTTGGTTGTCTTTCATTTAATTTTTTATCTTTTAATTCTTTTTCCATTTCTTTTTATTTGTTCTTTCTATTTGTGAGTTATATTGTTATTATTTTTAATATTAATCAAGTTGTTTCTCTCTTTCTCTTTGTGTTCTCTCTTCTTTGCATTAGTTTATTCTTGTTTCTAATTTAGCTTATTTTTAATAAAGTGTTATGTTTCTTGTCTCTTTTTTCATGTATTCTTCAGTTTATTTTATATTCTTCTTCACTTTTACAAATTTAGTTTTCTCTCTTATGTCCTTCTAATGTCTTGATTGAACTTTTCCTTCTTAGACTTGTTTTCTTTTTTGACCTTTAGTTTTGTAAATTCTTTTATTTTTGGTCCTTCCCCTTCCCCCTCATCTTTTATCTACCCAAGTCTGCTTCTTCATTTTTCACTCTTCTCTCTATCTGCATTGCATTTTGATGATGGATCATGGAGTATGATCTGAAACGTCAATGTAAAAATTAGGACACGGTTTTAATCCAGAAATATTTCACAATATAATGGATAATCATAAACATAAAGTTGCATCATAAGATAATGGGTTCATATTGAACACCTTATACTAAGCATAGAGATAAAAGCAATATGAACCCATTATCTTATGATGCAACTTTATGTTTATGATTATCCATTATATTGTGAATTATAGGGTAATGTAAATGAATATGTATGTGGAGTATATAAAAATATAAAAATACCATTATCAAATAATTACTTTGATCTAATAAAATATGGATATGTATGAATCAAGAGATATTATATGGATGAACATTATGAAGTAGATATAGAGTACGGTGATTTAAAAAAGTTTGATAAAGCAACCAAGAATAATTCATAATTACTCCTATAATAAATACTACACCATGAGATAGCGTGACAAATGTGATGAGAATAAACATGATAAAGAAAGGAACATATTTTGGAGAACTAATTGATGGTATTAATGTAAGGAAGGTAATAAAGTATTTAAGTAAATTTAAAGATGTCTTTCCATATTAATAAGAGAGTGGATATTTTCAATAAAATTTTACTACAAATTTTTTTTTTTTTAACTTATTTTAAAAATAAAAAGAAAGAATAAATTTAGTACAATAGAAAAAAATAAAATAAAAATTTAGGAAAAGGTTCAAAAAATGAGAAACATGAAGTAATAATCATTTTTTATTATATAAGTGGAAAAACAAGGGTTTGAACCTTCATACAAATTATCATAATCCAAGACAAAATAAGTCTAAACTAGCCAAAAAAAAAATAGAAAGGGGTTTATGAAAGGGATTCAACACTTTTACAAAGTCAATGGAGAACATAAATCAACCAAATAACACAGTTGCAACAATTTTTCCCAAAAGGAACTACACAATACCATAACTAGATCTAACAAGATAAACGCCCTTAGCCTGATCATGGGACATAGAAACATGCTTTGGAAGATTTTTATTCCTTATTTGAACCACCATCCATTATAAACCATAATCCAACTCCACATAATAAAGAGAGGGATATGGGTAAATCCTTTCCATATTACAACCTTGGAGCAATGTGCAAGGAGGGGATCATCTAATCAAAGAGACTTAATGATGCAAAATCTCAAAACTAGCAAGAGGAGGCCCAAAAACACCATAATCCAAAAGAGGGGAATTCCAAAATAGTAGAGCTTCACGCAACACATGTGGAGGAGAGGCCACATTTGTAGAAACAATAGGAGACACAAGAGCCTTTGAATCTGAATTAGACACATCATTTGTAAACTATTCACAAAGAGAATCCTTCAACCAAGAAGATCTTAAGACCTTAATGCATGTGAAATTAGATGACAAGTGATTTGTGCAAATGATCACAGAAAGAAGGGAATTCCTTCATGATCCAAAGATTGGCTCCAAGTATGATCTAAAATTTATACAACAACCTCCACTAGGAGAGGCCTAGAAAAATCCAATTCAACCAAAATGTGGGAAAAGGTGGTAAGTGTGAAGTTTTTAGTAGCACTGTCGACCTTGATAAAATAAAACATTGAATTACCAATAGCCACATAGCTAGATTCATAACGAAAATGGAGGTAGATTAGGAAGGTGAATCCAAATAGGAAACACATTGAAATATTTGGTAATGCGATTAAAGAAGGATCCCAAGGATTAAACAAGAGGGTGTGATTAACCAAAAACCATGCAAAATCATCAAAGATAGCCTCTTGATACTCAATAGAGTTGAAAACAAAAATAAAAAAACTCTTGTCACAAGGGTAAATTTCAATTTTTCATTTTGTAATATGTCACCATTTCTCAAAAATCCAATGATTAAGATCACCGAGACAAGGCCAAAACTAATCAAATGTACCTATCAAACCATTCAAATAGAAATATTCCTCATTTTAAAACCTCCCCCCAAAACCACCTCAAGGGGAGAAAAGGAACATTGAATCATATACCCCCTATCCAAAGAGAGAGTTGAGCTAACACCAACAAGAGATTTGTGTGGAGAAGAACCAACAATAAGGGATATCCTCCACCGCAAATGTTTGCATAAGTACTCTTTATAGTCTATAGTGGAGGTACCACTAGGAGAAGTAAAAAAAGCATGCACCCGTCCAACAACAAGAACCTTAGAAAATGATGCATCAATATCAGGCAAGAGCCTAGAACTCGATAGTGAATGCACAATAGAGGTATCAGTAGTAAACAACTCAATATATATATACATTAGCATTAGATAGCTCACCTAAAGAAGACACACAAACAATATATGAAATGTCAATAATAGATGAATCATCCATGGATGATTCACCATAGTAGACAAATCAAATATTATAGAAGGAGCATCAACACTAGAAGAATCATGAAACCTTACTGTAATGGTGTGAATTTACACTCATTGAAAATTCCATGTTCGCACCCCTCACCTTAGAAAAATTAAATTCAACAATGTATTTCCACTTCATCCATTCACTCTCCACCAGATTGGTGGTTGTCTATAGTTTCAGTGGGGGATTTCTTGTTGGGGACGCTAGTGCGACATGTAGACATTTGCATTATGTGCTGCCATCCTGATAGGATTCGCACCTCTAGAATCTACAAAGGCACTACACTTCTCCATTAGTGATGAAGAGTAATGCCCCTTCGCCCTTGACTGACCTCAAATGACTATTTTGGGCTGGTTTTCACTTCAAAACATATCATTCTTCATGTGATTTGATCCTCTACACACTTCTTGTGGCTTCTTCTACATCTTCACACTTTTATACATTTTGGCTTACGAAACTATTGAATTCTCTACACAGTCCTTGGTCACACTTTGCTTCTTGTTGCAATTTTTCCACCATTGGAGCTGCAACTTGGTGTCTTGCAAGATTGATTCTTCTTTTTTGTGGCAACATCGACTTTACCAAGCTTGCATCTACCTCTACATGCTTGAAGGCATCTTGAATGGGAAGGTGATATTGTTTCATTTTCTTCATTTAGATAGCATTTGCATTTGATCTACATAGCATAGTGTTGTTGCCATTACTTGAAATTTCTTCCATTGTTTTCTTTATCATATTTTCTATCTCGTGGCTATACTAATTGTTTGTGGAGGTGGCAACATTGAAATGGGGGTTTGAATGTAGAAAGCCATGAAATAGCCCCAAACTTTTTCCCTATTCTACTATGTGTAGGTGTTCCTTCGTGTGGAGATTGTGGGAGTTTGGACCATTAGTAAGTTGTATTTTCATTACCTTTCTTCATTTTTTTCAAATTCTAGTTATAACTTTAAAGCATATCTCTCTTTATTATGTTATTTTATCATTTTCTACTTTTGTTATTGCATTAAACTGTATTAGATAAGTAGTTAGCTCATTTCCTAATATTTTTCACTCTGTTTAATATTTTATGTTCGTATAGACTCTAATGCACCAATGAGATGCTAGTGTGCCATGCTATCATCCCTATTCCACAAGTTGTTGTCCTCTAGTAGAGAGCTATCTGAGACCTACGGTCTAAAATTTGGAAACCTACTCTCTTAACCCCTTGAAACTCTTGGGTTAGCAGAAGGATAACAGTATTAAGAGTGCTCCTCTTTCTCTACCTTAAACACCTTACAACTCTCTTAAATATTCCATTTAGCTTGAGGTAGATCAGGGTAGTTGATCCTTCTAGGCCCTCTTGTGACTTGGGAACCTGAGCATTCGGTCCCCCTCTACATTTTGGTGAACTTGACGTGAAACTTGTAATAGCCATTTCTTTGTGTTGAGATTCCCTTCCTTGGGTCTACATAGGTTGTGAGCCTACACGTTGTGAAGCTTTATGAGCTTCACAACCCAGTCTACGACTTTCAGATATGTTGTTAGAAGAAGCATGTGACATCGACATGTAGAGATGGATTATATGAGGGTCACTTCGAATCTTGCCTCCCATTAGATGGTATTGGCAGCAAAGATGATTTTTTTTTATGAAATCACTTGTGCTCCCACACCTCCTACTTCCCCTTCGCCTCCACCTTTAAATGAGAATGAAGTAATCTCTATTCCTATAGAGAATCTTATGGCTCTAGATATGAGGTTAATGGATCTTCCAACTCACCTAGAGAGGGATCAAAGCATGGCTAGGCTCGCAAGGGTTGAAAATGAGATCAGGTATATGTTAGGAAAAGATTAGACAAGTATAGAGTTTCTCCATGGTATTTATGATTTAGTGCAAACATATTTCCCCTCTTCCAACTCTCAATCAAGCATTACCCAAAGTCATGAGAATGACACCTATAAAAGATAGATTAGTGTCTCGATGCTCGTGAGGTCAGTATGCATGGTTGAAATGGGCCCTTCTATTAACATATCCACTCCTAATCCACCCCTATTGTCAAATCGAGTAGGGTACCTCTAGGATTTGAGTTTATTCCTTCTAGGGGAAACCCTACCTTTGGAAATAGAATCTTTGGTGGAATGGTGGTTCGAGTATGACTGGCGGTGGCTCCGATGATGACTCTAATGGTCGTCATGGTGGTGGCTCTGGTGGTGGCTATAGTGATGGCTCTAGTGGAGGCCACACTAGTGGCCCTAACGATGGTTCTCATGGTGATCATGACGGTGGCTCCGAAGGTGGTTCTGGAGGTGGTTCTAGTGGTGGTGGTTCTGGTGGAGGTTCCACTAGTCCCTTGTCATCCTTTAACCCTATTCTAAATTCCATTCTAAAGAATATGGGTGAGATGCAATACCTATTGGTGAATCTATCTCAAGCCTTTTCCCAACCCATCTTTCAGCCCTTCTTCCAACATATCCCTTTATCAGTGACAACTTTGAACATTCCATTCCTTCAAGGGATGGAAATCCCTAAATTTGAGAAGTATGATGGTAACGGAGATCTCTAGAAACATGTATAGGCCTTTAACGTGATGTGCACAAATTTATTTCACCATGATGCTCTGATGGCTAAAATATTCCCTTGATTTCTCAAGGATACAACACTCAAGTGGTATTATTCCTTGCCTAAAAATTATATATTCTCATTCAATCATCTTGTAAATCAGTTTCTGTGGAAATTCCAGGGTAACATTAGGTCAAATATGACATTCTCAGATCTTGTCCAATGTAAGCAGGGAGAGCACAAGAAGATCATTGATTTAATTGTTTGATACTAAGCACTCTTTTCACAAATCTCTTACCTTCTATTTGACTCATATAAGAAAAAGGTATTCATAGGAAACCTGCAATGAGCTTGGTAGGAGAAATTTGCCTTGATGAAATATCCTTCTTTTGCACATTTGTGTGTTGCATTGTAGGAGTACCAACAAATGGTTGTTCAATTCAAGGGATCTTCCTCGTGCACCCATCGTGAGGGAAGATCTATAGTATCAATCTCAAAAAAAGGTAAATCTATTACAAATGTAGTTGTCACAACTAATGATCAAGGTCTCAAGTGCAATAGATAGTTTATTGAATTATCTAAATCACATTCTTCCATTCTATAAAAGTTGTTGAGGGATATGATTATAACATAAGAATATCCTCAACCTTTAAGAGAGCCTTATCTTGACTAGTATGATGGAAACACATTCTGCCAATACCATCATGTCCACGGACATGATATTGAATGTCGCATGCACCTACATCATGAGATACATGATTGTACTGATGACAGTACCATCCGTCTCGATGGAAAGAAGAAAAATGTGAATAAGTCAATGGCTAAGGAAAATAGTGAGTTGTAGATTTATATCGACCCATTTCCATCCCTCTACAAACTTAATTATTGATCATTCTGATTCTTCTCCTAAGGCCTCAATATATGTAAATGTGGCCTCATTTTCTCCTAGTCCTCCCCCTTAACCTACGACTAGTTTCCTAGATGTGACTTTTACATCGTAGGATTTACCCATGAATAAAAAAGCCTCTCCCCTATACATTCTTGCTCGCCTCAATGGAAACATTGTGACATGATTCCTAGTTGGCCTCTTGAGTCGAGTGAATATTATTATGGAGGAGACCTTGTGGCTAAAATCATTGTAGAGGGAGGAATACAAGAAGAAAAAAACTACTATATATGTACTCATGATGGTCTCTCTCTTGATCTGTATGGGTCTATAAATCTTTATGTCCTAGAAGAACCTAGGGATGTAGAGACCATTTTTGATGTCATCCAAAAATATGATCTATTTAGGGTGAAGCTAGGTATCCCTTGGATAGCTTCCATGAATGAGATCACTTTTGTAATTCATAATTTCCTAAAGTTCTTTCATGAAGGTGTCATGCATGTCATGTACGACACTAGGTATCAACCATTGGTATCCCATTGGGGCTATTCCTTGGTCATTTTTGGCCCACCCCAGTTGGTCCACTTCCCCTCAAAATGGACCTACTTTATCAAAATTACATTAAGTATAATATTGGAGGCAAGGGGAAAATGAAAATGAATCACTTGATAGCACATCAACAAGTTGCTTCTTCCTCTCAAAAGGGAAAGGTGAAGTCTTCCCACGCTCGGGGCTCTTCTTCTTCCTTCGCTATTCAACCTATTGCTTCCTCTCACCCTATTATGGCACCATCAACTTCTACTCCTATGTGTTTACTAGGATGTCTAATGGTACCCACTTGGTGGAAGCCAAAGCATCAAGCATTTAAACTTCCTATCTTACCCATAGTGCCTAGGCCCATTTTGTATGGTAAGGGGAAGGGTCCTTCTGGAGCATCTTCTATGTATTAGCCTTTGCATCCTCCTAGTGCTCCTACCTCTAAGGTAGTGAACGAGAAGAGGGCCACCACTAACACATTCAATCCTACTCCCCCCACCGTTCTTGCATCATCTTCTCCATCTCTTCCTCTTGTTCCTATCTAGGAGTTTCTCCGTCCATCATAAATGAACATGGTGGATACTTTGATGGTTGAATAGGGGTCTTTTGTCCCTTCTCATGGTACATCCTCTAGCTCCTAGAGTCGTAGAAATCACCTTGTGTGTGAGTGCAAGCATTGGAGGAAAGCTCTAGCCACTGAGTAGGCCACCTTGTAGAAGAAGGAAGGGGATCTAGTAGAATCTTTCTTTGACATCTTCTATTGTGTCATCCTCTTCCACTCTTTCTGCTTTAGTTCCCTTTGCCTCAGTCTTTCTCTCGGCTTCCCCTACGAGCATGAACAATCCTCACTCAAAGAGGGTGTAGGTACTCATTGCTCCTTCAGTTGAGCCTCGATTATAATTTACCTTCCAGATATCCTACCGTTTTTGAAACCCGTGGACATGCCGAATACCTATGTAGTTTTTGTCATGGTTTTCTCCTTCCTCCTCACCCTCTACTTCATCCGTGGGGATCTTGCATCCTCTGATGAAGTGAAAGATCTAGAGGATGACCCTACTTGTAATTTGGGGATCGGAAGAAGGGTTCTCCTTCTTTGGATGGTGGTTCTACATTGGCTTGTGTTGTCCTAGTGATAGAGGAAGCCTCGACATCCCTAGAGTTCATCACTACTCCTGAATCTTTTGATGAGGCTAGTAGTGGATCTTGGGTGCCGCCTCTATCACCCATTGAGAAGATGCATGACACCCTTGTAAAGTGTATGTTTAATTCTATAGATGATGTCCTAGCCTTATCCATGATCATTACAAGATCGTTGATGTTCACCTCATAAGAACTGAGTGGAGAAGACCTCAAGGGGCCTTCTTCCTTGGCTCTTGTTGCAGAAGGGTTAGAGGGTTCCCCCTTGGTATTCCACCCTTGCAGGTTTGTCCACCCTCCCATTATGATGATCTAGACTAGGAGAATGATGACCTCTTGGTTGATGAGGACTATGGGGTGACTCTTTATTTGTAGATTATATTATGTGTGTGTGTGTATTGTGTGCCCCCGTGCTTGTTTTATATGTTCTTGGATGACCCTTGTCACCATCGTAGGTGCTTGGATACAAGAGTTTTTTTGTGTCGTAAAACTTCCTCTATATGTCACATCATTCTTCTCTTTGTCGTATCTTTTATTTTTGACAATTGGGGATGATGCAAAGTGTTGGGGGAATTTATTTCTCCCTTCTAAGTTGACCCAATTTTTATTTTCATTTTTATTTCATGTGCCTTTCTTCAGATTTGGGAATTCCTAGGATTGATGATTGTTCACTCCTACACTGCATGTTACCTATTTATGCATATGAGAAGATCTGACCCTAGATTCCCAGATCCCCTGTCTCTTTATTTCTTTGTCTTTTCTTATCTTTCTTTTTATCTTTCTCTCTTTCTTGCTTCATGATGTTGTGGTGCTCATGTGTTTTCCCTCACATGCGTGAAAAAATTTCCATGGTTACATCTTGTTATGTTCCATAGGCCACAACATCAATTTCATTCTTTCTTGTCTCTCCTTAGGATGTCACATGCCTTTGTGCTTAGCACACACCATCCTAAGGGGGGCTCTCATACTACTTTCATTTTCAAAAGATGCATTCAGTGGCCAATGAATCTCCTCTTGAAAATATTTACCTTTTTTCAAAATATTTTCCAAAAAATTTCATTCTTCAATGCGCATTCCTAAATGAATTTTTCTTTCATCTCAGTTTTGTAAGATAGAATCTGGACTTTCCCTTGTGAGGGATCATTCTTTCTTTCAAATTCCTTGATGAAATGAATCTTTTAGAAGGAATCCTTGATGTTAGAATCGTTGGTGAAAAATACTCTTTTTTAAATGTTATCACTTTCAAAAAGAGCGTCCCTTGAGTGGACCCCTTTTCTTTTGAAGGGTTCCCAAGGGACCCATTTGAAATCTTCTCCTTCAATTATTGAATATCTACATGACTATCTTCTTATTTGCCTATGTGTCTTCTTTTTGACTTCTAACATGTTTTGTTTGCGGATTAATGTGTTTCTCTATAGGTGTGCTTATGAAGTTTCTTTTCAATCAGACTCTATGGAGCCTCTTACATCTAACTTCCTTCAAGACCAAGTACCTGGGGGTACCTCCTTTGAAATTTCAAGGACCTGTGAAGCGCTTTCATCTTGCGGGATCTCTTTGTTCAGCTCTGTAGCTCTAAGGACTTGTAGAGCCCTTTGTTGACCGTCTATGGGTTTGCAGACCTGTGGCACATTTTTTTCAAATCTCCTTGGGTCTGAGAACCTATAAATCTAGCTTCTCTTCCTGTACTTTAAGGTGAGTCAGATTATGTTCTACTTCCTTGACAATTAAGGTATACGTTTCTAAACTCTTTTGATCTACTTTACCTCGCATATGGTAGCACATATGCTCTCTAAAGTGGGGGAAAAATATAATGGAGTGAATTTGAACCCATCACAAATTCCTAGTTCGTATCCCCTCACCTTAGAAAAATTAAGTCCGATAATGCATTTCCACTTCATCCACTCGCTCTCCACCAACTTGGCAGTTGTTTGTAGTTTCAGAGGGGGAATATTTTATGGGGACACTAGTGTGATGCATGGATATCTACGTATCATATTGTCACTCTGACAAGATTCCTGGCTATGGAATATATAGAGGCATTATACTTCTCCATTGCAAATGAAGAATAACACCCCTGTTCCCTTGACCAACCTCGATCAACTCTTTTGGGCTGGTTTTCACTTCAAAACATCTCATTCTTCATGCAATTCAATCCTCTACACACTTCTTCAGGCTTCTTCTACATCTTCGTCATGCTTCTACACATTTTGGCTTAAGGTTGTTGAATTCTCTACACACTCCTTGGTCACACTTCCCTTCTTATTGCACTTTTTCCACCATTGGAGCTTCGACTTGGTGTCTTACAAGATTGCTTCTTCACAACAATGTTGACTTTACCAAGCTTGCATCTTCCTTTACATGCTTGAGGGAATTCTGATTAGGAAGGTGATATTGTTTCATTTTCTCCATTTCCATAGCATTGTTATTTGATCTATGTAGCATAGTGTTGTTGCCATTGCTTGACATTTCTTCCATTGTTTTCTTTATCATATTTTTTGTCTCGTGGCTATACTAGCCGTTTGTGGAGGTGGGAACACTGAAATGGGGGTTTGAGTGTAGCAAGCCCCAAAATAACCCCAACATTTTCGCTCGTTCTTCTATGTGTAGGTGTTCATTTGTGTGGATATTGCAGGAGGTTAGACTAGTAGTAAGTTGTATTTTCATCACCTTTCGCTTTCGTCAAATTCAAGTTAGAACTTTAAAGTATGTCTCTCTTTATTCTGTTATTTTATCATTTTCTACTTTCATTATTACATTAAACTATATTAGTTAAGTAGTTAGCTCATTTCTCAATATTTTTCACTATGTTTCATACTTTATGTCTATACAAACACCAACACACTAGTGAGATGCCAATGTGTTGCACTATTGTCCCTGTTTCATGATGCTTTCCTTTGGTAGAGAGTTGTCTGAGGTACAGATTGAAATCTAGAAACTTGCTCTCTTAACCCCTTGAAACTCTTGGGTTACTAGAAGGATAACAGTATTGAGAGTGCTCCTCTTTCTCTACCTTTAACACCTTACAACTCTCCTAAATTTTCCATTTAGCTTGAGGTAGATTAGGGCAGCTGATGTTCTAGGCCCTCCTATGAACCAGGGTCCTGAGCATACGGTCCCCCTTTACACTTCCAAAAACAACTTACAAGGAGGAAGAGTAGCTCGATATTTTTTAGTTTATTCACTATTTTTAGAAAGTGAGAGCCTAGAAATTGATAGTGAGCATACAATAGAGGAATTGGTAGAACACATCACAACAAAAATAAATAGATTAGCAACAAATAACTCACTAATGACAAATAGAGAAACAATAGATGGCATGTCAATAGTAGACAAATCAACCATGAATAACACACCCGCAATAGGTGAGATCACTATTGAAAATGGAGCACCAACACTAGATGATCATGGAGCCTTGCAACAAACAACTCATAGGTGATAAGAGGAGCTAGAGACATTTTTAGTTTTTCAACTCATTTTTTAGCTAGTAACACTAATTGTTAAAAGTATAGATAAAAATATACTGAGAGAATTAATAAGTGGATGGATAAGAGAAATCTACAAATTATATATTGAAGTAGAATAAGATGAAATACAACTACAAGGAGGGAAAGAGAGTTATAACTACAAACTATATGAAAATTATAAGAGATGAAAGATTTATAATAAAGAGAATATAAAATAAAATAAAAAATATAGATGAAAATGGTTATGGGAATTAATATGACATTAAGATAGAAGTTATATAGAAGATAATAAATTTAAAAAAAGATAATAAAAGTCAATTTTATTTTAAAATTAATAAAAAATAAAAAATAAATATAAATAAGGGGAAGGTAATATAACATAGGTAAAAAATATTTATTGCATTGTAAAAATTATAAAGAGTTGAGAAACGAGAAGTGAATTAAGGTTAACTTAAAAATAATATAACATGAATTTGTATTTGAATAAATCTTATTGTGAGATCAAGAGGTTTTATTGCATCATACAATATCATAAAAATAAGTGATGGAGATAAGAATTTGACTTTCATAACATATCTAAATGATGGAAAAGTGATTCTATTATATATTCTTTAATATTTCTTATTTATTTCCCATGATACAAAAGTTCAATGATAATTAATTATTTTTTCAAAAGTTGTTAAAAGATTAGATATTAATACTTTTTATTGCATCATAATACCTCATCAAAAAAAAAGTGGACAGATTATTTTTACATTATGACCATATATAAATTTTGTAAAAGTCATTATGTTATATATTATTTAGTAGTTCTTATTTAATTCCTTTGATACAACAATTCACTGATTATTTTTTTTTTTTCTATAGTTGTTAAATGATCAAATATTTTTATATCTTATAGTATGTAAATTACATTGTCAAATGAATGAAATTTAATTTTTATATTTTTAATAATTTAAATAAACATTATAAATATATCATGCATAAATAATCATTTGTTTTTTTTAGATAAAGGATCCCGATTCAACTTATAAGACTGTGTATGATTCCTGGATTGCATCGAGAAATGGAATACAAGTGAAGGTGAGTATATTAGTAATTTTTATTATATATTTTAATTATAATAGAAATTATAGTGAAAGGATTATGATTTTTTGCCTTTAACTATTATCTAATAATTAGTATGTGTCTATTGTAGATTAATAGATTGGGTGGAGGTGGCTCTGATTTTGTAGCATTTTTACAACATGTTGGAGTTCCTTCAATCGATATTTATTTTGGTGAATGTATGAATTATATAGTATAATTATTTAAAATATTATTAATTCAAATATATTTGACAAAAAAACACTATTTAATTCTTAAAATTTAGGAATGTTAAATATTATATTAATTCTATTCCTATTTATTAATTTTATTTTAATTTCTTTGGTGGATATACCTTTTACTTTTTATGTATACATATGAATCATTATTTAATGGAATGAATTTGAATTTTATCCAGCTTATCCAGTTTACCACACCATATATGATTGCTTCACTTGGATGGAAAAGTTTGGAGACCCATATTTCCATAGACATGTTGCAGGTTGGTATACTTAGTTAAATTACTCCAATGATAATATTAATACAAACCTATTCTAAAAATTATGTTTCTTTATCATGTTGCAGTTTCTGCTATATGGGGGCTTCTTGCACTTCGTCTTTCTGATGACTGTGTTCTTCCATTCAACTATCTTACGTATGTTAATGAGTTGCAGGTATAATGAGTGTAGTGGGTTTGAGTAGTACTATGTCAAGTTGAATGTCATACTATTTTCTTGATGTCATTTTATAAAATTTAATATTTTTTTCAAAAGTATAAAAAAGATTCATTCAACTACCTTTTAAATTTTATATGTATATCTAATTTTTGATAATGTGCATTTTGGATAGAGGTATACAAATACAATAAAAGAAAAAAGCGAGAATTTTAAGGGAACGACTATACAAGGAATCACTTTAGCTATAAAGGATTTTAGCAGTGCTGCTAAACATGCTACACAAGAAGCAATGGTAAATCATCGTTCTAATTTTATTTAGGAGTAATTGGTTTGATTTTAAATTTTTGAATCTTTTCATATAAATGATAGATTGTATAGGGTACCTCATATAATCAAAGTTATAAAATAGCAACTTTATATTACTTATTTTAAATGTATAAATTATAAATTGCAATTCATCAATACCATGTTTAAATTTTTAAAATAAAAACAATAAATTGTTAATATATGGATTACTTTGGAGCCCCATGAAGTAAAAATAGTTTTTTCTATGCACAAAAAATATTTTTTTATTTTTTTATATTATATTATTTTCAACATATTCTAAAATCTAATAATTGTTTTTCTTAGGTCTTGAAGAAGGGCAACACGGGAGGGTTCCAACTGATTCTAAAGAGAAGAGGTTTTAATGATCGTTTAATGCTTACTGAACGATCATTTTTGGATTCAAACGGTCTTAAGGGAAGGGCTTGGTTCAAGCATTTAGTAAGTATCCATGGGACAATTTATCTTTTTATTTTTATTTTTCTATTACATTTCACTATTAATAAGAGTTTTCTAATAACTCTCACAATTTGTGTGTAATATTTTAACTTGATGTTTAGGTATATGCTCCTTCTCAATATAATGAATATCATTATACTTCATTTCCTGGTGTAGTGGATGCCATGGAAAATAAAATAAATTCAAATGGGAAAGAAGAAGAGGTGCAACATGAGATATGGAGAGTTTCTAGAAGAATAACTGAAGCCGCAATTACTTTAGATGGGAAGTTGACTTAACATTACAATAAAAAGTGAGAAAATTACAAGTCATTCCTTAAAATTTTAATATTATATTTATTGAATTAATTTATAATTATTTTTTAATTTTTTTTTTGTTATAAATTTAGATAAATTATAACATATCTTGAGATAAAGAGTCACAAGTGTTATTAACAATAATATAATCTTAAAAAGTAATATTTCAACTAATAAAAAACTTATCTAATTTGAACATCTATTTATAAATATAAATACATTTTTTATTGATTCGAGAGAATTAAATTCTATTTAAATTTTTTATGGTGGATGTTTTATTTGAGGCTTCAAATAAACTTATTTTCTTAGATATAACTCAATTTAACACTAAAATATTAATATTAGATGATGGTTATAATTATAAATATTGAATTATATATAATTAACGGTGACATTTTTTGTAATAAAGAATATGTGAAGGTCATTTTTTGTAGTGGATTTCTATTTGAGAATGATATCATAATTTTTTAAATATCATTTTACATTAATTTTATTTTAATTTTTAATTTAATGATGTTTTCATTATTCAATGTTGATAATATGAAAATGAGATACAATATTATGTTTTTGTTGCAGTCTTATATTTATCCATTTTCATCACTATGAAAATATATAAACTAATTTTATAAAAAATAATTTAAAAAATCATTTGAATAATTTATCTCAATACATAATTAAGTTTGGGCACACTAGTTTATAGAAAAAAATATTCCTCTTAAAAATAATGGAATACCCTGTAAGGCTAAGCTTACATAACATTTTTGTTCAAGTGACTACTAAAAATTATATATTGAAGCATTTTAATTGCTCATTATTAAAAAATAATATTTTGTAAGAATATTACAATGATATTAAAGAAAAGTAATTAACTTTAGTTTAATCTAAGTCTACTCTCTTTCACTAATAAAAAAAAATAAAAAATACAAGAGGAGAAAAAGAATTTGAAAAGAAACTTTTTTCTTTTATCTTATTTTTTTATTTTTATATTTTAATTAAATTTATTTATATATTTGTTATTTTCTATTTTCTATTTTAAAATTTTTTTTTTTTTAAAGGTTAGTTATTGCATTTTAAATAAATATTATATAAAAAGAAAAAAAATCAAAGATAATAAATTAAAAACATATATAATGAGTTTATAAAAATTAACAAATAAAATTAAAGTAAATACGATAAGATAAAGTATGTAGATTGATTAGATTTAGGGTTGGTCTGATTCTTTGGGTTAATTAAGATATAATATTTTAGATTTTTTAGTAATACAATAAAATTATATAATATATTGGGAAAACTAGATAGACAAGCTAGAAAACAATTGGATGTAGAAGGATTCTATTAGATATTCCACTTCTATTTATATTGAATACGAAAAATTCTATAAATAGGTAAGATGTGATTCTATTATGCCTCTTCTAATTTACATAATGTGTAAGGTAGGTATTTATGCAAGTAGACCATCATCTAGGACCCTTAAATATGCTAACAAGCACCAAGTGTGCATGTTGCACTTACTATATTGATGGTGTAATGATAGATGCCAAACTTATATGGTGTCATTCATATTGTAATGACATGTGGCATGGATGTTAGATTTTGTTAGATGCATATAGTGCTATTTTTATAATCATGTGTGCACATATGGTAGCATAACATTTGGATGTTTATGTTCCATATATGAAACACACATATTGTATGAATGAGTACCTACTTGTGAAACAATTTACAAGGCTAGAATATATGTGTGTGTAGTGATACATAGTTTCATGTAAGGTGTAGTATGTATTGTCCAAACTCATTTTTTATTCAAAATAGAACCTATCAAGCCTTTTATTTTATTAATCCATGCTTATATAAATAGATTCATCTATTAACCTTTAGTTATTAAATTATGCAAGCCTTGAATTTTTGTCAATAAATTTAGAATTCTACCTTCTTAATATCTAGGATGTTCTCAACGACTTGTGTAGATTTATGTTCAAGTTCCAAGTGATAAGGTACCCAAAATAAATTCTATCTATTGGTTCATTGGTATCATTCAAAATCTCTTTTGATTGCTTTGATTAATTCAATAGAATTTTATTCTAGTAAGAATTCATTGTTGGATCCAATTGTTCAAATGATTTCATGTCACAATCCTTATACTGACATGGATCTCACAACTTATATCTAACTATATCTTATGGAATTTGGTTTCCTTTTAATGACTAAACACATATGACCCCCTGTAATCATTTCATCTTATAATCCAATAGTGTAGATGGTTTCCTTTATACATGGTCATGGTAGTTTCCACTCCATTGGTTCTTTTTTACTTTTGAAGGCTCTCTAATTCTTCATCATGTTGGCACCCTTTGGGTTTTGCTAACCATGGATCTCACATAGAATTTGATGATGTGAATTTTATTTTATTCATTCTTATGTGCTATTAGGTCTAAAACCATTATTGTCTCTACTTCATTTCATAATTGTATCCTCTTCAATTCTTTTTGTGTCATTTTCATTCACACCTTCACTTCTATTATTCATTAATATAGTAAATGATATAATGGTCTAGATCATCTTATACTTAGTTATGTAAAACTTAACTAGATATTCTTGTCTTATCTTTGTATTGAAATAAAAATGGTTTCTTCCTAGCATGTTTATTTAACTCTCCAAGTCAATGATATTAAGTTAAGGTGACTAATTAAAACTCACACCAAACATGTGCTCCCACCACTCCAATGACCCATTGCTACAATTTACATTATATATTTGATATGGGTAGCTAAGATCTCCTATATGTTGGGTTCCATATGGTTCCCTCACAAAAATTCTAAAGATGACACATGTGCCTAAAAGAGGTCATTATGGCTCCAAAGGGTAGCCAAGTTCTTAGTTAATTGCATGTGCTCTTTCTTAGCCACCAATTTAGTATTTCATGGATATCATTTTTGAACACTTTCAAAGACTAAGAGTGGGGGTGAATCAATCTACACAAAACTTAACCCTTTCCAAAACTTGAAACTTTCAACACAACTCAAACTCCTTTAGAAGATAAGGTTAGAACTTTAAGCATAGCAATAATAGAGAAGAATATAGTAGTTTGAATCTTTAACATCTTCAACAAACTTTACCAATGAAAGATATAGCAGTAATCAGAACATCAACAAAGATAAAGATATAGAGAACACACACATTCACAAGGAGACGCCATATTTATGTGGAAAACCCAATGAGGGAAAAACCACGATGAGAGTTAACTCACAATATAAGGCTCACTGCCAAAAGACTTGCAAGAAGGCTCACTAGCTTAGAGAAAGATACAAATAGGACTTGAAGAAATGAAGTACCAACCAACTCTAGGAGCAAGATATAGATGAATTGATGAGATTCACTATCTCAAAGAAGGATACAAAATATTTATAGGAGAATTACAAAGATTGACAACACTCTCTATTGACAAAGGTGTTCAAGCTCAATTTTTCTTTCCTTTCATAATCCTTATTACTATCTTTGTTGGATATTCAATACAACTCATTCACACACTTTTCACACTTGTACACTACTCCATATTATTACATCTAAAATGATCTTTGATTTATATCCATTGCAACACTTTAATTCTTCAATTAGGTTGGTCAAGAAGAGAATAAATAATGAATTTAACTAGTTGGCCACCAAAGCATGATGTGGTCCTATCCTAAGGATTGAGTGACCAAAAAAATATTAACACTTATTTCAAGGTGATCTAAAATGATTTAAATGTAGGCACACTTCAAACTAAGTCGACATCAAGGAAACATGTGGATGAGACATTGAAGCACATATCCAGTCAACCCAGAAAGAATCTTTTAATTGAATTTACTTGATGCGGTCCTAAATAGGATAGGTTAGGACCCAAACATATCATGAAACACCTTCCATTGATGGTGTAACCCCCTAAACACATGACCCAAGAAAAGGAACAAGCCTTGTCATCCAGATATCCACAAATAACCTGAAAAGCCAACTCAAGAGACAATGCAACACCAAAGCGGCCAATTAGAAATATGTAGATAACATAGGGATGTTATTTGAACATAAAACATCACTTTCATACATTTATCTCATACTGTCATGCCATCAACAACCATCGTAGACCAAATAGGTAAAAAAAAGTTTGTTCAGGAAACAAAAAATACATAACTAGATTATGTAACATTTTTAGAATAGCTTGTGGACCACTTTAGGATATGAGACTAGAACTAAGAAATCACACAAACATTGTGAACACACCTCACCAAACCGTAGGAGAAAATACATCAATACAAAAAAATGAGGAGCATTTCTCAAACTAGTCCAGACAACTAGTATCATTGCCAACCTTCTACAATCCACAAGAACCTCCTCGAGAAAAAAAAGTTGAACTGAAAATATACGAGTTCTGATGTAGGAGCAATACTGTTTCAACAAAAGATAGTTATTTTCTTGCATTGCATTTAGTAGAAATTCATTCTAGATTTTACCACATCTTTATTTCTCAGCTCACGAAGTAGGATGTAACACGTACACATTGACATCTACTACATATCCAAATTTCAGATCATTACATTTGCCTATCAGAAGTTATCACTCTCAGAGTTTCACTATGTCTTTTTGTCTTAAGGCCAACATTCATATCGGAACATTCATTGGATCATCAACCCTTGTGGTCAATATGGATCTATTTTTGAGCTTGAGGAGCATATTTATAAGCATTGTAATCATTTTTAGATCACTAGTTGGTAGTACATCAATAGTGAGAATCAAGGTATTTCACAATAACCCTTCGAGGGCATGTAATAAGGCTTGTTGGCCAATAGTATGTTGTAAGCCTTTAATTAAAGGCATATGAGGCCTAGATATTCACTCTTGTGGCCAATGTTGCATGTAAGAATTCTATATTAATGAAGATTCATGTTCGTATATCTATTTTTTGTGTTGTTTCCACTGTGTTGACTCATTGCTACATAGTCCAAACTATTCCTGCTGAAACCATCCTATCGTGACTACACCAAGTGGTATTAGAGAAAGATTCAATTCCTGGAGGAATTCCTTGAGGTGAAAAGATCGCCAAGCTGAGGTAGAATGCATTTTTTTCAACCGATCATCGATTGTGAGGTAGTTGGAACTCTTGTAGCTCTAGACTATTGAATTGAGGCAGTTACATTGGATTTGACGGGAGAGATACTGCCAAGGAGAATGCTTGCTATGGCAAATGTTTCCAAAAGAATGGATAAATGTTAGAAATGATGAACAGGATGTGAATCAGGCTAGATGTTATTGAAGACAACCGAAGGTGAGGTATAAACCCTAGGTAGAATGATGAAAGTGATGATGAAGTAGAACATGTGAATCAAATTGCAGAAACCTTAGATGTTGAAGAATAATTAGATCAAGTAAATATGTTGAAGGTAATTATAAAAATTGGAAAGTGAAATAGAGTTGAAATTCAAAATTACCTAGGAAATTTGAATCCTAAGGAATTGATTGATTAGATGAATGAGGTGGAAGAATACTTTGAGTATGAATAAATTGAAGATCCAAAAAAGTCAAATTTGCAAAAAAATTTGAAAGTTTATGTTGCATTATGGTGGAAAGAATTTCAATTGGACTAAAATAGGAGAGGCAAAGAAAGAATCATCAAATGGGATAGGATGATGACAAAGTTGAAGAATCAATTCATACTAGTAGATTATGAATTGGAATTTTTGAAAAGATTACAAAACCTAAGACAAAAGGATAGATCTATGAGGGAGTACACTGAAGAATTCTACAAGATGATAATCAAAATTGGTCATAGTGAAGCAAGTAAAGAAAGGGTTGCTAGATATATCAATGGAATGAGAAAAAACATTCAAGAAGAGTTGAGATTGGTCAAGATGACATCTATTGAAGAAGCATACTAGTTTGCATTGAAAGTTGAAGAAAAACTGAACAAAAAGTTTGAAAAAAGACAAAGAAGTGCAAGAGGAAGATTTTAGAAAAGTGGACTGCCATCTGGAGAAAGAAGACCCTATATAGAGTAGAAAAAAGATGTAAACCCCACCAAAGTGAAGAAAAGGATGCTAATTCATACCATCGATGAAGGGAGAATATAAGTTTCTACCCCAGTAATAGAGGAGGTCATAATTCTTACCATAATGAAGGATACCAGAGGAATGAAGGGAGATTTGAGAGAAGACCATTCAAATGAACCTATTTCATGTGTGGAGGTGAAGGAAATAGAGAATTTGAGTTTCATCAAGGAAGTACTAGAAAGAAATTTGAGCATACTAAAAGAATGTGGAGGAAGAACATGTTGGATCCCATAATTCATGTGGAAAACTAGAGAAAGGTGAATCATTGGTAATAAGAAGAGTTTTGATGCATGAAGAAGTAATTGAGGAACTGCCATAGAGGAAAAGTCTGTTAAGAACCAGATGTAAGTCCAGAGGAAAGGTATGTAAAGTTATCATTGATAGTGGTAGTATAGATAATCTAGTTTTGGAGGAGATGGTAACAAAGTTGAATTTGAAAAGATTGAAACATCCAAACCCTTATAGGATAGCATGGATTCAAGATGAGTATAAGATACTGGTAAATGAATAATGTTTGGTGAAATCTCATATTAGATCATATAGGGATGAAGTTTTTTGTGATATTCTGCCTATGGATGCAAGTCATTTACTGTTAGTAAGACCATGGAAATATGATAACAAAGAAATTCATGATGGAAGATAGTACTTATACTGTTACATCAAATGGAAGAAGAATCAAGTTGATACCTTTGGAGGAAGAGCAGAAGACTGAATTTTGTTGCACTTCCAGACTATGTTTGGTAGATGGAAGGAAATTTCTTGATGGTGTGAGACATGTGAACATGTGTTTTGCATTGATTCCAAAGAAAAGAAAGGGTCTAAAGGTAGGGGATCCCACCATAAAAAGTGAAGAAGTTACATAATTAATGATCAAGTATAAGGACATCATTTAAAATAATGTACTAGATGGTTTACTAGAGTTCCGAAGTATCAGCCATCAGATAGATCTAATACCGAGAGAAAGTTTTCTAAATAAAGAAGCACATAGAATGACACCAACAAAGAATGCATAGTTGAATTGGTAGATATAAGAATTGTTGAGAAAAGGATTGATCAAAGAAAGTTTGAGCCTAGGTGCAGTACCTATTGTACTTGTACCTAAGAAAGATGGAGAGTGAAGAATGTGTACAGATTCAAGATAAATTAATAGGATCACGTGTTCAAGTATAGATTCACAATGCCAAGGATGGATAATATTATGAATTGATTGAGTGGAGAAAAGTCAAAGATTGATCTCAAGAGTGGATACCATTAGATAAGAATCAGAGGAGATGAATGGAAGACCACATTTAAGATAAATGAAGGATTATATGAGTGGATAGTGATTCCTTTTGGATTGACCAATGCATCGAGCACTTTCATGAGATTGATGAATGATTTACTGAAGAATTTATTGGGTAAGTTTTTCATTGTTTACTTGGATTATATTCTATTTTTTAGTAAAACCAAATAACACTTATTGGAAATTAGGCAAGTATTACAGAGGTTGAGAGAAGAGAAGTTGCTGATAAATATCAAGAAATCTAGTTTCATGAAGGAAAAGTTGGTATATCTTGGATTTGTTATTTCTGTTGAAGGACTATGTAGAGAAGGGGAATTCGCTACTCATAAGTTCTCTTCATTCAGAGAGCCTGACGGGGTGAAATTCCCTAAAATACCTCAAAGGACAATGGTGAGAGTTCCAAAATTAGAAAGAGTAGGTCACAGAGATTCTCTGGACAAAATGACAAGCTCTCGGCCAAAAGACAATATCGCAGAACATAGATGACAACACAGTGCACTGGCATCCCCGAGGTGTGTTGGAATCTTGTATGGACTAGAAAGCAAGTGTGTCACAGAAAATTACAAAGTGAATGCTTCTATTCTAATTGTTGAGAACTTCTGGAATGCGATAAAGTAATAGAATGTGATAAAGATAAGGAGAAGAAAAGGAAAGTAAATTATTAAAATCATGCTAGTGATGAAGCCTCTAGCTCGTGAATGTCTTCAATACCTGCACATAAGGGAGAGAAAAGGTGTTGGGGCTGTATAGGGGTTTGCCTCAGTCAAACCCCTATTTTGGTGTTCCCACCTCCATGGACATCGAGATAGATAGAGAGAAAAGTAGAAATGAAGTAAAGAGCACTAAAGCACTACAAAATAGTGTTATGCTACTCAACCAAACAATAGATAAGAGGAGTAGGAAGCTTACCACCTCTTCCCAAAGTGCTCAAGGATAGTGGGGGAGAAAATGAGAGGAACTCAAGCCTCTGTTGTAATGGTGTTTCATTCCACACTTGCTCTACTGAAATGATGGAGTGTTGATGTTGCTGCTATGAAGTGTAAAGTTTTTGAAGAGATGGTGAAGAATTTTCTTGGAGCTTATGAAGAGCTAGAGAGTGAACATAGAGCTAGAGGGTGGAGAGGTCCAAAGATGAAAATGGAAGGAATGAATAGTGAATATGAAGGAAAGAGGGAATAAAATGACCATATTCGGGTTGGTCGACCGAAGAGGGTGTTACAAGTCAAATTCCAATGGGAAATGTAACACCTTTGTAGGTTCCAGACATGAGATTTTTTTAGGGATGTTAGTGCGTCGCGCAGATGTCTATGCACCGCGCGGGTGTCCTTGACAGAAACACCTCTATCGGTGCTCAAAATAGGCACCAAGTGGAAGGAGAATAGATGGCTTATGTGGAATTAAGCCTCTTCCTTTGGTTTTCTAAAGTGAGGAAGGGAAAAAGGGGAACTTGCATTAGGGGTGCAAATTCGCTCCTATACAAACTGAAAATGGATGTAGAGAAAATGAAAGCAATCTTAGATTGTGCTACATGAGTAAATATTGGAGAAGTAATATCATTTCATGGACTAGCAAGTTTCTACCAATAGTTTATCAGAAGTTTCAGTAACATTTGTAACCCTTTGATGGAGACAATGCAGGGAGATAAGAAAGATTTCAAGTGGAGAACTAGAGCACAAAAGAGTTTTGAATTGTTGAAGCAAAAGGTGATAGAAGAACCAGTATTAGCATTACCATATTTTGATAAAGTATTTCAAGTGGATTGTGATGCAAGTGGAAATGAAATCAGAGTAGTATTGAGTCAAGAGGGAAGACCCGTAGCTTATATCAGTGAAAAATTAAATGATGCAAAAAGAAGACACTCATTTTATGATCAAGAATTCTTTGCCACAATTCAAGCTTTGAAGAAGTGGAGACATTACTTGTTGCCTAAGGAGTTTTTGTTTTATACCAATCATTAAGCATTGCAATATTTGAATAGTCAAGTGAACTTGAATCAGAGACATATGAGATGGGTTGAATTCTTGTAGAGCTATATGTTTGTGTTGAAACATAGGAGTGGAAAGTCAAATAAAGTTGTAGATGCATTGAGTAGGAGAAAGAATTTGCTGACAAAGATGAGAGTGGAAGTTTTTGGATTTGAGGAATTGAAACATATGTATGAAGATGATGTATATTTTGTTGAAACATGGAAAGAATGTAAGGAACCAATAATGATCGACCAGAGAAAATGGTTGGACTATTTCATTCAAGAGGGTATGTTATTCAAAGGAAGTCAATTGTGTATACCAAGGAGTTAAATGAGGGAGAATTTGATCAAGGAGAAGAATAATGGAGGTTTATCAAGACATTCTAGAGTGGATAAGATAGTAGCTTTGGTAAGTGAACATTATTTTTAGCTGCAAATATATAAGGATGTAAGGAAGTATGTTTAAAATTATAGAGTTTGTCAAGTTACAAAAGGGAGTAGTCAAAATACCAGATTGTAAAAACCTTTGATAGTACCAAAGAAACCTTGGGAATATATAAGCATGGATTTAATTTTGGAGTTACCTAGAACACAAAGAGGATATGATTCTATCATGGTAGTAGTGGAAAGTTTTTCTAAAATGGAACATTTCATTCCTTGTAAGAAGACTAATGATGTTGTGCATGTCACTAATTTATTTTTCAAAGAGATCATGAGATTGCATGGATTACCTAAGAGTATAGTCTCAGACAAAGACACCAAATTCATTGGATACTTTTGAAGGACATTGTGGAAGAAGATGAAGAAAAATTTGAAGTTCAGCTCAACATATCACCCACAAACATATGGATGGACAAAGGTAGTGAAAAGATGTTTGGGAAACATATTAAGATGTTTGGTTGGAGATAAGGCAAGAAATTAGGACATAGTTTTACCACTAGTAGAGTTTGCATATAATAATTCAATGAAACAGAGTGCAAGGAAGACACAATTTCAGATTGTTACCGAACTAAATCCTAGAGGTGTTGCAAAATTAAGAGACATCATCATGGAAAATAAGAGGAGTGCAGAAGTAGAAAAGTCTACGGATTTCATGGAGACATTGCACAATTGGGTCTAGAAGCATTTGCAAGACATGAACACTAAGTATAAGGAGAACGTAGATGAACATTAGAGACATAAGGAATTTTTTTTTGGAGATGAAGTGATGGCATAGTTGAGGAAGGAGAGATTTCTAGTTGGTACATACAACAAGTTGAAGATGAGGAAGTTTGGACCATGTAAGATTTTAAAGAAGTTTGATTTTGGAAATGCATATGAAGTGGAATTACAAGAGACATTAGGTATATCACCTATTTTAAATGTTGCAAACATATCTGAGTTTCATAAAGGAGAAGCAAGTGGTAGTAGTGATGAAGTGGATATTAAGGATAAGTTACCACATCAAGAACCGAAGGAGATTGAATAGATTTTGGATACTAGAATTAGAAGAAGCACTAGGAACAAGTAGTACAAAGAATATATTGTTAAGTGGAAAGGAAGTTCAGTGGAGGATTCATCATGGATTTCTCAAGCTGAGGTGGACCATTTTGGTTTTCCTCTTAGGCCTATAAAGTGAGGAACTCACTTTTCTTCCAACCTCAAGTGTCTGATGCAGGAGCATCCTTGGTTGTAAAGAAATCCTATATCAACCAAAAATGGTTCTTTTCTTGTATTGCATTTAGTATAAGTTCATTCCATATTTTACCATAACTTTGTTTCTCATCTCATGGAGTAGGATATAGTAACTACACATTGAAATCTACTACATATCCAAATTTCAGATCATTGCATTTTCCTATCGGAAGTTATCTCTCTCAAAATTTCACTATGTCTTCTTATCTTGAGGCTGACATTCATATTGGAACATTCATCAGATCATCAACCCTAATGGCCTACATAGATCTATTTTGGAGCTTGAGGAGAATATTTATAAGCATTGTAATAATTTGTAGATCATTGATTTGTAGTACATCATTAGTTAGACTCAAGGTATTTTTTAATAACCCTTCGAGGGCATGTAATAAGGCCTATTGGCCAATAGTATGTTGTAAGACTTGAAGCCAAGGCCTATGAGCCAAATATATTCACCCTTGTGGTTAATTTTTCATGTAATCATTCTATATTAATGAAGATTCATGTTCACATATTTAATTGTTGCGTTGTTTCTACTATGTTGACTCATTGATGCACAGTTTGAATTGCTCCTTCTAGAACCCTCCTACCATGATTGTACCAAGTTCAATGTACATAGAGCACTGATATTGAGTACTAAACCATAAGACCAAAACTAGAATAATAGAGGAATGTAGAACATTCTCCTAGATAGACTTTAATGCAACATCTTGAACTGAAAACATTTGAGCAACTTGCAAAGACTAGAACTTCCTTTTAGCAACACACATTATCATAAAAATTAGGAGAGAGCATGAGACATATTGTATACCTTCAAAAAATCTCTCCAACATTAATCATTCTTCTAATCCTCATCTTAATGTATTATCATGAAAACAACTCTATTGATAGTAATAATGCATTATATGAACATCATTAGTAATAATTCTTTGATAAGGCATGACATCCTTGACCATGAACTTCTTCAACTCTTTTATTCTTTGATAAGGCATGACATCCAACCATTGTTAGCCAAAAGTGAATGTAACAAAGAAAACCAATTCCCAAGACTAACATCAATTACAACTAACAATCAATGTTGATAATAACTACAAACAATCTCAATCAATGGCAACCATCAGTGTTGATAGCAATGACAACAACACAACCATTAGAGTTGACATCAATTAAAACAACTTCCAAAAATCTCCCCCTTTTGCATTGATGGCAACACACTTATCACTCTCCCCCTTTGACATCAAGGACAAAGGGCCAAACAATTTTGCATAAGATAGTAGGACATTATTTTATCTTTAGGAGCAACGGGAAAAAGGATCTTCTATTGAAGAAAAAATACATGCTACTCCTTTGACTAGTATCACTTATTTTCTTGACACATATACAACAACTGAAAAATTAATTCAGGACTCCCCCTTACTACCAGTTCCCCCTAAAGGGTAGCACCCATCAATCCAAGAGAAAGGATATGACATGAATTTCTCCCCTTGGAAAGATGCATCATTTATACATCTAGTTAGAACAAGGAGGGGAAATAATCCCACACTTCTATTGGAGATACTCAAAAAGATCCTTTGTAGAAATATATCTACAATATGATCCTTTGTAGGCACATACTCCATTCCGACTTCATGTTCTGCAACCTTTTCTCTTAGAAGATATCAGATAAAAATATGTTTATTCCTTGAGTGCATTACAAAATTCTTGGAAATATTGATAACACTTGTATTGTCACACAGTATAAGAATAAGTTCATCATACACCATGTTCACATCCTTCAAATTCAGCTTCATCCAAAGCATTTGAGTGTAGAAAGATGTCGCAACAATATATTATGCTTTTGTTGTGGACAAAGACACCGAATTATGATTTTTACTGAACCATGAGATCAATCCATTTCCCAGAAAGAATGCACTTCCACTTGTACTCCTCTATTCATCAACACAACCTACCCAATCAACATTAGTATAGGTACTCAGAGATAAATTTTGATCATTTTTATACCATAGGCCATAATTCGGAGTTCCCTTCAAGTATCTGAAAATTATTTTCATAAATTTCTCATGATATTTCTTAGGATTGGCTTGAAATATATCAACTAAATATGCCACATGCATGATATCAGGTCTGGAAGTAGTTAAGTATAGTATTCCTCCAATCATAAACTTATAGAGAGTGTTGTCAACTTATAGAGACTCATTTGATTTACTTAGGTGATAGCTAGTCACCATAGGAGTACCAACAAGTTTAAAATCTTCCATTCTAAATTTATTCAATATTTTATTCACATATTTGGCTTGAGAAATGGATATTCCACCATTTTTTTGAATAATATAAAGACCAAGAAATAAGGATAACTCATCGCTCATGAAATTTCAAATTATTTCTACATCTCCCTTACATAATTTTTACACATATTATCATCTCCACCAAAGATGATATCATCAACATTTATAACTAAAATCAACAACTTGTATTCCTTAACTTTAATATATAGATTATTTTCTACATTACCCTTCCAGAATCCTTTATGAAGTATATACTTATCAAGTCATGTGTTATCAAATAAAGTAGCCTTCTTCAAATAACCAGATACAATGACTCAAATATTCCCATCAGTGAAGACAAACCATTTACCAACTGTAAGCATGGATAAGGTGTAAAGCACAAAACACACTTCTTAACAAGACATTATATAAAAAACAAAGCTGAATGAATCAAATCAAAGCAATAATCAATTGAAAGTGTCATATTGTTCTCTATCCTCAAAGATTTATTAAACCATTATTGCTCTCAGATCGTGAGGACACTATGATTGTTAAAATGATAATTCAAAGAATGAGATGGATGCTAATTCAATGATATGGAGCTAAATGTATAATACTAGATGATAAATAGATTAAACTAAGCATGAATTGACACGAAATAGATAATTGCAGCTACAGGAGGCAACCATGATGTGTAAACTTGATTGTTGGATATTGGATGCTTGATGCTTGAATTCCTGCAGAGTAAGAGTGCATAAGTTAGATTATCTGGATCCTTTTCTTGGTTCAATGAGGCTTTATTTATAGATTTTTCTGGCTGTAGAAATGCACAGGGAAGGCATTGAGAGGCTTGGATTCAATCTGGAGGATTGAATGGTGAAATATGGAGGAGATTGAGAGAATTTTTTGTGATTGTCTCTACCCATGAAAACACCAGGCAAGAGAAGAGGAAGGATTGATGGAGGAGGATTGAGAGAAGAATTTGGAATTTGTCTCCAATTTGTCTCCAAAACTTCTCGTGAAATTTCAAAGCATTAATTGTGACAATTTTTAGACATAGATTAGACATAGGATATCTAATTCATTTTTGAGAGAATATAGATGGAATATTCCTTATGCTCTAATTCAAATATTTTTGATTTATTTAAATTAGGAAAAGGGAGATAAATAATTTAATAAATTGAACTATAGAAGTTGTTTATTAAATTAAACAGAAGACTATGGCAATTAATAAATAAAGTGTTTTAATCTTTATTTATTTAATTTAAGATCGATGTGATAGAATAAAATAGGGATTTGATAATTAAATCAAACAAAGTATTTAATTTTATTTATTTAATTAAGATGAATTTAAATGTAAACTATATAAATAAATTTATTCAATAGCAGAGGAAATTAGGATAATTAATCAAATAATTTGTATTTAATTAATTGAATGCTCTAGACCAATTTTAGGTGTATACATTTTGCCCCTCTTCGAAGTGATGTATTTATGTGTTGCTTCGAAGAAATATTTTGCTGCTACTGCCAGGATCGATAATATAAAAAAATAATTTCGTATGCCCCAGACATGCCCTAGACATTGATTTCTACTACTGCCAGGATCGATGATATAAAAAAATAATTTTGTATGCCCCAGACATTGATTTTCAGATGATTGATGATAATATGCCCCCTCGGGAGATAAATTAATGATTTGATAATTTTTAGAATTTGTCGAATTTTTATGATTTTCTGATGATTTGATGAAGATTCGATGATGAATTAATTTATCTCCTGACAAAATGATGAAGAAAAATAGCTTGCAGATGAATTTCAATTAATTCCATGGATTAAATTAATCAAAAGATAATAAAACCCACCAAAAATACCTTTTCAAAAATTATATATAGTCCAAAAGGTCATTTTCAATGTCATTTGCACTATTTGAGTTTAAAAAAACCTTGTGATAAAGACATTTCAGCTAGCTAGAGCATGATGCCAATCCCTTACCACACTCATCGTTTCGAGCACGTTCGATGTCATCGATGGTCAGCCGTGTATGGACCTCCGATATGTACCCCTTAACCTCCTTGTAATTCATACATTTTTGTTTTTTATGCATTTTACATGTTTCAGTGTATTTTCCCTATTTTAGCACTTTCAAGCCACGCTGTAGCACTTTCACTCTAGTGTAGCGCTTCTAGTTTTTAGATTAGCGCTTTGAGTTTTAGCGCTTGCGTTAAAAATTCTAGCGCTTCCATAGGATAATGTAGCACTTTCATTGATATAGCGCTTAGGATTTGAATTTTAGTGCTTTGATGCCGAATTTTAGCACTTAGAGAGTTCTAACGGTTCGATTTGGTTGATTAGCACTTTCATGGTTTGTTCTAGCACTTCTGGTAAAGCAATGCTTTGATGGACTATTGTAGCGCTTTGATGTGAAAAAGCAGCGCTTAGAGTAAAATAGCACTTAGGATGCCTGATTTAGTGCTTCGGAGTGCTGAAATAGTGCTTTTGAGATATAGTGCTTTGAGTGCTTGATTTAGCACCTCAGATTGATAAAGTAGCGCTTTGGAGGCCTGATTTAGCGCCTTCATGTCAGATTTGAAGATTTTGACTTAGGTTACCTTGATTTTGTCACTTCGGATTGGTATGATTGATAATCCAATTTCTTGATATTGGAGTTGTGATGATTTTAAATAAGATTAACTCTCATGATAGGTGAGGAAATGATTTAATATCTAATAAATCTCATCATAGGCGAGATCTAGATAATGTTTTGATGAACCTCATGATAGGTGAGGTTTGTTGATGTTCACCCATGAATTTTGATTGACCCCTAATTAGGATTAATTGGGGTCCATTGACTGCTTTGGATGAGAGGTGGGACAATGACCATAACACCTTTCACTTACCCACTGGCGAGATTATGGTCACACTCGAGGATGTGTGGCAGATTCTGCGCATTTCGTTCATGGGGGAGATTGTAGTATATGATTCCCATGGGACCGACGGTAGAGATGCTCTTCGTAGAGTATTCCAGGATCAGGCTATTGAGGGTCCGAGTGTTCGATGGAGGAGGATCATTGATTCTTATGTGACACTACCAGTAGTGCTTGTTGGCTTTATTAGAGGTTTCCTTTGCCCTGATCGCAGGTCAAAGGGATTCCTTGTTGGCTGGGGAAAGACATTAGAGAGTATGATGGTACATGGTACTAGATATGCATGGGGGATGTGCATGCTGGCACATCTTTATCATGATTTGCATTCAGTTGTGTACCTAGGAGCATGGAGCTTATCAGTAGGGATGACCCTATTACAGGTGTGGGCATGGGAGCACTTCTCTATTGCTTGACCATTTCTAGTTGCAGGTAGACCTTACATTTTCAGATACAGAGGCTAGCTCACCTAGGCCCAGATGGGCAAGTTAGAGCATTGGAGGTGGGTGTTTGATGATACCGAGACTATTATTTGGTGTCCATACCTCGACTATGAGCAGTGGGATGAGGATGATGTAGTGCTAGGATACCTCTGTGATTCTATGTATCTGATTGGTCGGACACCATTTGTCTTAGAGAGATTCCTGTTGCACCGAGTGTACCGACAGTATGGCATCGTGTAGTGCATGCCACAGGGGGTAGCCCACTATGCTAGGCGACGGATGGATATTCCTGATTGGGGGCCCTTTCTATCATATGATGCTATAGTGGAGGGATACAGGGTATTGCAACCATCGCCTTGGGATATGTGAAGAGACATTGCAGAGGTGCCAGTCATAGAGAAGTATGCCGCCTTCTTGGCCCTAGTTCCATATCCTTGTATCACTATTCTGGATGAGCTAGCACCACTACCAGTAGAGGAGGATGTGGCTGAGGGTTCTATAGAGAGTGAGGGTGCTACTCTGATAGGTAGTAGCATAAAGAGTGGTAATGATGATAGCAACAGTGATGACAGTGATGGTGGCAGTGGAGGGGATAGAGGGTTAGGGCCAACCAACAATGCTCCATCATCTAGTAGGCCTCGCAAGAGACGAGCAGTGACAATGCCACCTATGGACCATCAGAGATAGATTGCTGGTCTGTAGACACAAGTTTAGACACTTTAGGGCAGTTGATACAGGCTCGGGGTTTGCTTATTCAGACCCAGACTCAGAGATAGGCCCAGGTTCATGCTCACGCTCAAGCTTTAGCGCAAGTGCAAGGACAGTTGGCAACTATTTAGACGCAGGTTACTACATTGACTGCTGAGTGAGACAGTGCTCGATAGATTGCTGAGAGGGCACAGGAGACAGCAGAGACCCTACAGAGAGTGGCTGATGGTACCTCAGTGGGGGATTACATGAGAGAGATTCTGCGGGTTGGCTGAGAGGCTGAGTTTTACAGAGATAGATATCATGATGCAATTCCTACTGAGTGTAGAGTCAGTTATGCCTCATCGAGATCTGGGTAGATGCACACATAGATAGTCAGTGAGGGGGTGACACAACCTCCACCTAGAGATCCCAAAGATCCTGGTCCTTCCCGAGCTAGCGGTGGTACTGGTCCTATTGGGCCCACACACTCTGGCAGTAGTAGATCATAGATGCCTCTTGTGATTTGTCCATTTGAGACATGATGTATATTAGGATGTAGCTCATTTTTGATGGTGTATCTCTATGACTTTATTGTATATTTGACACTGATGATATATATGTAGTTGATGTGATTTTTATGATGGTGTATGATTTTATGTGATGATCTTATTTTAAATGTGATGATGTAATGATAAATGATTTTATTTCATGTAATGATGTAATGATAAATGTATATGTAGAACATATGATATGTGGATGTATGATGTGATGTAAATGTATGGATGGATGGATAAATGCTTTTTATTTTTAAATGTGATGATGATAAAAATCATGATCTTATGATTGATGATAGTGGATGGATGTAATGATAATAATGACATGACTTGCATTTATTTCATATACATGATAAAATGTATGAATGGAAATGATGTATGCATATGATTTTGATGGATGATAATGGTAAAATGAACATGATGTACTTATAGTACAATTTAATTCATAATTTATTTTATGTATGATGAAATGCATGAATGATGAAACTAAATGATCAGATGATGACTCCTACATGTTTTTGATGATTTTTTTGAATTATGTCAAGTATACTCTGTCTTATTTGTAGATTAGATAATCATTGATTAGAATCCTTTATACAACAAATACTGTGTAGATAATGAATATGATGAATGCAATCTAATTTTAACATGCAAATATATGCAAAACGATTGTCATTTTAATAGTACTTTCATGCTTTTTGTCATCATAGAGCTTTATTGGATGTTGAAAGTGAATACAAGTGTTAATGGTATGTGTTAAACCAATGACGACCTGAGTACTTTCATGATTTTTGATATTGCAAGCAAACACAAGCATCTAGGTATGATTTCACCGAGATGACCTAAGCATTCTTTGCATAAACAGGTAGTGATTAATCATTTCAATGTGTGAATTTTGAATGTCATCGGTGATACATTTACATAGCACATCCCCTGACAATTCATACATTTACATGATTAACTTACAGACAACAGATAATAAAAACATCATTCTTCTTCCTTTTCCCTCTAGTTCAATACATCATTGAGTTACTCCAAAGAAATGATAATAAAAAATACAATTTATCCATTGTTGACTTAGAGTGTTTCATTCATTATTCAGATTTTAGATCATCCATCCTGATGTTGTGATGTTTTGGATTTTTGATATTTTTGACCAAAGACCTAACCTACTAACCTATCCTAGGGGTCTCAGGGGCTGATCAAATATTAGCCTTGCCTACATTACACATGCAGAGACCACGTAGTTCGACTGACATAGACCTATGTTTTTGGATTTTGCTTTTTTAGACTTACCTTTTTGACATGTTTTTGGATTTTTGATATGATATGGATGGTTGATGCCTTTTTGATGATGATTGATGTTGTGCTTTGATCGTTGTTTTCGGTTTTCTGCTATACTGCTATTTGCCCTTTGGTGAAATCCATATTTTTGTTACCCCTAGTGATATCCAGATGTGGCCCCCAAGCTTTGGAGTGATACCTGACTATTTGAAAATGATTTTGATATGGATGCAAGGATGGCAAGATTATTGACATGATATGAAATGGTACTGACTTCCAGACTAATGATCTTGATATATATCAAAATAGATGGGAAATCTGATCTTAGAATCACATATGATGCCTGTTTCTAGGTTTTCACCATATGTTTTGATTACACCCTTTCTGTTTTTGTATTTCTCATTTTTATATTTTTTCCTTCTTTTTTTGTATTTTTGCATTGCCAAGATGCCTGTTTGCCAGGTTTTCACCAAGGAAACCATTTTCAGAAGTTTGACCCGTGCACTAGGAAATTCAAGCATAGAATTTTTAGAGATGAATACTATTGAAAGGTTCATCAAATAAATCCCCTTCTGATGTTGATAGCTGATATGCTCTTAATCCATACACTGATATGACAACAAAGGGACCAAGCCAGTTAGGCTCAAATTTTCCTTTCTTCTCCCTATCCTGTTGATTCCTAGGGTTTTCCTTTAGTACCAAATCACCAACCTGAAAGACCCTCGGTTTTACCCTATGGTTGTAACCTCTTGACATCATCTATTGATAAGCCTTTAGATGATTAACAACTTGTTGACAACGTTCATCTAATAACTCCAATTCTTGTAGTCTAGATATCCTATAGTCTTCATCTGAAATGATACCTCTGAGTGATACATGAAGGGATGTAATTTCAACTTCAATGGGTAATATGGCTTTTGACCCATATACCAAGGCATAATGTGTAGCTCCTGTTGGTGTTCTGATACTTGTTCTATAGGCCCATAGTGCAAGATTGAGTTGAACATGCCAATCATGTCCAACATCATTAACCGTCTTTTGTAGAATTTTGAGTATTGTCTTGTTTGAGGCCTCTGCTTGGCCATTCACTTGAGGATAGTACGGTGTTGAAAACCGATGGATATGAAATTTATCACATAGCTCTTGGACATATTGATTCTTGAAAGGTCATCCATTATCAGTGATAATGGATTGATGGATTCCATACCGACATATTATGTAATTCAAGATGAAAGAGGAGATTTGCTTCTGAGTGATGGTTGTAAGAGGTACTGCTTCAATCCATTTTGTGAAATATTCTATAGCTGTTATAATGAACTTGTGTCCATTAGATGAAGATGGATTTATTTTTCCTACCAGATCTAGGCCCCATTGATAAAAAGGCCATGTCGATGTGAAGGGATGTAGTTCTTGTGCTGACACATGAATCAGATTGCTATGAATATGACACTTTTGACATTTCTTAACAAACTGATAGGATTCTTTCTCCATGCATGGCCAATAATATCCCAAACAGAGGAGTTTCTTAGCTAGAGTTATCCCACTTGAGTGAGTGCCACAAATACCCTCATGAACCTCTCATAGGGTCATTTCATATTCATTGTGTTCTAAACATCAGATTAAAGTACCATCAAGACCTCGATGATAAAGTATGTCATGCAGATTGGCGGATGAAGTTTCATTTTTGGTTTCTGGATAAATCAGGAGGAAGGATATCCTTTTTCAGGTAAGCATAGGTCATTTCATAGATGGAGGTTTTTGTGGTTTCTATATGGTAGATGGTAGCAGATTCTGGATTATTATGGGAAGGACATGATACTTGTTCTACCATAAACTCATAACAAACACGCTTCTCAGGAAATTGTAGTAATGAAGCAATTGTAGCCATAGCGTCCACAGCTTTGTTTTCTGCCCTTGGAATTTGATCAAACTTGATACTGACAAAAGATTGTTTTAGATTATCTATTTGTTGCTTGTATGGCATCCACTTTTCATCTTTTGTTTGATACTCATCATTTACTGGATAAATGACTAGTTGAGAATCCACATACACTTGTAAGTCCTTGATCTTCCACTAAATTGCTATTTTGACCCCAATGATTAATGCTTCATATCCTACCACATTATTTGTACAATGAAACATTAATCTATATGATTTTGGAATGGTGTGCCCTTGTGGAGAGATGAACAAAATCCCTGCTCCTAATCCGCGCTGTGCGTATGATCCATCAAAATATAATACCCATTGTTGGGGCATTATTGTCATAATGTATGCATCTGGAAATTCCATTGTCATTGGTCGATCATCTGGTAGAGGAGCTTCAGCTAGCTATTCAATGATTGCTTGACCCTTGATCACTTTTCTCTCGACATATTGAATGTCGAATTCACTTAGGAGCATAACCCACTTCACCAGTCTACCTGTTAAGGTAGCTTTACTTAGTAGATACTTGAAAGGGTTGATCTTTGCAATTAATGTGATTGTATGAGTCAGCATGTAGTGTCTTATTTGTTGAGTAGCAAACATCACTGTCAAGCAATATTTATCTATGAAAGTGTAATTTATTTCATATCCATTCAATGTCCGGCTGATATAGTAGATATCATGTTCTTTTCCTTCATAATCCTCTTGTGCTAAAAGTGCCCCCAAAGAGATATCCGTTGTGGCAATATATAATATGAGAGGCCTTCCTTCTATTGGTAGAATGAGAATGGGTGGTGAAATTAGATATTGCTTGATTTGATGGAATGTTGTTTCACATCCCTCATCCCACTTGAAAACCACATTTTTGTGTAGCAGATGATTGAAAGGATGAATTTTTTCAGCTAGCTGGGAGATAAATCTCCTGATCGATTGGAGCCTTCCTTGTAATGATCTTAGTTGACTGATATTCTTAAGAGGTGGCATCTCCATTATTTCCTGGACATTTGCTGGATCCACCTCAATGCCTTTTTCCGAGATAATGTACCCTAATAGTTTTGCTGATGTGACCCCGAAGACACACTTCTTGGGGTTTAACCTGACATTGAATTTCTCCATCCGTGTGAAGATTTTGTGTAGGATATGCAGATGCCCTTCTCTAGTACCAGATTTTTCCAAGATGTCATCCAGGTAATCCTCCATAAACGTGTGCATCATATCATGGAAGATTGCCATCATTTCTCTTTGATAAGTGGCTCCTACGTTCTTTAGACCAAATGGCATAACGTTCCAGTAGAAGGTTCCCCATGGACATGTGAAGGCCGTCTTTTCCTAATCTTTCAAATCTTTTTTTATCTAATTGTACCCAGAGAAACCATCCATGATTGACAAAATGGCATGCCTTGCCATCAAGTCCACAATGATGTCTATATTTGGTAGTGGAAAATCATCCTTTGGGCATGCTTTATTTAGGTTCCTAAAATTTCTACATATTCTGATGCTATTGTCCAACTTTGAAATAGGTACAAGGTTTGATATCCATTTGGCATAGTCTATAGACCATATGAATCCAACATCCAATAATTTCTTTAGCTCTGTCTTTACCATCAATGCGATGTGGGGATGCATTTTTCTCAATTTTTGCTTGACAGGTTTGATTCCTGCAGGCAAAGACAAGTGATGCATGAGAAGATTTGAGTCTAAGCTTGACATATCAGAATATGACCAAGCAAAGTTGATGCTTCTTTCTTTAAATAATTTGATGAATTTCGGTCTTTCTTGTTTTGTCATGGATTCCGCCAGATGTAGGATTCTTGTCCTTTCTTTAGTGTCGATGTTCATAGATTTTGTTGGTTCCACTAGGACTGATGATTGCTCATGATAGTGTTCTAGAAGAGTGTCAAATCTTCCATCCTTCAGTGCCTCATAAAGGTTTTCACCGTTAGATGTGCTCTTTATTTTTACTTTTTCCAAATCTAATGCTGCCATAGAATGGTTTTCAGCATTAGATCTATTTTCCTTGTTTTCATTTTTGCAATTGGAAGATTTGAAACCCTCCTGCCGAGTCATGTTGTTATGAGTATTACAGACAAAATTTGTACCAGGTTTAGTATGACAGGAATTTTATGATGGCATCATTGTTTGTAAATATTGGTATAGTCAAAGGTTCGACAGGTTGCCAATCAATGAGTTCAGGATGGATTAATGGCATGAGGTTATCAGATTCATTCAAAGTGATGGATGTAAGGGTTTGGAAATCCATTTCATCATAGTCATTTATTGGAATATCGAGGTCCATGATGGTACTTTCTTCAAGATCATCTAGCCCACTCGAACTCTGCTCATCCCCACTTGAATCATCGATATTTAGTGACCCTACCATGAGTGTTCTAGACCCAGAGCCTTGGCCCTCCTCATGCATAGGTGCATATTATTGAATTAAATCAACTTGAATATCAATGAAAGATAGATCAGAATACAACACCCACTCATATTCATTTGAATCTGTCTCAAAGCTATCTCTAAACTAAAGGATATTTTCTACAACTATCCTTGTTAGTTGTTGTTTTCCTTCTTCAGAGTATCCTAGTCCTGACTTCTCTTTTGTGTTGAGAGTGAGGGGTGTAATAGGCTCTATGATTCCCTCCTTTCTTAATCCAACTGGTCCTTGTCCTTCATACCCCATTTTTTCTAGAATAGATTTTCCTTTTCCATATTTATCAGTGTTGATGTTGACATTTTTGATACTGATATCTGATCTAGAGGGTTCCACATCTTTGTATAGCCTATAAGTCTGAATATGTAAACAAGGTTAAAACACTTCTTAATACGACATTATATCAAAGACAAAGCTGAATGAATCAAATCAAAGCAATAATCAATTGAAAGCGTCATATTGTTCTCTATCCTCAAAGATTTATTAAACCACTATTGCTCTCAGATTGTGAGGACACTATGATTGTTAAAATGACAATTCAAAGAACGAGATGGATGCTAATGAAATGATATGGAGGTAAATGTGAGAATACTAGATGATAAATGAATTAAACTAAGCATGAATAGACATGAAATAGATAATTGCAGCTACAGGAGGCAGCCATGATTGTGAAAGTTTGATTGCTTGAATGCTGATGCTTGATGCTTGATGCTTGAGTGCTTGAATTCTTGCAGAGTAAGAGTGCATAAGTTAGATTATTTGGATCCTTTTTTTGGTTCAATGAGGTTGTATTTATAGATTTCCTAGTTGTAGAAATGCACAGGGAAGGCATTGAGAGGCTTGGATTCAATCTAGAGGATTGAATGGTGAAAGATGGAGGAGATTGAGAGAAAAATGGTGATTGTCTCTACCCATGAAAACACCAAGCAAGAGAAGAGGAAATATTGATGGAGGAGGATTGAGAGAAGATTTTGGAATTTATCTCCAAAACTTTCTGTGAAGTTTCAAAGCATTAATTGTGACAATTTTTAGACATAGATTAGACATAGGATATCTAATTCATTTTTGAGAGAATATAGATGGAATATTCTTTATTCTTTAATTCAAATATTTTGATTTATTTAAATTAGCAAAAGAGGGATAAATAATTTAATAAAATGAACTATAGAAGTTTTTTATTAAATTAAATAGAAGAATACGATAATTAATCAATAAAGTGTTTTGATCTTTATTTAATTAATTTAAGATTGATGTGATAGAATAAAATAGGGATTTGATAATTAAATCGAACAAAGTATTTATTTTTGTTTATTTAATTAAGATTAGATATTAGAAGAATTTAAATGTGAATGTGAATGCAAACTATATAAATAAATATTTCTATTTATTCAAAAGTAGAGGAAATTAGAATAATTAATTAAATAATTTGTATTTAATTAATTGGATGCTCTAGACCAATTTTAGGTGTATACATTTTACCCCTCTTCGAAGTGATGTGTTTACGCATTGCTTCAAAGAAAATTTTGTTGATACTACCAGGGTCGATGATGATAAAAAATAATTCCGTATGCCCCAAACATGCCCCAGACATTGATTTTTAGATGATGGATAATATGCCCCCTTAGGAGATAAATGAATGATTTGATGATTTATAGAATTTTCAAATTTTTATGATTTTATGATGATTTGATGAAGATATGATGATGAAATAATTTATCTCTCGACAAATGATGAAGAAATCTAGCCCGCAACTAAATTTTAATTAATTTCATAGATAAAATTAATTAAAAGATAATAAAACCCACCAAAAAAACTTTCCAAAATTTATATATAGTGCAAAAAGGTCATTTTCCAATTCATTTGCACTATTTGAGTTTAAAAACCTTTGTGATAAAGACATTTCTCCCAGCTGGAGAAAGATGCCTATCCCCTACCACACTCACCATTTTGAGTGCGTTCGACATCATCGACAGCCGGCTGCGTATGGACCTCCGGTATGTACCCCTCAACCTCCTCGTAATTCGTGCACTTTTTTTTTTAATGCATTTTAGCTATTTTGAGATTTTTTGTCAAGTTAAATGCTTTCATGTTAGAATTGAAGATTTTGACTTAGGTAACCTTGATTTCGTCAATTCTGATCATGTCCATTCTTCTGATTGGTATGATTGATAATCCACATTCTTGATGTTGGATTGTGATGATTTAAATCAGACTAGTTCTCATGATAGGTGAGAAGGAATCCTATTTGTGATGATCCTCATGATAGGCAAGGAAATGATTCAATATCTGATAAATCTCATGATAGGTGAGATTAGATACTGTTTGATGAACCTCATGATAGGTGAGGTTTGTTGATGTTTGTCCATGAATTTTGATCAAAAATTTATACCAGATTGTTGGAATAGACTTGATAGTAGAATGACATTTGATTTCTTGACATGGTTTCCTAATTGTGGATTTTTCATTGTGATGATAGGAGTGTCTAGGCACTCTCCAGATGCGAGAGAGTTTTCCATGGACTATAGACCTAATACCTCATCTGACATCAGATGAGCTTCAGGTGATAGGTCGATGCGGCTTGACCAGATTGCTCGATATGCCCCAGATTAGGATTAATCAGGGTCTGCTGACTGCTTTGGCTAAGAGGTGGCATAGTGATCACAACACCTTTCACCTACCCATTGGTGAGATGACAGTTACACTTGAGGATGCATGGTGGATTCTGCGCATTTCGTTCATGGGAGAGATCATAGTATATGATTCCCATGGGATCAGCGGTAGAGATGCTCTTTGCAGAGTATTTTAGGATCAGGACATTGCGTGTTTGAGCATCCGATGGAGGAGGATCGCTGATTCATATGTGACACTACCAGTAGTGCTTGCTGGTTTCATTGGAGGTTTCCTTTGCCCTGATTGCAGGTCAAAGGGATTCCTCATTGGTTAGGGCAAGACATTGGAGAGCATGATGGTACACGGTACCAGATATGCATGGGGGATTGCATATTGGCACATTTATATCATGATCTTCACTCAGTTGTGTACCTCAGAGCATGGAGCTTATTAGCAGGGATGACCCTATTACAGGTATGGGCATGGGAGCATTTTTCTATTGCTCAACCTTTTCCAGTTGTAGATAGACCACCAAGCAGACCTTACATCTTCAGATACAGAGGTTGGATTACACAGGCCTAGATGGGAGAGTTAGAGCAGTAGAGGCGGGTGTTTGATGACATCAAGACAGTTACTTGGTGTCCCTATCTTGACTATGAGCAGTGGGATGAGGATGATGCAGTGTTGGGATTTCTCTGTAATTCCATGTATCTCATCGACTGGACACCTTTTGTGTTAGAGAGATTCTTGCTTTGTAGATTATATAGACAGTATGGCATCATTCAGTGCATGCCATAGGGGGTAGCCCACTATGCTAGGCGACAAATGGATATTCTTGATTGGGGGCCCTGTTTATCATATGATGCTATAGTAGAGTGATATAGGGCATTATAGCCATCGCCCTGGGATATGCGGAGAGACATTACAGAGGCACCCATCACCAAGGAGTATGCCACATTCCTGGCCTTGGTTCCACATCCTCGTATCACTATCCCAGATGAGCCAACACTAGTACTAGTAGAGGAGGATGTGGTAGAGGGGTCTACAAGGAGCGAGGGTGATTGTCCAATAGGTAGTAGCATAGAGAGTGGCAGTGATGATAGTAGCAATGATAGTGTTGGTGGCAGTGGAGGGGACAGAGGGGTAGGACCAGCCATTAGCAGTGCTCCATCATCCAGTAGGCCTCGCAAGAGGCGAGCAATGACAATGCCATCAGTGGATCATTAGAGATAGATTGCCGGTCTCTAGGCATAGGTTTAGACACTACAGGGGTAGTTGGTATAGGCTTAGGGTTTGCTCGTTTAGACCCAGAATCAGATGCAGGCCTAGGCGTAGGCTCATGCTCAGGCTTTATCATAGGTGCAGGGATAGTTGGCCGCTGTACTGACATAGGTGGCCACTTTGACAATTGAGAGAGACAGTGCTTGGCAGATTGCTAAAAGGGCATAGGAGACAGTGGAGACCCTCCAGAGAGTGGCTGATGGCACCTCCGTAGGAGATTATATGAGAGAGATTCTACGGGTTGGCCGAGAGGTTGAGTTTTACAGAGGAAAATATCATGAAGCAGTGCTTACTGAGCATAGAGTCAGTTATGCCCCATCGAGATCTGGGCGGACACATACGCGGACAGTCAGTGAGGGTGTGACACAGCCTCCACATAGAGATCCTAGAGATCCAGGTTCTTTTAGGGGTGGTGGTGGTATAGGTCCCATTGGGCCCTCACATTCTGGCAGTAGCAGATCGTAGATGCTATTGAGATTGGTCTTTTTGAGACATGATGTATATTATGATGTACCTCATTTTTGATGATGTATCTGTATTTTTAGACTTCATTGTATACTTGACACTTGATATATATGCAGTTGATGTGATTTTTATGATGGTGTATGCTTCTATGTGATGGATGCATTTATTATGTGATGTTTTATGCAATATGTGATGATCTTATTTTAAATGTGATGATGCAATGATAAATGCTTTTATTTTATGTAATGATGTAATGATAAATGTATATGTAGAGCATATGATACGTGGATGTATGATGTGATGTAAATGTATGGATGGATGGATAAATTCTTTTTATTTTTAAATGTGATGATGATAAAAATGATGATCTTATGATTGATGATAATGGATGGATGTAACGATAATAATGACATGACTTGCATTTATTTCATATATGCAATAAAATGTATGGATGGAAATATGCATATGATTTTGATGGATGATAATGGTAAAATGAACATGATGTACTTATGGTATAATTCAATTCATAATTTATTTGATGTATGATGAAATGATGAAACTAAATGATCCGATGAGGACTTCTATATGTTTTTGATGATTTTTTGGAATTATGTCAAGTATACTCAGTCTTATTTGTAGTTTAGATAATCATTGATTAGAATCTTTTATGCAAATAATACTCTACAGATAATGAATATGATGGATGCAATCTAATTTTATGATGCAACTATATGCAAAACGATTGTCATTTTAATAGTCCTTTTGTGCTTTTTGTCATCATAGAACTTTATTGGATGTTGAAAGTGAATACAAGCATCAATGATATGTGTTAGACCAATGACGACCTGAGTACTTCTTTCATGATTTTGATATTGCAATCAAACACAAGCATCTAGGTATGATTAAACCAAGATGACCTAAGCATTCTTTGCATAAATAGGTAGTGGTTAATCATTTCAATGTGTGAATTCTGAATGTCATCGGTGATACATTTGCATAGCACATCCCCCGATAATTCATACATTTACATGATTAACTTATAGATAGTAGATAATAAAAACATCATTCTTCTTCTTTGTTCCTCTAGTTCAATACATCATTGAGTTACTCCAAAGAAATGATAATCAAAAATACAATTTATCAATTGTTGACTTAGAGTGTTTTATTCATTATTCAGATTTTAGATCATCCACCCTGATTTTGTGATGTTTTTGGATTTTTGAGATTTTTGACCAAAGACCTAACCTACTAACCTATCCTAGGGGTCTCGGGGGTTGATCAAAGATTAGCCTTGCCTATGTTACACACATAGAGACCATGTAGTTCGACTGGCACAAACCTACATTTTTGGATTTTGCATTTTTAGACTTAACTATTTGACATGTTTTTGGATTTTCGATATGATATGGATGGTTGATGCTTTTCTGACGATTTTTGATGGCATGCTTTGATCTTTGTTTTCGGGTTTTTGCTATACTGTTGTTTTCCCTTAGATGAAATCAATGTTTTTGTTGCCCCTAGTGATATCTAGATGTTGCCCCCAAGCTTTGGAGTGATACTTGACTATTTGAAAATGATTTTGATATGGATGCAAAGATGGCAAGACTACTAACATGATATGAAATGGTACTGACTGCCAGAACAATGATCCTGATTTATATCAAAATAGATGGTAAATTTGATCTTAGAATCACATACAACGCCTATTTCTAGGTTTTCACCATATGCTTTGATTACACCCTTTGTGTTTTTGTATTTTCTCATTTTTCTCATTTTTCTTTCTTTTAGTATTTTCTATATTTTTTTGAATTTTTGCATTGCCAAGATGCCTATTTGCCAAGTTTTCACCAAGAAAACAATTTTAGAAGTTTGACCCATGCACTAGGAGATTCAAGCATAGAATTTTATGAGATGGATACTGTTGATAGGTTCATCAAAAAAATCCTCTTCTGACGTTGATAGCTGATATGCTCTTGATCCATACACTGATATGACGACAAAGGGACCAAGCCAGTTAGGCTTAAATTTTCCTTTCTTCTCCTTGTCCTACTAATTCCTAGGGTTTTCTTTTAGTACCAAGTCACCAACCTAAAAGACCCTCGGTTTTACCCTATGGTTGTAACTTCTTGACATCCTCTGTTGATAAGCCGTTAGATGATTAACAGCTTGCAAACGATGCTCATCTAACAACTATAGCTCCTATAGTCTGGATACTCTATAATCTTCATCTGAAATGATACCTCTAAGTGATACATGAAGGGATGGAATTTCAACCTCAATGGGCAGTATGGCTTCTGACCCATATACCAAGGCATATGGTGTAGCTCCCATTGGTGTTCTGATACTTGTTCTGTAGGCCCATAGTGTAGGATTGAGTTGAACATGCCAATCACGTCCAACATCGTTAACCGTATTTTTGAAAATTTTGAGTATTGTTCTATTTGAGGCCTCTGCTTGGCCATTCCCTTGAGGATAGTATGGTGTTGAAAATCGATGTTGTATATGAAATTTATCACATAGCTCTTGGACATCTTGATTCTTGAAAGGTCATCCATTATCAGTGATAATGGATTGAGGGATTCCATACCGACATATTATGTAGTTCAAGATGAAAGAGGAGATCTGCTTCCCAGTGATGGTTGTAAGAGGTACTGCTTCAATCCATTTTGTGAATTATTTTGTAGCTATTATAATGAACTTGTGTCCATGAGATGAAGATGAATTTATTTTTCCTACCAGATATAGGCTCCATTGACAAAAAGGCCATGTCGATGTGAATGGATGTAGTTCTTGTGCTAGTGCATGAACCAGATTACTATGGATCTGACACTTTTGACATTTATTAACAAGCTGATAGGATTCTTTCTCCATGCATGGCCAATAATATCACAAACGGAGGAGTTTCTTAGCTAGAGTTATCACACTCGAGTGAGTGCTACAAATACCCTCATGAACCTCTTGTAGGGCTATTTCAGATTCGTTGTGTTCTAGACATTAGAGTAAAGTACCATCAAGACCTCGATGATAAATTATGTCGATGATTAAAGTATGTCTTGCAAATTGGCAGATGAAGTTTCATTTTTGATTCCTGGATAGATTAGGAGGAAGGACATCATTCTTCATGTATGCATAGGTCATTTCATAGATGGATGTTTTTGTGGTTTCTATATGGAAGAGGGTAGCGGATTCTAGATTATTATGGGAAGGACATGATACTTGTTCTACCATAAACTCATAACAAACACGCTTCTCAGGAAATTGTAGTAATGAAGCAATTGTAGCCATAGCGTCTGCAGCTTTGTTCTCCACCCTTGGAATTTGATCAAACTTGATACTAACAAAGGACTATTTCAGAGTATCTATTTGTTGCTTATAGGGCATCAAATTTTCATCTTTTGTTTGATACTCATCATTTACTTGATAAATGACTAGTTGAGAATCCCCATACACCTGTAAGTCTGTGATCTTCCATTGAATTTCTATTTTGAGCCCAATTATCAATGCTTCATATTCTGCCACATTATTTGTACACTGAAACATGAGTCTATATGATTTTTGAATGGTGTGGCCTTGTGGAGAGATGAACAAGATTCCTGCTCCTGATCCTCACTATGTATATGATCCATCAAAATATAATACCCATTGTTGGGGGATTACTGTCAAAATGTCTGCATCTGGAAACTCCATTGTCATTGGTTGATCATCTGGTAAAGGAGCTTCAGTTAGTTTTTCAACGATTGCTTTACCCTTGATCTCCTTTCTGTCAACACATTGAATGTCAAATTCACTTAATAGCATGACCCATTTGGCCAGTCTACATGTTAAGGTAGCTTTACTTAGTAGATACTTCAAAGGGCCGATCTTTGCAATTAACCTGATTATATGAATCAGCATGCAGTGTCTTAGCTGTTGAGTAGAAAACACCATTTCCAAGCAAAATTTCTCTATGAAAGTGTAATTGATCTCATATCCATTCAATGTCCGACTGATATAGTAGATAGCATGTTCTTTTCCTTCATAATCCTCTTGTGCTAATAGTGCCCCCAATGAGATATCTGTCATGGCAATATACAATATGAGAGGCCTTCCTTTTGTTGGTGGCATGAGAATGGGTGGTGACATTAGATATTGTTTGATTTGATTGAATGTTGTTTCACACCCCTCATCCCACTTGAAAACTATATTCTTGTGCATCAAATGATTGAAAGGATGAATTTTGTCTGCTAGCTGAGAGATGAATCTTCTGATCGATTGGAGCCATCCCTGTAATGATCTCAGTTGACTAATATTCTTAGGAGGTGGCATCTCCATTATTGCCTTGACTTTTGTCGGATCCACTTTAATGCCTTTTTCCGAGACAATGTACCCTAATAGTTTTGCCGATGTGACCCCGAAGACACACTTCTTTGGGTTTAACCTGACATTGAATTTCTCCATCCTTGTGAAGATTTTGTCTAGGATATGCAGATGTCCTTCCCTAGTACTAGATTTTTCCAAGATGTCATCCACATAGTCCTCCATGAAGGTGTGCATCATATCATGGAAGATTATCGTCATTGCTCTTTGATAAGTAGCTCCTGCATTCTTTAGACCAAATGGAATAATGTTCCAGCAGAAGGTTCCCCATGGACATGTAAAAGCTATCTTTTCTTGATCTTATAGAGCTATTTTTATTTGATTGTACCTTGAAAAACCATCCATGATTGACAACATGGCATGGCCTCTCATCAAATCCATGATGATGTCTATAGTTGGTAGTGGAAAATCATCCTTCCGGCATGCTTTATTTAGGTCCCTGAAATCTGTACATATTCTGATGCTATTGTCCGGTTTTGAAATAGGTACAAGGTTTAATATCCATTCGGCATAGTCTATAGACTGTATGAATCTGGTATCCAATAATTTCTTTAGCTCTGTCTTTACCATAAATGCGATGTGGGGATGCATTTTTCTCAATTTTTGCTTGACAGGCTTGATACTCGTGGGCAAAGACAAGTGATGCATAAGCAAATTTGAGTCTAAGCCCGACATATCAGAATATGACCGAGCGAAGTTGATGCTTCTTTCTTTAAAGAATTTGATGAATTGCGGTCTTTCTTGTTCTGTCATGGATTCCGCCAGATGTAGGATTCTTGTCCTTTCTTTAGTGCCGATATTCACAGAATGTGTTGGTTCCACTAGGACTAATGATCACTCATGATAGTGTTTCGAAAGAGTGTCAAATCTTCCATCCTTCAGTGCCTCAGAAAGGTTTTCACCATTAGATGCATTCTTTATTTTTACTTTTTCTAGATCTAATGCTGCCATAGAATGGTTTTCACCATTAGATCTATTTTCCCTATTTTCATTTTTGCAACTAGAAGATTTGACACCCTCCTGCTGAGTCATGTTGTTATGAGTGTTATAGACAAAATTTGTACCAGGTTTAGTATGAGATAGGAAGTTTACGATGGCATCATCGTTGGTAAATATTGGTATATTCAAAGGTTCGACAGGTTGCCAGTCAATGAGTTCAGGATGGATTAATGGCATGAGGTTATCAGATTCATTCAAGGTGATGGATGTAGGGGTTTGGATAGCCATTTCCTCATATTCGTTTATTGGAATATCGAGGTCCATGATGGTACTTTCTTCAAGATCGTTAAACGCACTGGATGTCTGCTCATCCCCACTTGAATCATCAATATTTAGTGACCCTACCAGGAGTGGTCTAGACCCAGAAACTTGTCCCTCCTCATGCATAGGTGCATATTTTTGAATTACATCGACTTGAATATCAATGAAAGATAGATCAGAATATAATGCCCATTTATATTCATTTGAGTCTTTTTCAGAGCCATCTCTAAACTGAAGGATATTTTCTATAGCCGTCCTTGTTAGCTCCTGCTTTTCTTCTTCAGAGTATCCTAGTCCTAGCTTCTCTTTTGTGTGGAGATTAAGGGGTGTAATCAGCTCTATGATTCCCTCCTTTCTTAATCCAATGGGTCCTTATCCTTCATACCCCATCTTTTCTAAAATGGCTTTTCCTTTCCCATATTTATCAGTGTTGATGTTGACATTTTTGAGACTGATATCTGATGTAGAGGGTTCCTCATCTTTGTATAGCCAATCCAGGATTGCTTTGTTGTTTGTTTCATCCTCTATTGTACCCTTTTTGAGAAACCTTTCCTCAAGAGCTGTGACTGGTAATGATGTTTGGGATTTGATCATAGATGGTTGACCATATGTTCTAGGAGATGGCATTAACTATGATAGGTTAAGTGATTGTTCCATAGAATATTTTCCCATTCTTTTGTCCGTCCATCGGACTTTCTCTTGGAATTTATGCGATAAAGAAGTTTGTTGATCCGGTTTATCTGTTGATTGAATTTCAACAAGACTTGTCTCTTTTTCTTTACCCTTCTTCTCTACCCATTTGGTAGTGATACTTGGACATTGTTCTTCTTTGGATGATGATGCTTCCCTATTGTGTGGTATAAAGGTATCTTGAGAGATCCTAAGGGTGTCACAATGTTGAGGATGATTGTAATCAGCAGATATATTCACCTCTCGTCCATTTATTGGAAACTTCAAACATTGATGATATGTTGAAGGTATAGCCTACATTTCATGGATCCATGGTTGCCCTAATAAATTTTTTACGTTAACTCTTTCCCTAATACTTGACATGCTATATGCTTAATCATTGGCCCCACTTGAATGGGAAGCACAATTAAGCCTTTAGACGATCTTTCTTCCTCATCATATGCTTTGATAGTCATTTTTCTTCAAGAATCAATAGCATCATCTGAATATCCTAGTGCATAGATTAACTTGAGAGTGCAAATGTTTAGACCAGCTCCCCTATCTATTAAGACTCTCTTGACGTGGTGATTGTGGATTAAAACCTCAATATGGAGTGCATTATTATGGGGGATGATTTAGCGAGATATCATCATGTTCAGAGAATGATAGACAATGTGGGGTAGCCAAATGTCCCACAATAGCTTGGAACTGACAAACATCTAGATTCTTTGGTACCGTGGTGGCAACTAAAGCTTGTTCTAGAACCTCCTTATGTGATGGTGATATTTTAAGGAGCTCTAGTATCGATATCTGAGCAGGAATGTTTTGCAGTTGATCAACGATGTTATAGTGAGATGGAGGTGGAACTGCATGTGTAGATCCAACCCCTTTTAACATGACCTTGGGTTGCCCCCTAGTCATGAAATTTATTGGTTGATGTTCTTGACGGTCTCTGATTTTTAAGACATTGATTTGATTATCAGAGTTTGGTATACTCGGGAGCAAGTCCAAAGGAGTAGTGTTGTCGATTTTGGGTCCGTCCATGTTGTGACTAACTGTATGATTACTCTCTATTCTAGATAGACAACGGATTGTTGTGTCAAAGACATGGTTGACATTCTTCCCTTTGTTGTTTGAGGATGATGTTTCTCCTTTGTCATAGTTTGGTGAAGGGTCTTTGAAAGCTGAATGATCATTGTTATTTTGGGGTGTTTCCACATATGCTTTATTGTTGTCGATCAAATCTTGTATTGCATGCTTCAACTCCATACAATTGCTGGTTTTGTGACCTTTTTTATTATGGAAGTTGCAATAATTAGCGTCATTCCACCATGGTGGTTTGACCTTTGGATCCAAAAATCGGGCTTCCCGTGCAGTGATAAGGCCTCTAGTTACTAACTCTTTAATTGTTGATTCTATTGATTGTCCTAAAGGTGTGAACATATGCCAATATGATGGTTTCTGATATGACTATTTTTTTACCATCTCGTTGTTTTGTATGACATTTGATTTGACAAGTTGATCATTGTTTTGGTTCTTTGATGTAGATGTTGTCAAGATGAAAACCAGTTTGACATTTTGGGAATCATTTGTTGTTTCATTGGTAGTTGTGTTCCGATTCTTTTTCCAAAATTTTGGCCTATCATTGCTTGAGTATTGATTGGAGGAGTTACTTGTGTTGTTTGTTTTATTGTTGAAATGTTTGATAACTCCTCTTTTGACTAATGCTTCCTCAATTTTAAGACCATTTTCTATGAATTTTTTGAATGTGGGAGGACATTGCAGTTCGAGTCTATAACTCATTTCTTCAGTTAAGTTGTCAATGAACAAATCCATCTTTTCTTCCTCAGGAATGGATCTAGGATATCTAGCAAACAAGCATCGCCATCTTTGGAGAAAAGACAAGAATGTCTCTCCTTTGGTTTTCTTTAGATTGTAAAGATCCTTTATTGTAACATCATGTTGCATGTTAAAGGAATACTGGGAGATAAATTTGTTTATGAGTTCTTCAAAAGTACTGATACCTAGTTGTAAGTTAGAGAACCACTGCATACATGATCCTCCCAAACTCCTTGGGAATAATCTCATTAAATAAGTTTCCTCTTGGGAAAAATCAAGGCTGATTGTTTTAAAATTCCCTAATATGATCTATTGGATCCGTTCTTCCATTGTTTTTATCACACTTTGGAAACTCACAATGTCTAGGGAAAAGTATTAGACCGACCGTTGCATCAAAGGGATAAGGAAAAATGTCCTGTATCGCATATCTTTTGGTACTCCCTTTAGTCATATCTTGTATCTTTTGTTGTAATAGTTGCATTTGAGATGTCAAAGTGGCAACTGGGTCTATTGTTTGTGTAGGTTGTGATAGAGCCTCAATTTTAGATCCTTGGTTTTCCCTTATTACTAGTTTGTCTTGTCGGAGGATACTTGGGGTTAGAGTTTTGCCTTGCTTCCATGAAACCTTGGTGTTCTATTGTTGGGTTGGGTCTTTTTCATCGTTACCTTTTTGGAGAAGGTTCTAAGAACAACTTATGTCCCATTCAATTGTCTAGAAGGGGCCCCCCTTTTTTTTAATATAAAATGAAAAATCTTTCGCCCTACTCCTTTTATTAACCTAAGTCTGGGTCGATCCATGCTTTGTCTTTTAAAAACAACCTTGAGTCATCAACTGTCATTGCCCTAGGTAGTGTCCCTTTCCCCTTATTTTCTTCTAAGTATTTTAATGTTTTTTAGGGGTTATTTTACCGACCGTCGATCTTCTTGAGGTTGATCTTGACCGTTGCCCTCCATCCCACGATGACATCACCACTAGCTGTTTGGCGATCACGATACCGCGGGTGGGAACCACGTGTCCTAAATTGTCGGTGTTGAAGGGAATAAATAAAGTTCTTAATTTATGCATCGAACTTTAGAGCATTATTAAGCGGATTACTTAACTACATGAGAAATGCACATGCTTATGATCAACGGTGATGTCTTAATCTTGATGGAAAAGCTGCTTGACGGATAGATGTTGGTGCTACCTCCTATTTTATGTGTTATGATCACAGATGGTGGAGATCAACGGTTGCCTGCTATCGCGTGATCCTAAACCAAGAGGGGTTTAGTGATCGCGATATCGTGGGTGAGCGCCACGTGTATTCTTTTGGCACTGCGTTTTATGGTGGGCCCTTGATAGTGACATGGAAATGTTGTCAGACTTTTGAGGATAGCCATTTGATGTTCTGATAGAAACAAGAAATCGACAACAGGGATTTAAACTTGCATTGAATGTGATTGAAGCCATTGGCGTGACACGCAAGTTAGCTTTAATGGCGGATGAGACGTCTACTTAGCCATTTTCATCATTTCTGAGTACTTAATTTTATACTTTCATTGCCATAATGACATTCAAGTGTTTGCAAAGTGATCCAGAGCCAGAGATAGATTTTTCAAAGCGATTTCAGCAAGGGTTTGAATTTTTCTGTGAGTTGCTTTGCTTACCACTATCTCTATTTGAATGTGATTCTTGTAAAGGGTTGCATTGTGTTATCAGTGTTTCTCTTGATTATAGTTCTCGGGTTACCTTTTCTTTTGAATTGGGGAAAATTGCAAGGTTCTGCTGTAATTTCGTTTTGGGTAGCCCTAGTTCGTTTACAAATTTGATTTTAAAGAGGCCCTAGTTGTTAAAATGGCACCAACGAAGTAGCACTCTGGCGGTATTGATTATATACACAGGAATCTATATGATGATTTCCTTGACCAATTCCCTTTGTCAACAAATGATAGGAAGAAAGGTTTGGTCTTAATGAATCGGACAACCCTAGGTGAGGGATTGAGATGTAAGAATTATAATATTGTAGATGCTAGAGTGCCAATGATAGGTTTGGAAATGTTTAGGAGATGGTATGGGCAACAAAATGTGTCTCATACTTTTTCAAATAGTTGGAGACACGACATGGGAAAGCTTGTGGTACCGAATGTGTTTCTGGATATTGACCTACTTAGGGTAGTGGCTACACAATATGATCCTGTCACATAGATTATCAGGGATAATGATGGTGGTGTTCTACTGAATGTGAATGCTGATAAAATTCGTCAGGTTTTTGATTTAAGTAGGTATAGCTCATTTCTGGTTTGAATTGACTTTGAGGAGATGAAGCAAGAGTATGCCAGGTCTCAGCCTCTTTTTGGGTCAAGGTTGCTTCCCCCTCATCTGGTCAGTGTGGGCAGTTCAACAATTCACATAAGCCCAACTGATCGGGAGCCTTTCAGGTTAGGTTGCTTTGTTGATCATTTCTTGGCAAAGTTCTATTCACTTTTCCAAATCATTGGTTTCAATCCTAATATTGTGATGCCCATCACCTATATGTTTATGGGGGCTTAGATTCAGCATCCTAATTTTTCTGTAGTCTATGACTATGCTTCTTTCCTTGCTGAAAGGATACATGAAGGTTTGCTAAAGTTGCATAAAGGAGATTCTGGTACTCCTTTCTTTTGGAACTCCTTACTAATACACATGTTTTTTTATGAGAATGCTGATTTCTTCTCAGAGAAAATGGAGTTGAAGCGAGAGGTGAATCAAGATAAATTACCGGTGTAGGCTTGGAGTGCAGACCTGTCCTGTAACAAGGGAGGTGCCAGTTTTGTGCAATTTGATAACTGCTTTGCCTCCAGGCTTATGGATAAGTTGATGGTGAATGTGCCAAGGATTCTTGAGGATTTGCATGATTTCCTCTGGCCCAAAATAAGGAGACCTGATTTGAAGGTATGCTACAATTGGGGTGATATCATTCTTTACCCTGTAAGCACTGTTTTAAAAGTTTATGGTTTCTAGGGAGCTCCTCACATTCTCCCATATAATGTACCATCAAGGATGGAATTTCTAGAGGTCATGTGGAAATTAGGCTGCATTGACAAAGAGAATTTGACAGGAAGAGGAAAAGGGACTTTGTTCCCTGATTATACTATTGTCTCTGATTTTGTATTTTCTAAGGGAGGATGGGTTCATTTTGACCGATATTTTGATGAGTACCATTTGAAGAATGGATCCAGGAGGCAACATCACCTTGAGGGATTCTTTGCCTTATTTAGGTAGAAGATTAAAGGTGGCAAATTTACTCATGTTTTCAACTTCCCTGAAGATTTAATTAGAAATGAATTTGATTTGAACTAGCAAGAATTGAATAAGGAAAAATGGATTGCTTATGAGAAAATGCTGGCCATGGTACATAAACTAGATCCAAGGCATGATCCATTGATGGAGTTTACTACATTTCATAAAATAATTGATTTTTGATGAGCAATTTCAAGGAAATCATGAATATCCTGAGGACCAAGAAAGCTAATTTAGAATTAGACTTGGGAATTCAAGAGTCAGAGGTGAGGCCTGAAGAACCAAGGCCGACTTATCAGCCATCAGTGGACAGGCCTCTATACAGGAGGAGGAGAGATGATAGTAGTGATATAGATGCAGGAGATAAAAAGGGAAAGCAAGTAATGAAAACATCATCACTACTGGGTCATGGGGTCAAGAAGTCTGGAGGGATAAAAATTATGGATTTGGATTCACCACTGAGAGATGATCCTATGGAGTTGTCATCAGAGCCAAGCCCTAAGAGGTGAAGGATTGAAGAGCCGTAAGAGGTTCTGATAGATGAAATAGTCATAACTGACCAAGAAATGTAGGTTGGTATCCCCTCTCCTCCTAGATCAACACAATTGGTGCTCACTGACATGGATATAAAAGGGAAATATGTACAGGATGCTAGGATGGAGGCTTGCAAGGCATTCCTGGATGATGATTCCTTTGTGAAAACCCTCGTGTTCTTACAGTTGATTTGGAGAATGAAACTAGAGGAATATCGAGATAAGTTCAAGAATAGGAGGGAGTTAAGACCTGATAGGTCAGACCAGGAGAATGATGATGAAGTAAAAGCTGAATTGATGGAGCAATTCAAAAACATCATTCCTGAGGAAGAAAGGAAACTTGTAACTCAGGCTGGTGTCCTACTCCTCCCCGAGTGGGACATAGCTGATGTTGTGGAATTCAATGTTATTATGCAGTCCAAGCATCCTATGTAGAGTAGTGAAGAAGAAGTCAAGGTAGCCCTCCAAGACTCTAATTTTAGTGAAGAGTATGAGATATTGGTCACATGGCACTAGCACCTCACGATAGAAAACCAAATGTGACAGACATTAGCCCAAATTTAAGGGGTGGGCTCATTATCAAAAGAGCTTCTGAAACCTTAGCAATAGAAGCCACAAGCTTGACATTGAATGTGGCCAAATCGGCCCAAAGGACAACAGAAAGAGAAGAGGCTGAAAGGAAGAGCCTGATGGAAAAGTATAATGTAATAATTGGGGAATATAGTAAAATACAACAAAGAAATGTCGAGCTATAGTCTGAAGTAGATAGGTTAAGATATGGGTAGGTGGGATAATCTTCCAATACTCTTATTATCAAAGAGCTACCTACTACTTCGGGGTCATTACCCCCTACTATCCCAATTATTTCTACTCCTGGATCCCCAATTCAGGCACCTGCTCCTAGCATTGTACCAGAGCCAGTTGAAGAGGAAATGGAGTATTCTATAGATCCTACCACAAAGCAGATGATGAATAGGATCACTAAATTGCAAGCTGCCCTAAAGGCGAGTGAGAATGATGCCATGGCTAAACACAATGAGGTGGTTGACACCATGTTGAGGCATTTAAATGAAAGGGTTGATTCTAGGTTGCCATCTATTCATTCTTTATATTCTTTATTTTTGGCTGGATTGCAAAATATTAACAGGGATCGAGATGTGGTTTTACCCCTAGTTGAGAAGTGGATCCCTCGTGCGACTAATTTAGATATTATGTTTAAGGCTTCCAGGTTTGATGCAAATAATAGGCCCTAGTTATTAAGGCCTACTCAAAGTTTTGTGAAATCATTGAAGGGATTCCAGGCCTTACCTAATGACTTGAGTAAGAAAATTGGAGAATTGGTAAAATGTTTTGATGATTGGAATGATACCTTTTTGCCTGATATATTAGATGCACAAGGAAACATTAAGACACTGCAACAATGGCAAGAAAGGGCAGAAGAGGTCATCAGTGCACAAATCAAATTGATTTGTGACGACTCAGATCATGAGTTGTTAGTAAGCAATATGGATAAAATAATTAATACTAGCAGGTTCTTGGAGTCATTTGAAAGAGAAGCCAACCAAATTGTGATGAAATTCACACCTTATAATACTAGAGTGATAGAGGTGGTGAATTTTAATTGGCTCATGGATGAAGAATATCAAATTTGGGTGGACAAATACTTGACTGAAGAGGAGTGAAATGGTATCTATTACCGGCAATTAACAGCTCAGCGGTTACGGTGTAACTAATTATGGTTTGGATTCCATGACGACTTTGGGTGTAGATTTTGAGATGTAACAAATGCGGCAGCTATTTTGTATTGGATAGAATCAATGGGAAGATCTCTGGGACTTGGTAATTTTCATCATGGTTTTGAGTGGGCACATAGTGGTCCTATTAATTGATGACATGTGTAACTTCTGGCCCGATGCTTGTTTGCTCCTTCATTTTCTATAAGAAAGATTTCAAGGCCAGAAGTAGAGGTTTGCAAGTTAGATATTTTTGAAGGTCAAGTCTAGGTATAGTTGCATAATAGATTGTAAGAATTTTGTTTTTGAATGTTAAGGCAATTTAGGTTCGGGGTTCTCTTGTAATGGGTTTTATGTTTATGAAATTTTGGTGTTCATAAGAGTACTATAATTTGAGCTATGATGTTATATCTCGAGCTCTTATCTCTCCTGTGTATAGACATATCATAATTTTGAATAGAATAATCAAGGATTATGATGTTCATCTCATTGTTCTGATGTGTATGCTTTTCGTTTTGGCTTTAATTTAAAGAATTAATTAAAATGCTTGGATGGAATCATAGATTGGTATGTTTGTAGAGGGATTTGGTAAGAAGTATGGGGCTGGGATAGGGAGTGACAATGTTGTAATGCAATATTTCTAGGGATCATACATGTTATGTATTTGAATCTGTTGTTAGTTTCTGAATGTTTGTAAACTTGACTCCCCAATGGTATATGGCATTGATCTAAATTGTATGAGATTATAAAACTCTATTTCTATATGTCTTTACTTAGGGCTTGCCACCAACTTTCAATTAAAATGACTATCATAAGTTACAAAATAATGTTGTAATTATCTAATGCTCCAAGTACTTGATATTACTGGTGAAGGGCCGATTCACTCTAGTATTATTCTATTTTGTTGAGCTATCTATGGGATTATCTGTGAATTATTAATAATTTGTTTATGAGTTTGGTGCAGAGATCATAAATACATTATAGGGACAACCCTCCTGGGTCTTGTAGAGCCCAAAGTGTAGGAGGTTATTATTAAAATCCTCGTCAGTTGGTCCAGGTCCTCCGAGCTGCCCTTGATTGGAAATTGGAAATTCCATAGGTAGATTAGGAGACAAACTTGGTTTACAAGAAAAAACACCAACAAAATGGCGACTCTGCTGGGGAACTAGCTGGAAATGCTTCTTGTCAGTGGGTCAGTTATGCATTTTGCATAGAGCTCATCATAGTATCTCTGAGATTTGATGGTTGAGCCCTTGGCGAGGTGTTTCTTTTATCTAGATCAAGTTTGTTAATTCAAGAATTGCATATACCTCGTGCAAAGTGTCTTGTGCATTGTCATTACGATATGTCATGAGGATCTTTTATTGAATAGTGAATATTCCCAAGATAATTGGGTGGCGACTCTAACAGTCTTTGCACCAGTGTGCACTTTATTTGAAGTTTTATATAAGTTGAAAGATCTTTGGACACGCATAGAAGAATGAAAAGTACTAGGTCATTCATGAAGAATCACCCAGAATCCAAATTGGAAGGTGAACTTCCTAAAACAAAGAAGAAAGATTGGATAAAGAAGAAACTAGAGAATAGCAACGCTGCTCCCGCGTCCCAGAATCCTATACATCAAGGTACAAGTAAGCCATTACATCCTATCCTTGAAAATTTTGAGCATGTATCTAGACATTCTGAATTAGATAGTTGTGGATTTTTTGATGCATTGTTTAATAAACCAGTCCAAGAGGATGTAACATGTCATAATAAAGGGCCCGTTAGTGTCCAATATACTGAAAGAAGAAGTAGGAGTAGAAGTCGAAGCCATCATAGAGAATGCACCAGTGATGTGCCTCCTCCTCCCATTGAAGATGATGGGACACCTTTATTATTTAGATAGGAAGACACAAATCTGATAGATTTGAGTGAGACATCAAGTTCTAACATAACTTTGCCTAACCCTGAAGATGTTTTCGGGGATATTAATTCTTTAAGAAGAGAAATCAAGAAGCAGGCTGAGCTTAGGATAAAGAAAGATAAAGAAAAGGAAACATAATTGGTGAATGCCATCATTGAAAGGGATAGATTGATGAGACAATTGGCGAAAATGAAACTCTTGAACCAAAGTGGACTAGACCTAGAAGAGGAGGGTCTTGTTGTGCAACAAATTATTGATAAAGGAGTTAAGCCAATGTCTAAAGAGGGTCTTGAAGGTTAGGCTAAGGCTCAACCAAAGCCTATGGACCCAACACCCTTGAACCCCATTAGGTCACAATCAGATAACTCAAATCCTAAACCTATTGTGGACAAGGGAAAACATAAGGCTGAAGGAATCAAGATAATTGAAAGGATGGTTTACCACCAGCCTAAAAAAGATCCCCTCCTACATATATCATCACAAGCAGAAACTACCTTAGAAAAGGTTAGAAGGGAGGGGGAAGCTTTAGCAGAAGAATTAGAGAGGACCAAAATTGAGGCTACAAATGTAGAGAAAAGAAGGAAAATAAGTTTCCTAAGAATGACAAATCTGGATGAGTTTGCACAAGCCACAACTTCATCAGGTCATCAAGATATTTTGAAAATTGATCCTAAACCGAGTCAGGAGAATATCACAACTAGTTCTGACCCAAGGATTCAAGCTGCCAAGCTAATTAATTCACATCAAGATTGTTCTAAAGCTTAGAAAATTGATGGATCATTGCAAAGGAGGCCTATAAAATTGGAAAGATATAGACAACTATTCTTTGATGGTATTCCAAGGTACCCAAACCCTATTCCTGATGAGTTAAGGGAAAAGATGAACAAATTTGCTGGGAATAATGCCTTTTCAGCTAAAGAGCATTTGAAAGGTTTCATGGATATGTTAAATGATTATGAGGTAGAACATGAAGATGTAGTCATGAAATTGTTTGTCCAATCCTTGACAGAAGATGCAAGGGATTGGTACAGGGGTCTACCAAATGCCAGTATTGGTTCATGGGAGGAGTTTGAAAAATGCTTTAAAGAACAGTATGGTGACAAAACAAATGCTAGCTTTATGTTAAATGAGTTCAATACTATAAAAAAATTGGCTAATGAGCCTACAACAGAATTTAACCTTAGATTCCAAAAGGCCATGTATAAATTGTTTCAAGTAATGAGGCTTGATGAAAATGTTTGTTTAACTACTTATTTCAATGCTTTTGATGCTAAAATGGCATATCTTCTCCAAGATAAAGATCCTTGAACCATGAGGGATGCTTTTAGGGTAGCTATTAACATTGAAAGTAATAGAAGAGCTTCTGGTAAATGTGGTGGGAGGGAAGAACCTACTCTTTTGAAGAATCCTAGAGATAGAACTAAGAAAGCCTCCACTACAGGCATTAAAGATGATGAAAAATGGGATAAAGTCCTTAGTACTTTGAAGGATATAAAATATACTATTGCTAATTAGGAGAAGGGTCTTGGAGGTGACAAGCAGCAATATAATAAAAATGATAAACCTCCTAGATTGCAAAATTATCCCTACAATACAAATTGGAAGGATGGAAAACCAATATTACCTGTCCAGAAGCCTAAAACTGATCAATAGATACTAGATCCTTTGTATAAGCATTCTATAAATCTGGCACAAGATAGACCATGGTGTGTGGTATGTGAACACCCACATGGCCAGAATATTTGTGGTGTTGCCCAACTGCTTACTGTAGAGGAAAACGAAGAGAATGTTCATCAACATACTCCTGATTTCGAGCAAAATGATGTCAATTGTTGCATGGCCCAGTCATATATTGATGAGGTTGAGTTTTCTTCTGATGAGGAATTGTAAGAGCTTGATGTGAATTGTCAATGACAGAAAAGTGAATTATACCATCAACAGGTTTTTTCTGATGAAGAAGGTGAGTTTGACCACCATGCCTGCAATATGGAACAGGCTGAGGATCCAATATCCTTACGAAGACCATCAAAAGATGAAATTGCTCGATTAACTAAAGAGATGGCTGCTCAGATGAGAAGTACATTACAGTTAAGGAATAGGACTATAGGAGGTGAGCAGGGCAATCCTACTAGCCTTTTCATTGAGGAACAAAAAGGTAAAAGCAAGGATATCAAAGAAGATATCAAAAACGATGTTGTCAAAATCAAGGATGTCAAAACTGACAAGATATGGGCAAAGAAGACTAAAATCCAAAGGCCGAATGAAGATGCTAATCCTCTATTGGTAAAAACCCAAGTGATTTCCAAGTTTGTTGAAGTATTTCCAAAGGGAAAGCAAAAGAAACTTGAAGGAAAACAACAAAGGGAGAGGAACGAGGCTAATGATGGTGTGATTCCTAATTTTCCCAAATATACACCTGTGGATATATTTCAAGTATTATCTCAAGTTAAGGTTACTATACCATGGCTCGAGATGATGAGAATAGATGAGCATAGAGAATAGACAATAGCCTTGATCACTGGAATTCCTAATGATAAATTGGAACAAGGAAATTGTAAAGAAATTAGGGAAAAGGAAGAAATAGAAGTGAAAGAGCTAGAGGGAATTGTGACTCAAATTCCCCAGGTATACTTAGGGAATTCTGTCAATATGTGTTTGGAGAACATCACACCTTTTTTCTTAAGTATTAATATCAATGGGAAAACTTTGAGAAATTGTATGATAGATTCAGGGGCATCAAATAATGTTATGCCAGTAAAGATTATGGAAGCAATGGGCTTGATAGTTGATACTACTGAAGGAAAATGTTATGCATTGGATTGAAGAGAGGTGCTCGTTATTGGGACCATCAAGGCTCTCCCTTGTTTGCTTACCCAATATCTTGATAGGGTTCTAGCCATGACTATTTTAGTTGCAGACATTCCCCCCCATTTTGGAATGCTATTGTCAAGAAAATGGAGTGCCTCAATGGGAGGCAACATGCAATGTGACTTGTCATTTTCCACCTTTTGCATTGATGGAAAAGATGTCAAGAGTGAAAGAGAATCAAAGGTACCTCATATGATTGAGCATAGCTTGACTTAGGATTTGACATGTTTTACTAACTATGGCATAAATGAGTTCAGGGCTGAGGAACCCCCTAGTAATTGTGATAGGCTTGTTGCACCAATTGATGCAGAAGTTGAAAGTCTGTCAGAATGTGATGATTTGTGGACTATGTTTTTTGATGGTGCAAATTCCAAGGAAGGATCTAGTGCAGGTGTGTTGTTGAGGTCACCAAGTGGTAAAACTTTCAAATTCTCTTTTACCTTGATATTTGAATGCACTAACAATATAGCCGAATATGAAGCATTGTTGTTAGGATTACGATTGGCTCAAAAACATGGGATCAAGAAGTTCAAAGTGATTGGAGATTTGGAGCTTGTGATCTCCCAAGTCAAGTCCCTATATATGTCAAAGAGTAAAAGGTTGAGACAATACATAAATGTTGTGTGGGATGAATTGGAGAGTTTTGATGCTTTTGGGATAAATTGGATGGAAAGAGGTCACAATAAGGTAGTAGATTTGTTAGGAAATATTGCATTGAGGCCGGATGACATGACTTATGCTGGAATTTCAAAGGTTGAAGTGCAAACCAGACCATCTGTTCCTAATAATATTAGGAAATGGCAGGTTTTTGACAGTGGTGATGATATATTGAGATTTTTAAATTGTGTGGAAGAGTATGAAACTCAAGAAATAGATTTTGGAGCCTTTGTTGAAAACATTGATGGTAGGGATACTATGTTTGGAAATGAAGTTATTCAGTTAAAAACTAACACAATTCCTAAGGGTTTAGTTGTCCTTGAAAGAGTGTTTGATAACCAGGATAGGGTTAAGGCTAATCGTGCTACACCCCATCCTAATGACTTGGAGGAAGTGAACCTAGGAAATGATGCATCACCAAAGAAAGTGTGTATTGGAAAGAAGTTGTCACCAAGGGTGAGAAAGATGTTGATTGACTGTTGAGAAAACTCAGACATGTGTTTGCTTGGTCTTACGATGATCTTAAGGCTTATAGACAAGATTTGTTTCAACATGAGATTCCTTTGAGTAGTGATGCTAAACCTTTTAGGCAAAAGCAAAGACCTATTAATCCCACTTTGGCTCCAAAAATGCAAGAAGAACTCACTAAGTTGAGAGATGCAGGAATCATCAAACCAATTAGACATTCATCTTGGGTATCTAATCTGGTACCTGTGAGGGAGAAAAATGGAGACATTAGATTATGTGTGGATTTCAGAAATTTAAATGTGTCTTAACTAAGGGATAACTATCCATTGTCGAATATGGAGGCTATGTTGCAAAGAGTAATAGGTCATGAATTGATGTCCACAATGGATGGGTTTTTTGGCTATAATCAAGTTATGGTTAAGGAATCTGAACAATTTAAGAAAACTTTCACTACACCTTGGGGGACTTATGTGTATGTAAGAATGCCTTTTGGCTTAACAAATGCAGGAGCTACTTTCCAGAGAGCTATGGATGTGGCATTTTCAGATTTCATCAATTTGTTTTTGGTGATTTATCCAGATGACTTGACAGCGTATTCCAAGAAAGAGGATGATCATTGTGAACATATTGAGAAAATATTCATTAGGGCATTGGAATATGGTATTTCCTTAAATCCCAAGAAATGCACTTTTGGAGTGAGAGAGGGAAAGTTGTTGGGGCACATTGTTTCTAAGGATGGGGTTAAAATTGATCCAGAGAGGGTAATGGCAATAGATAAGGTCTTGCAACCTTGAAATGTTAAGGGAATCCAATCTTTTTTTGGGAAATCAATTTCTTGAGAAGATTTGTTACAAACTTTGCCGAAATAGTTCACCCTATTTCTAAGATGCTTAAGAAAGGGGCCAAGGTCAAGTGGGAAGAAGCATCAACACAAGATTTCCATGCTATTAAGCAAGCTATCAAAGAAGCACCTATGTTGAAAACCCCTGATTTTTCCAAACCTTTATAGATTTTCTCATTTGCTTCCTTCCACACCATTGCAACTGTGTTATTACAAAAGAATGCTGAAGGTTTTGAGCAACCTATATCCTTTTTCAACAAATCCCTATAGGCGGTAGAACTCAAGTATGACATAAATGAAAAATAGGCATATACACTAGTAAAAGCAATCAAAGCTTTTAGGACCTATTTGATGGGAGCTACTATAATCACCTATGTGCCCAGTGCTACTGTAAAAGACATTTTTACACAACAAGAAGTGTCAGGAAGGAGGTGTAGATGGATTAATAGGATCCAAGAATTCAACATTGAAATTCAGATTACTAAGTTAGTGAGGGGACAAGGATTGGCCAAGCTTATGACCCAAAGTAACCTGGAAGCTAATCAGATAAATTTGCTTGAAGAAGAGGTGAGATCACACATATGTGATATGGATAACTTTGACTGGTATAAGGGTGTGATTTATTATTTTCAAAAGATGAAATGTCCTGATGAGTTGAGTGAAAATGAAAAAAGGACATTGAAGTTACATGCGATCAAGTATGTTATCATAACAGGAAAACTCTGGTGGAGAAATGGAGAAGGTGTCATGCTAAAATGTGTAGATCAAGATCAAGCTAAGGAACTTTTGAATTAAATACATAGTGGAGTCTGTGGAGGGCATTATATAGCCAAAACTACTGCACACAAAATAATGAGAACTGGATTCTGGTGGCCAACCATTTTCAGGGATACATATCAGTTGGTGAAGAAATGTGATGCCTGTCAGCGTTTCTCTGGTAAGTTAAATTTTTTTGGTAACTTACCTTTAAAACCAGTTGCACTTCAATCTCCATTTCAGCAATGGGGTATTGATTTTATAGGGGAGATAGCTTGCAAATCAAGTGGGGGTCATTCATGGATATTGGTGGCCACCGATTACTTTACTAAGTGGGTGGAAGCGATTCAAAAAAAGAAAGCAACTAGTAAGGTGGTAATTGACTTCTTAATGAATAATATAGTGACCAGATTTGGGTGTCCTGAAAGGATTGTATCAGATAATGCAATGTGTTTTAGATATGAGGAATACATGGAATTTTGTGAAAAATATGGCATCCAAATTTCTTATTCATCACCCTACTACCCACAAGGAAATGGACAAGTAGAATCAAGCAATAAAAGCTTGATGAAGATTATCAAGAGGATCCTAGATCAAAATAAGAAGGCATGGGATTCTAAACTAAAACTAGCAATCTGGGCAGACAGGGTGACTATGAAGAAAGCAATAGGATGTGCCCCATTTGATTTAGTATATGGGATAAATGCAAGGTTGCCCCAGAATAACCTCATGGAAATGTATAGATTTGTCTAGGTGTATGATAATGAGATAAAAGATGAGATGCAACTGAGAGTGGATGCCCTCATAGAGCTAGATGAAACTAGAAGGGAAGCTCAAATAAGAAATGCCAAGTTACAGTTGTAGGTAAAAAATTTGCGTGACAACAAGACAATTGCAAGAACTTTCAAGAATGGAGATATGGTTTTGATGTGGAATGCCAGGTTGGAAGATAAGGGGAAACATGGTAAATTTGATGCAATTTGGCTAGGTCCATTCTTGATAAATGATAGATGGGGGGAGGATTCATATTTTCTCCAAGAAATGATAGGTGATATTCTTGAATTGCCAGTTCATGGACAATTCTTGAAGCTGTACTTCAGTTGAGGTATTGTTTTCCATGAACAATAGGTTTAGGTTTGTACATAGTTTTTCTTTTGGTTTTGGTTTTTGTGGGGTTTGTTTTTTCTGAATCCTTTTGGTTGTCTCTGCAACTAGTCTACTCTACCTGAGATTCTATTATTCTCACTTCATTCCAGTGGAATGAACGTCCCCAACTAGAGCCACTGATGGAGCCTCAATTTTAGATCCTTGGTTTTCCCTTATTACTGGTTTGTCTTGTTATATTGGAGGATACTTGGGGTTAGAGTTCTGCCTTGCTTCCATGAAACCTTGGTGTTCTATTGTTGGGTTGGGTCTTTTTCATCGTTACTTTTTTGGAGAAGGTTTTAATAACAACTTATGTCCCATTCAATCATCTAGAAGGGGCCCCCCTTTTTTTTAATATAAAATGAAAAATCTTTTGCCCTACCCCTTTTATTTACCTAAGTCCGGGTCGATCCATGCTTTGTTTTTTAAAAACAACCTTGAGTCATCGACTGTCATTACCCTAGGAAATGTCCCTTTCCCCTTATTTTCTTCTAAGTATTTTAATGTTTTGTAGGGTTATTTTACCGACTGTCAATCTTCTTGAGGTTGATCTTGACCGTTGCCCGCCATCCCGTGATGACATCACCATTGGCTGTTTAGCGAACGTGATATCGTGGGCAGGCGCCACATGTCCTAAGTTGCTGGTGCTAAAGGGAATAAATAAAGTGCTTAATTTATGCATTGAACTTTAGAGAATTATTAATCGGATTACTTAACTGCATGAGAAATGCACGTGCTTATGATCAATGGAAATGTCTTAATCTTGATGGAAAAGCTGCTCAAAAGATAGCTATTGGTGCTACCTCCTGTTTTGTGTGTTATGATTGTAGATGGTGAAGATCAACAGTTGCCCGCTATCGTGTGATCCGAAACCAAGAGGGTTTTAGTGATCGCGATATCGTAGGTGAGTGCCATGTGTATTCTTTTGGTGTTGCATTTTATGGTTGGCCCTTGATAGTGACATGGAAATGTTGTCAAACTTTCGAAGATAGCCATTTGATGTTCTGATAGAAACAAGAAATCGACGGTAGGGATTTAAACTTGCATCGAATGTGATTGAAGCCATTGGCGCGGCATGCAAGTAAGCTTTAATGGAAGATGAGACTTCTACTTAGCCATTTACATCTTTTCTAAGTACTTAAATTTATACTCTCATTGCCATAAACACATTCAAGTGTTTGTGAAGTGATCCAGAGCCAAAGATAGATTTTTTTCAAAGCGATTTTAGCAAGGGTTTGAATTTTTTTGCGAGGCGCGAATTCTGTGAGTTGCTTTGCTTACAACTATCTTTGTTTGAATGCGATTCTTGTAAAGGGTTGCATTGTGTTATCACTATTTCTCTTGATTGCAATTTTGGGGTTACCTTTTCTTTTGAATTGGGGAAAATTGCAAGGTTCTGCTGTAATTTCATTCTGGGTAGCCCTAGTTCGTTTACAAATTTGATTTTAAAGAGGCCCTAGTTGTTAAAATGGCACCATCAAAGCAGCATTTTGGCCATATTGATTATATACACCGGAATCTATATGATAATTTCCTTAACCAATTCCCTTTGTCAACAAAGGATAGGAAGAAATGTTTGGTCTTAATGAATGGGACAACCCTAGGTGAGGGATTGAGATGTAAGAATTATAATATTGCAGATGCCAGAGTGCCAATGACAGGTTTGGAAATGTTTAGGAGATGGTATGGGTAAGAAAATGTGTCTCATCCTTTTTCAAATGGTTGGAGATACGACATGGGAAAGCTTGTGGTATCGAATGTGTTTCTGGATATTGACCTACTTAGGGTAGTGGCTGCATGATATGACCCTGTCACACAGATTATCAGGGATAATGATGGCGGTGTTCTACTGAATGTGAATGCTGATAAAATTCGTCAGGTTTTTGATTTAAGTGAGTATAGCTCATTTCTAGTTTGAATTGACTTTGAGGAGATGAAGCAAGAGTATGCCAGGTCTCAGCCTCTTTTTAGGTCAAGGTTGCTTACCCCTCATCTGGCTAGGGTAGGCAGTTCAACAATTCACATCAGCCCAACTGACCGGGAGCCTTTTAGGTTAGGTTGCTTTGCTGATCATTTCTTGGAAATGTTCTATTCACTTTTCCAAATCATTGGTTTCGATCCTAATACTATGATGCCCATCGCCTATATGTTTATGGGGGCTCAGATTCAGCATCCTAATTTTTTCTGTAGTCTATAACTATGCTTCTTTCCTTGCTGAAAGGATACATGAAGGTTTGCTGAAGTTGCATAATGGAGATTATGGTACTCCTTTCTTCTAGTACTCCTTACTAATGCACATGTTTTTGTATGAGAATGCTGATTTCTTCTCAAAGAAAATGGAGTTGAAGCGAGAGGTGAATGGAGAGAAATTACCGGTGCAGGCTTGGAGTGTAGACCTATCCTATAACAAGGGAGGTGCCAGTTTTGTGCAATTTGATAACTGCTTTGCCTCCAGGCTTAGGGCTAAGTTGATGGTGAATGTGCCAAGGATTCTTGAGAATATGCATGATTTCCTCCAACCCAAAATAAGGAGACTTGATTTGAAGGTATGCCACAATTGGGGTGATATCATTCTTTACCCTATAAGCATTGTTTTAAGGGTTTATGGTTTCCAGGGAGCTCCTCACATTCTCCCATATAATGTACCATCAAGGATGGGATTTGCAGAGGTCATGTGGCAATTAGGCTGCATTCACGAAGAGAGTTTGATAAGAAGTGGAAAACGGACTTTGTTCCCTAATTATAATGTTGTCTTTGATTTTGTATTTTCTAAGGGAGGATGGGTTCATTTTGACTGATATTTTTATAAGTACCATTTGAAGAATGGATCCAGGAGGCAACATGACCATGAGGGATTCTTTGCCTTATTTAGGCAGAAGATTAAAGGCGGCAAATTTAGTCATGTTTTCAACTTCCCTGAAGATTTAATTAGAAATGAATTTGATTTGAACTAGCAAGAATTGAATAAGGAAAAATGGATTTCTTATGAAAAAATGCTAGCCATGGTACATAAACTGGATCCAAGGTATGATCCATTGATGGAGTTTACTCCATTTCATAAAAGAATTGATTTTTGATGAGCAATTTCAAGGAAATCATGAATATCCTAAGGACCAAGAAAGCTAATTTAGAATTAGACTTGGGAATTCAAGAGTCAGAGGTGAGGCCTGAAGAAACAAGGCCGACTTATTAGCCATTAGTGGACAAGCCTCTATATAGGAGGAGGAGAGATGATAGCAGTGATATAGATGTAGGAGATAAAAAGGGAAAGCAAGTAATGAAAACATCATCACTATCGGGTCATGGGGTCAAGAAGCCTAGAGGGATAAAAATTATGGATTTGGATTCACCACCGAGAGATGATCCTATGGAGTTGTCATCAGAGCCAAGCCCTAAGAGGCAAAGGATTGAAGAGCCGCAAGAGGTTTTGATAGATGAAATAGTCATAACTGACCAATAAATGTAGGTTGGTATCCCCTCTCCTCCTAGATCAACACAATTGGTGCTCACTGACATGGATATAAAAGGGAAATATGTACAGGATGCTAGGATGGAGGCTTGCAAGGCATTCCTGGATGATGATTCCTTTGTGAAAACCCCCGTGTTCTTACAGTTGATTTGGAGAATGAAACTAGAGGAATATCGAGATAAGTTCAAGAATAGGAGGGAGTTAAGACCTGATAGGTCAGACCAGGAGAATGATGATGAAGTAAAAGCTGAATTGATGGAGCAATTCAAAAACATCATTCCCGAGGAAGAAAGGAAACTTGTAACTCAGGCTGGTGTCCTACTCCTCCCCGAGTGGGACATAGCTGATGTTGTGGCATTCAATGTTATTATGCAGTCCAAGCATCCTATGTAGAGTAGTGAAGAAGAAGTCAAGGTAGCCCTACAAGACTCTACTTTTAGTGAAGAGTATGAGACATTGATCACATGGCACTAGCACCTCACGACAGAAAACCAAATGTGACAGACATTAGCCCAAATTTAAGGGGTGGGCTCATTATCAAAAGAGCTTCTGAAACCTTAGCAATAGAATCCACAAGCTTGAAATTGAATGTGGCCAAATTGGCCCAAAGGACAACAGAAAGAGAAGAGGCTGAAAGGAAGAGCCTGATGGAAAAGTATAATGTAATAATTGGGGAATATAGTAAAATACAACAAAGAAATGTCGAGCTACAGTCTGAAGTAGATAGGTTAAGATATGGGCAGGTGGGAGAATCTTCCAATACTCTTATTATCAAAGAGCTACCTACTACTTCGGGGTCATTAACCCCTACTATCCCAATTATTTCTACTCCTGGATCCCCAATTCAGGCACCTGCTCCTAGCATTGTACCAGAGCCAGTTGAAGAGGAAATGGAGTATTCTACAGATCCTACCACAAAGCAGATGATGAATAGGATCACTGAATTGTAGGCTGCCCTAAAGGCGAGTGAGAATGATGCCATGGATAAACACAATGAGGTGGTTGATACCGTGTTGAGGCATTTAAATGAAAGGGTTGATTCTAGGCTGCCATCTATTCATTCTTTATATTCTTTATTTTTGGCTAGATTGCAAAATATTAACAGGGATTGGGATGTGGTTTTACCCCTGGTTGAGAAGTGGATCCCTCGTGCCACTGATTTAGATATTATGTTTAAGGCTTCCAGATTTGATGCAAATAACAGGATCCATTTATTAAGGCCTACTCAAAGTTTTGTGAAATCATTGAAGGGATTCCAGGCATTACTTGATGACTTGAGTAAGAAAATTGGAGAACTGGTAAAAAGTTTTGATGATTGGAATGATACCTTTTTGCCTAATATATTAGATGCACAAGGAAACATTAAGACAGTGCAACAATGGCAAGAAAGGGCAGAAGAGGTCATCAGTGTACAAATCAAATTGATTTGTGATGACTCAGATCATGACTTGTTAGTAAGTAGTATGGATAAAATAATTAATACTAGCATGTTCTTGGAGTCATTTGAAAGAGAAGCCAACTAGGTTGCGGTGAAATTCACACCTTATAATACTAGAGTGATAGAGGTGGTGAATTTTAATTGGCCCACGGATGAAGAATATCAAATTTGGGTGGACAAATACTTGACTGAAGAGGAGTGAAACGGTATCTATTACTGGCAATTAACAGCTCAGCGGTTATGGTGTAACTAATTATGGTTTTCATTCCATGATGGCTTTGGGTGCAGATTTTGATATGTATCAAACGCGACAACTATTGTGTAATGGATAGAATCAATGGGAAGATGCTCCGGGACTTGGTAATTTTCATCATGGTTTTGAGTGGGCACATAGTGGTCCTATTAATTAATGACATGTGTAACTTCTGGCCCAATGCTTGTTTGCTCCTTCATTTTCTATAAGAAATATTTCGAGGCCAGAAGTAGAGGTTGGCAAGTCAGATATTTTTGAAGGTCGAGTCTAGGTATAGTTGCAGAATAGATTATAAGAATTTCGTTTTTGAATGTTAAGGCAATTTAGGTTTGGGGTTCTCTTGTAATGGGTTTTATGTTTATGAAATTTTGGTGTTCATAAGAGTACTATAATTTGAGCTATGATGTTATATCTCGAGCTCTTGTCTCTCCTGTGTACAAAAATATCATAATTTTGAATAGAATAATCAAGGATTATGATGTTCATCTCATTGTTCTGATGTGTATGCTTTTCGTTTTGGCTTTAATTCAAAGAATTAATTAAAATTCTTGGATGGAATCATAGATGGGTATGTTTGTAGAGGGATTTGGTAAGAATTATGGGGTTGGGATAGGGATTGACAATGTTGTAATGCAATATTTCTAGGGATCATACATGTTATGTATTTGAATATGTTGTTAGTTTCTGAATGTTTGTAAACTTGACTCCCTAATGGTCTATGGCACAGATCTAAATTGTATGAGATTATAAAAATTTGTTTTTGTATGTCTTTAGTTAGGGCTTGCCACCAACTTGCAATTAAAATGACTATCATAAGTTATGAAATAATGTTGTAATTATCTCATGCTCCAAGTACTTGATATTATTGGTGAAGGGCCGATTCACTCTAGTAGTATTCTATTTTGTTGAGCTATCTGTGGGATTATCTATGAATTATTAATAATTTGTTCATGAGTTCGGTGTAGAGATCATAAATACATTATAGGGACCACCCTCCTAGGTCTTGCAGAGCCCAAAGTGTGGGAGGCTATTATTAAAATCCTCATCAGTTTGTCCATTTCCTCCGAGCTGCCCTTGATTGGAAATTGAAAATTCCATTGGTAGATTAGGAGACAAACCTGGTTTATAAGAAAAAACACCAACAGGTTGTAGTATCTCAGTCTCATTTGTTCCAGGTGCTTCCTTCAAATGATTTATATCAAAATCCTTGGGAAGTTTTGCACCCTATTCAGCCAACATAAAAAGATATTTCTCCATATCTTGTTCTAAGATTTTCTCCATAAATTTATGGAACTTCGGATCTTGTTGAGCTGTTTGGATATCCTCGGGAGTTATTTCATTTTTATCATTTTGGTTTAGATTGTTCCAAGGATTCTCTTTTGCCATTTCTTGTGATTTTTTAAGTTCTTTGTTCTAAGAGTCTCTATTTTTGGTACCTAGTGAAGATTGGCATACAAATTTTTACTCTTTTTTCTGAAATGTTGATCTTATATGCGAGATACTGTCGATTGAACATTGGCATACAAATTTTTACTCTTTTTTCTGAAATGTTGATCTTATATGCGAGATACTGTCGATTGAACTTTTAAAAAAGTTGAATAAGATGACTGATCTTATTGATGAGACCATGTTAAAAATTTGATTACTATACTTGGTTTCGTGATAAAAGATGATAGTATCCTGGTGATGAAATTTCAGTGTAGTAATCGATTGTGTATTTTATTTTGACACTTTTGATTTGCAAGATCTTGTTACAATTGATAAGATGGGAAATTTGTATAAACCTTTATGACTTTGGTTCCTAGATAGTGATTCTGATGAAAATAATTTTTTTTGTTCTGGTGAAAACAGTGGATAAAAGACAGACATACTGATTGGTATCATTTTTGAACTCTCTTTTTTAAAAGTGCTAAAATAGAGAACAAAAGTGCTATTTCATAGAAGCATTGGAACAGAGTCTTGAAACGCTAAAATAGGTGACAAAAGCGCTACTTTGATAGAAGTGATAGAACAGGGTATGAAAGTGCTGCAAAAATTGATGGAAGCGCCATTTTGACAAAAGTGTTGAAACAGTGCCCGAAAGTGATGAAAAAGATGATGAAAGCGCTATTTGATAGAAGCACTAAAATATAGATTGTAAGAGCTGAAACAGTGCCGAAAAGCCCTGTTTCACAGAAGCACTAAAACAGTGACCAGAAGCGCTGAAATCGGATTCCAGAATGCTAAAAATAGGATTTTAAGACTCTTTATTGTAAAATCTGATCTGGCCTTGTGGCATATTGTATCATGGATTGTGGAAGATAAGAAGGATGGATGAGTTGACTATGATTGTGATACTGAGTGAGAGCTCTTCTTTGGAAGAAGGCTCGTGAATAGAGGGGTTCTACTGCGTAATCCAAACTGTGACCCCTAGCAAAATCGTGACATTTGTGTATGAATTTTCTATGTTGTAAAAAGAGCTTCCGATTTTGATAAAGAAAATGTTGTCTGATCAATTTATCATGATAACCTTAAGGTTTCTTGGGTTTTGTGATTTTGATCTTTCTCTTGGAAAATGTGGTGGACTTCCACTTTCGCAGCATGGATTTTTCCGATCTAACTTGACTTTATTGTTTTCAGGATGATCCTTAATCTGATTTTAATGAATTTGTGAAAACACAGTAAGCAATTGTGAATAATTTTTTTAATTGAATAGATCGTGTATGTTCAAGAATCATGAATGATTCTTATTGATTTTGACGGGTTGTTTTGACAATTGTACACAAATCAAATAGACTCACACTTAAGGAAAAGTAGGTCATCATTATACTCATAGCCCACATCTTGAATTACGTTGATGCACGCAACAGTGTCACCCCCTAGAGGGCGCTCATGTTTCTGTCGTTGCTAGGCACGTACTTAAAGTAACAGAAGTGGATATCGAATCCCTTGAGAAAATGGTCCTTGGTAATTATATGGTGAGTGTCTTGGGGGAAAATTCTTCTCTTCCCTTGCACCGTGAGTATGACAATGTATGGATACTGACTCGGCGAGATACTACTCTATGGTTCTTAGAAAGGGCTTCTGTTTGGTGTAGCAATTGATAAACTCCCTCAGGAGACCTCCAAATCTTTAGAACAAATATTTTGGGGATGGTTATCTTGTTCACTACCATCAAGTTGGACTTTCATCAACAACTTGCATTTTTATTATAGTGGGTTGGAAAACCTGGCTTTGGTTGTTCCCACTTAGGTCATTCCTGTAGGGTGAGTACTTTTTCCCACTATGGCAGGCCTTCTAAAGGATTTTAAAAAGCGTAAATAGCATGAAGTAAAAGTGAATCTGGCACTTTGGTCACCCAGTTAAGGGGAGAGCATAAGCCTAGTCACCACAAGCACAACACATAAGTTGTTATGTTTTAAGCCCAAAAATAAATTATCTAATCTATCTGAAGGTGTTACTTCACATAAATCATGTTGTTCTTTTTAACTTGTACTGTAAAAATGCGGTGACTATCCTAGGATTGATAAATTTTCTCTTAAGAAAACAAAAAGTGGGTACTCTAGGATTTATATATTTTAGAAACCAAGAAGTGACTATCCTAGGATTGATAAATTTTAGAAAATCAGAAGTGACTATCCTAGGATTGATAAATTTTAGTCCAACTGTGAAAAAATTAAAAACTGGCTGCGGCCACGTCAGATCCAAATTGATTTTACACAAGTGCTGGAACAATCCACTGAAGCACTATAACTCTTACCTGATGTGCTAAAATATGCAAGCACCGAAATAGGACACCGAAGTGCTGAAATTTTCCATGGAAGCGATAATCACCGATGCGCTGAAACAGTTGACAGAAGCGCTAAAGTTGAAAGCGCTGAAATTTTCGACAGAAGTGATGTAGTAACACGGAAGTGCCAAAACAGAGCATGGAAGCACTGTAATTTTCCATGGAAGTGCTATAGTATTTGACGAAAGTGCTAAAAGAAAACACACCATGAACCTATGTGACACTTTCCAAAAAAATTGTAAAATTGGGGTTAAGGCCCCATGGTGGGCGCCAAATTGTAAGTGTGAATATGTAAATAGGGTTAAAACACTTCTTAATATGACATTATATCAAAGACAAAGCTGAATGAATCAAATCAAAGCAATAATCAATTGAAAGCGTCATATTGTTCTCTATCCTCAAAGATTTATTAAACCACTATTGCTCTCAGATCATGAGGACACTATGATTGTTAAAATGATAATTCAAAAAATGAGATGGATGCTAATGCAATGATATGGAGCTAAATGTGAGAATACTAGATGATAAATGAATTAAAATAAGCATGAATAGACATGAAATAGATAATTGCAGCTATAGGAGGCAACCATGATTATGAAAGCTTGATTACTTGAATGCTGATGCTTGATGCTTGATGCTTGATGCTTGAGTGCTTGAATTCCTACAGAGTAAGAGTGCATAAGTTAGATTATCTAGATCCTTTTCTTGGTTCAATGAGGCTATATTTATAGATTTCCTGGCTGTAGAAATGCATAGGGAAGGTATTTTGAGGATTGAATGGTGAAAGATGGAGGATATTGAGAGAAAAATGGTGATTGTCTCTACCCATGAAAGCACCAGGTAAGAGAAGAGGAAAGATTGATGGAGGAGGATTGAGAGAAGATTTTGGAATTTGTCTCCAATTTGTCTCCAAAACTTCCTATGAAGTTTCAAAGCATTAATTGTGACAATTTTTAGACATAGATTAGACATAGGATATCTAATTCATTTTTGAGAGAATATAGATGAAATATTTTTTATGCTTTAATTCAAATATTTTGATTTATTTAAATTAGCAAAAGAGCAATAAATAATTTAATAAAACGAACTATAGAAGTTGTTTATTAAATTAAATAGAAGAATACAACAATTAATCAATAAAGTGTTTTGATCTTTATTTAATTAATTTAAGATTGATGTGATAGAATAAAATAGGGATTTGATAATTAAATGGAACAAAGTATTTAATTTTGTTTATTTAGTTAATATTAGATATTAGAAGAATTTAAATGTGAATGTGAATGTGAACTATATAAATAAATATTTCTATTTATTCGATAGTAGAGGAAATTAGAATAATTAATTTAAGTAATTTGTATTTAATTAATTGGATGCTCCAGATGAATTTTAGGTGTATACATAGCCAATCTAGGATTGCTTTGTTGTCTGATTCATCTTCTATTGTGCCTTTTTTAACAAAGCTTTCGTCAAGAGCTATGACTGGTAATGATGTTTGAGATTTGATCATAGATGGTTGACCATATGTCCTAGGAGATGGCATTAACTGTGATAGGTTAAGCGATTGCTCCATAGAATATGTTCCCATTCCTTTTTCCATCAATTGAACTTGCTCTTGGAAATTGTGTGATAAAGAAGTTTGTTGATCCAGATTATCTATTGATTGAATTTCAACAGGACTTGTCTCTTTTTCTTTACCCTTCTTCTCTACCCACTTGGTAGTGATACTTGGACGTTGTTCTTCTTTGGATGATGATGCTTCCCAGTTGTGTGGTATAAAGGTATCTTGAGACATCCTAAGGGTGTCACAATGTTGAGGATGATTGTAATCAGAAGATATAGTCACCTCTCATCCATTTATTGGAAACTTCAAACATTGATGATATGTCGAAGGTACAACTTGCATTTCATGGATCCATGGTCGCCCTAAGAGAATGTTGTATGTTAACTCCTCCAAAAATTGGCATGCTATATGTTTCATCATGGGCCCCACTTGAATGGGTAGCATAATCAATCCTTTAGACAATTTTCTTCCTCATCATATGCTTTGATAGTCATTTTTCTTCGAGAATCAATAGCATCATCTGAATATCCTAGTGCACGGATTAAATTGAGAGTGCAAATGTTCAAACCAGCTACCCCATCTATTAAGACTCTCTTGATGCAGTGATTGGGGATTAAGAATTCAATATGGAGTGCCTTATTATGGGGATGGTTTAGTGAGATATTATCCTATTCAGAGAATGATAGACAATGTGGGGTAGCCAAATGTCTCGCCATAGCTTGAAACTGAAAAACATCCAGATTATTTGGTACTGTGGTAGCAAATAAAGCTTGTTCTAGAACCTCCTTATGTGATGGTGATATTTTAAGGAGCTCCAGTATTGATATCTAAGCAGGAATTTTTTGCATTTGATCAATGATGTTATAGTGAGATGGAGGTGGAACTGCATGTGTAGATCCAACCCCTTTTAACATGACATTGGCCTGCCCCCTAGTCATGACATTTATTGGTTGATTTTCTTAATGGTCTCTTATTTTTAAGACATTGATTTGATTATCAGAGTTTGCTATGCTCAGGAGCAAGTCCAAAGGGGTAGTGATGTTGATTTTGGGTTCATCAATGTTATGACTAACTGTATGATCACTCTCTATTCTAGATAGACAAAGAATTGTTGTGTCAAAGACATGGTTGACATTCTTCCCTTTGTTTGAGGATGATGATGCTCCTTTGTCATAGTTTGGTAAAGGGTCTTTGAAAGCTGAGTGATCGTTGTTGTTTTGGGGTGTTTCTACATATGCTTTATTGTTGTCGATCAAATCTTGTATTGCGTGCTTTAACTCCATACAATCATTGGTTTTGTGACCTTTGTTATTATGGAAGTTGCAATAATCAGTGTCATTCCACCATGGTGGTTTGACCTTTAGATCCTAGAATCGGGCTTCCCGTGCACTGATAAGGCCACTAGTGACTAATTCTTTCATTGCTGATTCTATTGATTGTCCTAAAGGTGCGAATCTACACCGATTTGATGGTTTTTGATATGACTTTGTTTTTACCATCTCGTTGTTTTATATGAAATTTGACTTGACAAGTTGATCATTGTTTTGATTCTTTGATGTAGATGCTATTAAGTTAAAAACCGGTTTGACATTTTGGGAATCATTTGTTATTTCATTGGTTGTGTTTCGATTCTTTTGCCAAAACTTTGGCTTATCACTACTTGAGTATTGATTGGAGGAGTTACTTGTGTTTGTTTTATCGTTGAAATATTTGATACTCCTCTTTTGACTAATTCTTCCTCAAGTTTAAGACCATTTTCTATGACTTTTTTGAATGTGGGAGGACATTGTAGTTCTAGTCTTAACTCATTTCTTCAGTTAAGTTGTCAATGAACAAATCCATCTTTGCTTCCTCAGGAATGGATCTAAGATATCTAGCAAACAAGCGTCTCCATATTTGGAGAAAAGACAAGAATATCTCTCCTTTGTTTTGCTTTAGATTGTAAAGATCCTTTATTGTAACATCGTGTTGGATGTTAAAGGAATACTAGGAGATAAATTTGTTTACGAGCTCTTCAAAAGTTCTAATACTTGGTTGTAAGTTAGAGAACCACTCCATACATGGTCCTCCCAAACTCCTTGGGAATAATCTCATTAAATAAGTTTCCTCTTGGGAAAACTCAAGGCTCATTGTTTTAAATTCCTTGATATGATCTATTGGATCTGTTCTTCCATTGTATTTATCATACTTTGGAAACTCACAATGTCTAGGAAAAGGTATTAGACCGACTGTCATGTCAAAGGGATAAGGACAAATGTCCTATATCGCATATCATTTGGTACTCCCTTTAGTCATATCCTATATCTGTTGTTGTAATAGTTTCATTTGAGATGTCAAAGCGACAACTAGATCTATTGTTTGCATAGGTTGTAATATCTTAGTCTCACTTGTTCCGGGTGCTTCCTTCAGACGATTTACATCGAAGTCCGTGGAAGTCTGGCACCCGATTTAGCCAACATCAAAAGATACTTCTCCATATCTTGTTCTAATATTTTCTCCATAAATTTATGGAACTTCGGATCTTGTTGAGCTATTTCAATATCCTCTAGAGTAATTTCATTCTTATCATTTTGGTTTAGATTGTTCCAAGAATTTTCCTCTGCCATTGCTTGGGATTTTAAAATTTCTTGCTCTAAGAGTCTCTATTTTTTGGGACCTAGTGAAGATTGGCATGCAAATTTTTACCCTTTCTTCCGAAATGTTGATCTTATATGCTGGATAGTGTCAATTGAACTTTTAACAAAGTCAAATAAGATGACAGGTCTTATTGACGAGACTATGTTAAAAATTTGATTACTATACTTGGTTTCATGATGAAGGATGATAGTATCCTGATGATGAAACTTCAGTGTAGTAATCGATTGTGTATTTGATTTTGACACTTGTGATTTGCAAGATCTTGTTTCAGTTGATAAGATTAGAAGTTTGTATAAACCTTTCTGACTTTGGTTCCTAGACAGTGATTCTGATGAAGAGAAAATTTTGTTCTGGTGAAAATAGTGGATAAAAGACAGACTGACTAACTGGTAAATTTTTTGAAATCTCTATTTTGAAAGTGCTAAAACAGAGGACAGAAGCGCTATTTCACAGAAGTGCTAGAACAGAGTTTCGAAGCACTGAAATAGGTGACATAAGCGGTACTTTGACAGAAGCACTAGAACAGTGCATGAAAGCGCTGTAGAAATTGATGGAAGCACTATTTTGACAGAGGCACTGAAACAGTCCTCGAAAGTGTTAGAAAAGATGATGAAAGTGTTGTTTGACAGAAGCGCTAAAATATAGACTGTAAGCATTAAAACACTGCCTAAAAGATTTATTTCATAGAAGTGCTAAAATAGTGATCAGAAGCACTGAAATAGGATTCCAGAATGCAAAAAAAAATAGGACTTGAAGACTCTTTATTGTAAAATCTGATTTGGCCTTGTGGCATATTGTATGATGGATTATGGAAGATAAGAAGGATGGATGCACTGACTACGATTGTGATACTGAGTGAGAGCTCTTCTTTGGAAGAAGGCTCATGAATAGAGTGGCTCTACTGCGTAATATAATGTGTGACCCCTAGCAAAATCATGATATCTGTGAATGAATGTTCTATGTTGCAAAAGAAGTTTTCGATTTTGATATAGAAAACACTGTCTTTTCAATTTATTTCGATAACTAAGAGGGTCCTTGGGTTTTGTGATTTTGATTTTCCTCTTGAGAAATGTGGTGGACTTCCACTTTCGAAGCATGGGGTTTTCTGATCTAACTTGACTTTGTTGTTTTTAGGATGATCTTAAATCTAATTTTAATGAATTTGTGAAAACACAAGCAATTGTGAATAATTGTTTTTAACTGAATAGATCGTGAATGTTCAAGAATCATGAAATGATTCTTATTGATTTTGACGGGTTGCTTTGACAATTGTACACAAATCAAACAGACTCACACTTAAGGACAAGTAGGTCATCATTATACTCACAACCCACATCTTGAATTGCATTGACGCACACAGCCTTGTCACCCAATCTTTAGAACAAAGATTTTGGGGATGGTTATCTTGCTCACTACCATCAAGTTGGACTTTCATCAACAACTTGCATTTTTTTATACTGGGTTTGAATCCTTGGCTTTAGGTGTTCCCACTTAGGTCATTCCCATAGGTAAGCCTTCTAAAGGATTTAATAAAGCGTAAATAGCATGAAGTAAAAGTGAATCTAGCACTTTGGTCGCCTAGTTAAGGGGAGAGCATAATCCTAATCACCACAAGCACAACATATAAGTTGTTCTGTTTTAAGCCCAAAAATAAATTTTCTAATCTATGTGAAATTGTTGCTTCACATAAATCATGTTGTTCTTTTTAAATTGTACTGTAAAAATTTGGTGACTATCCTAGGATTGATAAATTTTCTTTTAAGAAAAAAAAAAGTGGCTGCCCTAGGATTGATATATTTTAGAAACCAAGAAGTGACTATCCTAGGATTGATAAATTTTAGAAAATCAGAAGTGACTATCCTAGGATTGATAAATTTTAGTCCAACTGTGAAAAAATTAAAACTGGTCGTGGCCGCGTCAGATCCAGATTGATTTTACAAAAGTGCTGGAACAGTCCACGGAAGCGCTATAACACTTACTTGATATGCTAAACCATGAAAGCACCGAAACAGGACACCGAAGCGCCGAAGTTTTCCATGGAAGCGCTAAATCATCGATGCGCTGAAACTATTGACGAAAGCGCTAAAGTTGAAAGTGCTGAAATTTTTTATGGAAGCACTATAGTAACACGGGAGCATCGAAACAGAGCACAAAAGCGCTATAGTTTGCCACAAAAGCACTATAGTATTTGACAAAAGCGCTAAAAGAAAACACGCCGTGAACTTGCGTGACACTTTCTAGAAAAATTGTAAAATTGGGGTTAATGCCCCACGGTGGGCGCCAAATTGTAAGTGCTGAATTAGGTGGAAAGCACAAAACACACTTCTTAATAACACATTATATCAAAGAAAAAGTTGAATGAATCAAATCAAAGCAATAATCAATTGAAAGTGTCATATTGTTCTCTATCCTCAAAGATTTATTAAACCACTATTGCTGTCAGATCGTGAGGATACTATGATTGTTAAAATGACAATTCAAAGAATGAGATGGATGCTAATGCAATTATATGGAGCTAAATATATAATACTAGATGATAAATAGATTAAACTAAGCATGAATTGACATGAAACAGATAATTGCAGCTATAGGAGGCAGCCATGATGTGTAAGCTTGATTGATGGATATTGGATGCTTGATGTTTGATTCTTGATGCTTGAATTCCTGTAGAGTAAGAGTGCATAAGTTAGATTATCTGGATCCTTTTCTTGGTTCAATGAGTCTTTATTTATAGATTTTCCTGGTTGTAGAAATGCATAGGGAAGGCATTGAGAGGCTTGGATTCAATCTAGAGGATTGAATGGTGAAAGATGGAGGAGAATTTAAATGTAAACTATATAAATAAATATTTCTATTTATTCAATAGTAGAGGAAATTAGGATAATTAATCAAATAATTTATATTCAATTAATCGAATGCTCTAGACCAATTTTAGGTGTATACACCAACACTTTGGAGATCACTATTGGATTAGTGATCTTCCTCTGAAATTTGGAGGCACAACACCCTCTTATGATCTTGAATGATTTGGAAAAGACTGAAAATAAAACTAAGGTGTGTTTTTAACCAGAAAGCAGTGAAGGAAAGAAAACAGTTGTGCATAAAAGAGACACAAATGTGAAAGTAATTTTGAATAAAAGATCATTCACTTGAACCCACAAATGATAAGGAGGAGGAAAGAAAATGATTCACAAAAAATACATGAACAGAAAAGACTCAAAGATCCTACAATGAACACATCCTTAATATGATATAACAAAGAAAAATAAATGAATAATTGTGGATTCACAAAGGAAATCAACAATTAAAGAGAATAAAATTGAACAAAAATATTAGCAATGTCTCCTTATTCCTTGAATAAAATATAGAGCTCATAGACTCTATCTCTCTATACAAATATTAAGTTCTGAAAATAATCCCCTTCCACAGATGAACAAAAAAGGATCAATTACTGTAATCCCACAACCCTCAAAGAGGCTCCCATTTCACAACCAAAAGATCCCCTCTTTACAATGCTAATTCCTTTTTATATTTTCACCCCCACCGTTTGTAATGGTTTCAAGAAATTACAATTTTATTAAATGGAGGTTTTCAACTTCCCCCTCCTCAGCTATGCAACCACTTCATATAATTTCAATGGTATTTAATTAAGAGAATTTTTTTTTTATCTTCTTTTTACCTGTTAACGATTCTATTTACTCAGATATTTCTTGGCTATTTCCCATCCTTTCAAAGTGATTTTCTTGTATTATGGGAAGTGTTTCCATTTCCATCATCGAATATCCCATATTCTCCATTTGTCCTAGTTTTAAATGATGAAGAAATGTCACTTAATTTATTTTAACTCATAATAACACCATTTGTTGGATACATTACAATGCTTTTGATATTTCTTCTTTTATTTTTTGTGGTGACACATCATTGAAGAGTAAGCTAATCTATATCAACTGCTTCATTTATCATAACCCTATGCCACTTAGTATTTTTCTTATTTTTGTCTCTTTTGTAACTATTTAATTAATTAAAGAAACTCTTTGCCACTGAATAACCACATGGACTATTCACAAGAGATTTTGCTAGCAATATAATTTCATTTGATTTCCAATTTCACTACCTCATGATATCCCTAACAGTAGATAATTTATATTGTCTTTATTATCTTCTTTGTTGTGCTAAATGAAGTCCTCCATCCATTGGTCAACAACTGCACATGTGCCACCATGATGAATCTTCATATTCAAAAGGAAGGTATCGAACTTTCTTCTGAATAAATCTTCAAGGATGCACTTCTTCCTCTAAATTGAGCTTCTACCCATCCTTTTGATTTCAATATCTGCTTCATGTTTTACAAATGATTAAGTGAATATTTCTTCAATTCTTCTTGATGAAAAATATTCACACATTCTCAGATTTCAAGTTCAAGAATTCATTAAAATCAACCTAAATTATCTACACATATTTGAGTCCCTTTGTAAACCAAACAACTCTTTTGATCAATCTTTGACTAGCGGTTTCCACACACACTTCATGAGCCCATTCAAGTGAGCATAGTATTCATACTTTCATATATGCTGCCAATGCAATCACCCCAATTGCTCTCTTGGAAGACCAACCTTCACAACAAAATCCAGATGTTTCTCAGATTTCCTTTCACTATATCTCAAGTATAGGTATTCCCTTCACCTTGAACACTCAATTTATTGAAGGATAGAGAAAAATAGCTGAGGATTGGGTCTATTACCAAGTCACTCAGCATGAGGATCATCAATTGTTTCAATTTATTTTAGTCCCTATCACAATTTCACTTTATGTTGCAATAATTTTGCAAGACTTTATAGGGATAGTAATTTCACAACAAATATGAAAAACAAATGAATGATTCAAATATGTTGTATTGTAAATTTTCCTAAACACCATGTATTTTTTGTCACTTATATGCTATTTCTTTTCTGGGCTGTGAACATCCTCATCAATCATAGCAACTAAGAGTAACATCCTTAATCTGTAGCTATGATGAGCTTCTCAGGTTGTATCTCATTTTGTAATGAAATACAGACCTTAAGTGGAACATAGGCATGAGCCTTTAAGCTTAGTAATATGAGTCCTTTAGCTACTGATTTAGGAGATACAACTTCCATCGAAGCAATAACCATAAGGCTCTAAAGTCTCATAAATTTTTTCATTATCTTGGGCACGATAGTGGAATTTTCCTTGAATTCACCTATTCAGCCTATTTAATCTTCTCAACTATTTGTGGAGTAATATTGAATGATGCCTCTTAAGCATCATATGCCACAAATATCTCTTATCTTCAAAAATAAATGCTCCATATTCTGTTGTGCATCAAGCAATAATTACAATCTATAATTCCACATTTTAGCTTTGATTGAATGTGCCCTTAGGTTTGCATGTTACATGTACTTTGAGGAAATAGAATATTGATCAAACTAAATTGTGTTTGTCCTGTGCTTCCAATGCCTTCACACAAAGCACATATGTGTTGTTTGGTCCTCTTTATTCACTATCAGTGATAAGTTTCACAACTTTATGAAAACAACACCAATATTTCCATTTGCCTCTTTGTGGTATAGGAGTCAAGAGGGCTTTTCAATAGTTCATATAAATATTCCGATAGGAGTTTCCACTAGTATCATAATTAGGTTAAAACACCATTGGGGCTCACATACCATATGAAAATACCTCTAGCATTATAATTTGAAGGACCATCATGATTTAAACACATGAAACACCAATTGGAGCATCATAATGGAATTTGAGAGAATGCACATTACTGCCACTTGAAAAGAAAGCACATATCATTTCTATTCATAGGTTGATTTTTTTTATAGACTTTCATCGATCGCATGAGAAAAACCTTCTTTATTGGTAGTCAGGACAACACAAAAATATGTATTAGTTCATTATCTTAGTTTTAACCTTTACATTCTCCTACTAGTATATCTATTTAATGGGTTTGTGTATAATGAGAAAAACTCTTTACAAATCAGATGATATGATAATATGCTTCCAAAGGGTAATGACTGAAAGATTCTCTACTATTGTATTACCATGCGATATCTATGTGATGGAAACCATGATTTCATTCCTTTCAATGCTATTCACAAGCATTCATATGTTTCCTACTCTAACTAAGTTCAAAATTCTGCTTTGTGCAAATAAAAAATAGTCAATTCGCACATATAGAGTGTGTCTAATGATAACCCGAAACATGCCAAAGGAGAACTAAGACTTACCACAGATCTAATAGTGATAATTTATTGGCATAGTGGAGATAATTCCCTTGATGCTTATGGGGGAAGCTCAAGAAACTTGGCATAAGATCCTATGTATAAATATCTGTAGGAGGACACTGGTTACAATATTTGAGAATTCAATTGTGAGAGCAATGTTAATGAGAAAGTGAAACTAGACCCATGATCGACCTGCAGGAAATCAAAGAACATATTTGCACAACCAAAATAGGCTTAATTTTCATTTTCCAAGGGGGAATTTCAAAAAAAATTAGGGACCAAAAATGGGAATAATAGTGGCTCTGATTGGGGGCTGCATTTTCTATGAAAATATAGAGAACTCTAGTATTTCTAGTAAAAAACTAGTGCTTATCCATTAGGATAGAGTTAAGGGAAAAACAACATGAGATAAGAACCAAAGCCAAAATTGAAACCAACCCAACAACCAAAAAAGAAAAGCAACCTAAGACTCATATATGCTCCCAGACTAGGTGCAACACACCCAACTTTCCCATGGGACTACGCAAATCCATTAACTAGTTGGAAGAAATATATGCCAGTACGAAAAAGGGGTGCAAACTCATGTAATGTTTGTAAAACAAGCCATATGAATGCAATTCTGATGTTCAAGAAATGGAAGCACTTAAACAATACATACTAAATAACCAATTCTCATCATAGATTTTTGAATCCTTTGAACATTAAGATGTTTTCTCTGTACAATGTTGATTGTGCTTTCCTAAGACAACTTAAGTGAACTAGAAATTTCTTCTTCTTTAAAATTATTTATGATTACAAGATCTGAATTTGTGCTCTCATAACTAAGCAATGAAATGGAGAGAGATGTTTCATTTTTTGATTGCAAGAAAAAATAATCAAAGCTCTAAAAAATAAAGGCTACATTACTCCCAATATTTTCATTGCTAAATTCATCATCTCTAAAAGAATATTTGATACCATGCTCATTTATTTATCCACCTTAGGACAAACAATAGCTTCATCTAACATAGGATAATCGTTGACCAAAGAGATTTTATCTTCTTTTGTTGCAACCAAATCAGAAAATTCTTTATCTAGAAATGAAGAAGTAGATAGGTCAATACCTGGAGTTACAACAAGTCTTCTCCTTCAATGGATGATAAAAAATGAAGTACAATTTCTTCTTCACAAAGAGAAACATCATCCAAAACTAATTCTTGAGGCTATAGTATTTCATCAGCTTGACCATTGTTTTTCTTTTCATTAGTCTTAAAAAATCCTTTCTCTTTTAGAAACTTGGATTTTGAAATGTCATTGACATAATATACATTTGTTTCAATTTTAACACAAACTTCATTTGTTGAATCATTTTCAGATGGTATGGTTGCATCTTCAAAATTAAATGATTGAAAAATTAATTGACTACTAACCTTAGGATGCTGCAAATATTGTCTAACCTCTTCATGAAACTCAAAACTTGCATATTCTAGCCGCAAGTCAATATGAAAATTCTCATCTTTGCACATTTTGGAAGCAAGCTGATTTTCAACAATTTCAAAGCTAAAAAATTATATAATTATGGTGCAGAGAAGAGACTCAACAAATCATTATTATATTTATTTATTACAGTACTTGCAAATTTTTTAATATTACCTTGATTATGATTATGTTCATCCATTGATGTTGAATCTTCATTAGGTTTAATCATCATTTCTCTAACATCTTGTTTATCCAGAACTAAAAAATTATAAGAAAAAAAAGTATCAAAGGAACCTAGAGCATCATCATCATCAACTCATAGTTATTCTTTGAGTTTTGTTACTTTTCATGTAATTTCTTGCAGTGAACCCAATCCTTCTTCAAGTTATTTGAGTTTATAAAATCTAGCATGAAGGCTCCTGAACAAGAGTGCTGATTTGTGGTCATCTTTTATACTTAACCCAGTTCTTAATAATTCAGTAATGTTCTCTTTGTAGTGATCCTAAAAATTATGAAGTACTTTGTCATCCATTGCAAGAATTTCTTCAACAGTAGGTGTGGGTCTTCTACCATTTCTTATTTTTTCTAATTTCATATAATGTCTTCAAATTTTAAACAAAGTCACCAATCTCCCTACACATGGAGATATCAACAAAAATATGAGAAAAGAAAGCACCAATCTTTTGATTTGAAACCCCGATGGAGTTACCAAAAAATTGTTAGCAAATAGATTGGCATTCTTTAAATAACCAAATAGAATGACTCAAATATGCCCAAAAGTGAAGACAGATCATTTGCCAATAGTTGTGAGATCACTATTAGATTATTAATCTTCCTCTAAATTTTAGAGGTACAACTCCCTCTTATGATCTTCAATGAATTGGAAAATACTGAAAATAAAACTAAGGTGTGCTGCCAACTGAAAAGAAGTAAACGAAAACAAACATCTGTGCATAAAAATGACACAAATTGGAAAGTAATTTGGAATAAAAGATCAAAGTAAATGACACAAAGATCATTCACTTGAACTGACAAATGATAAGGTGGAGGAAAGAAAATGACTCCCAAATAATACATGAACAAAATAAGACTCAAAGATCCTACAATGAACACATCCCTAATCTAATATAATAGAGAAAAAATTAATGAATAATTGTGGATTCACAAAGGAAATCAACAGTTAAAGAGAAGACAATTGACCACAAAGATTAGCAATGTATCCTTATTCCTTGAATAAAATATAGAGCTCATAGGCTCTATCTCTCTATACAAAGATTAAGTTATGAAAATAATTCCTTCCCCCAAAAGAACAACAAAAATATCAATTATTGTAATCCCACAACCCTCAAAGAGGGTCCGATTTCATAGCCAAAAGATCCCCTCTTTACAATGCTAATTTCTTTTTATATTTTCACTCCCATAATTTGTAATGGTTTCAAGAAATTATAATTCTATTAAAATGGAGCTTTTCAACTTCCCCTTCCTCACATATGCAACCACTTCATGCAATTTCAATGGTGTTTAATTAAGAGAAACTTTTTTTATCTTCCTTTTTCCTATTCACAATTCTATTTACTCAGAAATTTATTGGCTATTTCCCATAATTCATAGTGATTTTCTTTTATTATGGGAAATATTTCTATTTCCATCATTAGATATCCAATATTCTCCATTTGTCTCAGCTATAAATGATGAAGACATGTGTATTAATTTCTTTTGACTCTTAATAATACCATTTATTGGCTACATTACCATGATTTTGAAAAAAAAATATTTTATTTTTTGTGTTGAGACATCATTAAAGAGTAAGCTTGTCTATATCAATTGCTTCATTTAAAAGGAAACATAACATCTTTTCCCACTTCCCTCTCCTTTGCCTACATTTGAACTTCCTGCATGCATGGTGGACTCTATTTTGGGGGTACCAAATGATCCCCCTCTGTCCCCCCCTGACCCCAGCAGCTTGCTTTCGAGCCCATGTCCCTCGGGTACCACTCTTGTGGGGACAATGCTTTCACCTATGGGCCTTTCGAAGACCTTTGTGGTCCAGGTGAATCTTTTGTGCCAGCGGTGGAGATCTTTTTTGGTAGTTGGCTGGAAGGATGTGTTATCCAATGGCAAACAAGTCTCTTCCATGACCCCTCTTCCTAAGGTTTTCATAGCTTTTGGGATGGATTTTGACATTCCTGATTTTGTTTGTGATAGGATTCTCTCCTCCATGGAGAATGCTATGGTGGGTAGATTTCTTTCTTTCCATCCAATAGTGGATATGGTATGGAAATGGGTGGCGGAAAAATGGCGTCTCAAGGTTAGTGTGGAGATTTGTGCGATGGCTGGTGGTCTTTTTCTGTTCAGATTCATAGTTGCGGAAGACATGGTGGTGACTCTTTCAACGGGTCCGTGGGTGTATGGGAAACATAGCTTGGCTATGTGTTGTTGGAAGCCAGGTTTTGAGCTTGCTATAGATCTAAATAAGTTGGCTCCAATTTGGGTGAGGCTGTCGAGCTTGCCTCTTGAGTATTGGGATGAAGTCATTTTTAAATGTATTGGGGATTCGTTGGGTCAGTTTGTCACCACTGACTCTATTACCAAGTCAAAATCCAAGTTAGTATTTGCTAGATTTTGTGTTAATATTTGTGTTGATAAAGTCCTTCTGAACACAGTTAATTTATTCTCTAAGGTTTGTAACTGGACACAATGAGTGTGTTATGAAAATGTTGTGGTCTACTATCAAAAGTGTGCTAAAGCTAGTCATCTCATCTCTGATTGCAAATCCTCTTTCAGTCGGGAGGTTAAGTTTGACTGTACCTTGGAGAATCTTACACTTCCTACGGGAACCGATACCCTTTTGTTGAAGGACTATGGGCTTCTTTCTCCAAATGTTGCACCTTCCCCTGATGACCCTCTGCCTTCACCCACCTTTGTTGAACCACCATCCAGCCTAGTCGACCCCAGTGCCTTATTGGAGTCTGTTGTTAAACCCCTAACTATCTAGATGACCTAGGACCCTAGCTCTTCAGTGGTTGTTCCTTTGTTTGCGGTGGTCTCTATGGGGAATTGCAAGAAAATGATTGAGGATGGTTAAATTTGGGAAGAAGAGTGCATTGGAATGGTTGATGAATCTATAGCAAGTATGGGGGCTTTGAAACTTGAGAAAACTACAGAAGAAGGGATCTGGACAATGCCAAAAAAAAAAAGGAAGGAAGAAGAAGGCAGATGTAGGAGGTGACTCAAAGCCAAGAAGGCCCTCCTAGAGACACACTAGCATGAGAGAAATGACAAATGAGATTGCCTTGGGTAAACAAAGGACATTGGATGTGTCCTCAAAAAAAGGTCAAAAATGAGAGTTATGTCATGAAATGTTCGTGGGCTCAATAGCTCCCACAAATAAGTTTCTCTGAAGAACTATGTAATGGAACATAATATTGATGTGTGCCTACTACAAGAAACCAAAATGTTGAAGGAAATTTTGTATAAAGTTGCTAAATTTATTTGGCCAAATGCATCCTATGTCTACAGTGATGCTAAGGGTGCTTCGAGGGGTCTGGCTATGCTTTGGAACCCATCAAAATTTCTGGGCTATGAACTATTCCATTGTAAAAATAGTGTGGGGGCCTTGTTTACTTACCTTGGTGAATCCTCGTCTATAATTAATATTTATGCTACTAATCAGATAAATGTGAGGAGTACGTTGTGGCATGACTTTGTGATTAAAATTAATCAGAATATGGGAGGCCGTTGGCTGGTTGTTGGAGATTTTAACTCTCCTCTCTTTCCATTGGAAAAATGTGGTGGCCTATTGGATTACTCTGACAACATGTCTAACCTAGCTAATTTTCTAAATTCTTCAAGGTTAATTGATATTGAGCTATTGGTTCAAAAATTTACTTGGTCTAACATACGCTCTGGTGAACACCTGATTTAGGTCTGTTTAGACTGTTTCCTCTGCTCTCCCCATTGGACTAATGCTTTAGATGTTAATCTAATAACCCTCTCTAGGATGGTCTCTGACCATAACCCCCTTTTTTCGACCACTAATATTCATCCTGTTGTGGGTCCCATCCCCTTCCATTTTGAGATAATGTGGAATTCTCACCCTGACTTCAAAAATAAAATTGTCGAATGGTGAAATTTTCCGATCCATGGCTCTCCCTTGTTTAAGATTTTTTTCAAACTCAAACATATTAAAAAGATGGTTAAAGTATGGAACAAGAGTGTGTTTGGTGACGTGTTTCACAAAAAAAAATTGTTAGAAGAAGAGTTGAGGACCTTACAAAAGAAAATGGAGGAAGGAGATGATAGTTAGTAGACTCACACCCAGGAAAGGGTAACCAAGATGGAATGAGAACGGGTTCTCAAAAATGAGGAAGTATTTTGGAAGAAAAAATCTAGAGTCCAATGGTTGAAGGAAGGTGACAGGAACACGTATTTCTTTCATGTGTCAGCCATCAAGCATAGGAAAAGGAATCAAATTTCTAAACTGACTGATGATTCTGGTATGGTGATTTCAAATCCTGCCTAGATTGGCCTTTGTGTTGCTAACTACTTTTAGAAGGCTTATTCAGCCCCAACTGAGGTGCCAAACCCGACTTTGGACAATGTGCTACTCAACCATCTACCTACCATCATTTCCTAGGAAGATAATAAGGGGATTCTCAGTGTTGTTTCTCTAGAAGAAGTTCGACTGGCTACCTTTAGGATGGGGGCTTTCAAAGCCCTAAGCCCTGATGGTTTTCCTCTAGCCTTTTTTTAGATTTTTTGGGATATTGTGGGTGGGGACCTCATGCTAGCGGCTAGGGATTTCTTCAAATTTGGTAAAATCCTTAAACAATTGAATCAAACATTCATTTCCCTTATTCCTAAGATTGGTGAGTCTTAATCCATGACTGATTTTCTAAGATTTTAGTGAACCGTATCAAGCCCCTTCTAGATAAAATCATCAGTCCTACCCAAAAAGGTTTTGTCCCTAGGTGCCATATTCTTGATGCTACTTTGACCACCCACGAGCTGCTCCATTCTATGGATAGATGTAACTATTCGGGGATGACCCTTAAACTAGACATCTCTAAATATTATGATAAAGTTTTATGGGATTTCATCCCAAAGGTTTTGGCTAAGTTTGGGTTCAAGAATTCGGTTATCAAACTCATTATGAAGTGTGTTAATACTGTTAAGTACTCTGTTCTTGTTAATGGATCCCCCTTTGGGTTCTTCTCTACTCAAAGAGGGATCAAACAAGGTGACCCCCTATTTCCCTATCTCTTCATCATGATTTCTGATGTGCTCAGTAGGAACTTCACTGGTCTGCTATCGGAAGACTCCATTATGGGCATCAAAGTAGCTTCTTCCCTAGAACCGGCTGTGGTGTAGCAATTTTTGGATAACACTTTTCTTTTTGGGAAAGTCTCTGTGGTGGAAGCTAGGAAATGGAAAACATGCCTTAACAATTATGCTTCATGTTGTGGTCAATGCATCAATTATAATAAAATCATGGCCTATTTCTTTAACAGTGCACCTAATTTGCAAACTAGAGTGATTGTGGTTCTGGGATGTGTTAGTGGGTTCCTCCCCTCGGTCTACCTTGGGATCCCTCTCATGGTTAAGGAGGTCACCCCTGACTTCTGGAATTCAATACTAGAAAGAATCCAAAGAAAGTTGGCAGGGTGGAAAGGCTCCATCCTAAGCCATGCTAGCAAACTCCAACTACTCATAGTGGCCCTTCAAGGTATACCAACTTATTTCCTTTCCATATTTAAGATTCCTAAATATATTGCTGATAAGTTTGAAAAAATTCAAAGGAATTTCCTTTGGTTTGGGACTGAGGATAAGAAGAAATTCACTCTGGTTAAATGGGAAAAGGTCTTTCAGGCCAAAAATTGTGGTGGCCTAGGAGTTAGGACTATTGTCAACACTAACAAGGCTCTGATAGACAAGTTTGGTTGGGATCAGTTAAGGAACACTAAGGATTGGTGCAAAATTTTGAATTCCAAATATCTTCAAGACAAACCTTTGATCAATTGCCTCTTGGAGTCTCACCCCTAGGGCTCCTTGGCTTGGAGGAGCATCTGCAACACACAAGGCCTGCTAAGGAATGGGATTAAGTGGGAAATGGGAAATGGAAAGTGGATTGGATTCTGGGAAGATACGTGGCTAATTGAGACCCTTCTAGTTTGTTATGATTTTAGGACTCTTATGGGATCAGCTCAGAGGTATTTTGGTATCCATATCAGTGAATATATTTTCGGACCCCCTGAGGCTAGGGATTGGAAGGACCTAATCCTCTATTGTCCCCAGTCTCATGACCTTTTTTTTCTGGACTGGTCCCTCTAGGAGATCCTCTCTACCACCAGGTTTCCCTCGTCTGACAAAGAAGATGAGTTTTTTTGGAATTTTGACAAACAGGGGGATCTTTCTGTTAGGTCAGTGTACAAACTACTGACAAACCAGGGTACTACAAAGGAACCTTGGAGGAAGATATGGAACCACCACATGATCCCTAAAATAAATTTCTTCTGGTGGATGACCTACCATAACAAGATTCTTAGCCAAGACAATTTGAGGAAACGGGAATTTTTTATTCCCAATAGATGTTTACTTTGTAAGTACAGGGAGGAAACTGTCAGTCACCTATTGTTACACTACCCATTTGCTACTAAAGTTTGGGGGCTGGCCTTTGACAAACTGGGAGTCTCTTGGGTGATGAGTAAGGATCTCTTATCCTTCATCCTAGGCTGGAGTGGTCCCTATTCCCATCCCCTACCTGGTGAAATTTGGAATCAGGTTCCTTCATTTTGGGCCGGTCTCTATGGAAGGAGAGGAACAACAAGGTCTTTAGGAATATTGAGAGGAATCCTAGGGATGTTTTTGGCATTAGCATCCAGATCATTGAGGAAAAAATATCCCTCTTTAATAGGAAAATCCAGGAGAGGGGAACTCTTGATTACAAAATTAGAATGGCCAAGGCTTGGCACCAAGGGTTAGAGGCTAACTCATTTGACAATTCAAAATCCTTAGCCAGGAAAAATACTAGATGGGAGCTTCCGGATAGAGGCTGGTTTAAACTCAATTTTGATGGGGCTGCTAAGAGCAACCTAGGTAGGGCTAGTATTGGTGGTGTGATTAGAGACCCCAGAGGGGTTATGGTTGTGGGATTTGCCGGAGGTATTGGTTTTTTCTCTTCTATTGTGGCAGAAACTAGGGCACTACTCATGGGCCTCCAAATTGTTGTCTCTTTGGGGATTGCTAATCTCCACATTGAAGGAGACTCTAAGTCCATTACTGATGTGAATATGGAAAGACTAATTGGTTGGAATAATAAGGATATCTTGTTGGATAGTAGGTTCCTTTTATCCAAACTTAGGGGTAAAAAAGTGACACATATATTTAGGGAGGGAAACCAAGAGGCAGATGCCTTGGCTAATCTCGACACTTGCTGGGGCTACTCTAAATGTTGGAGGAAAGTGGAGAATATACAGCCAAAAATTCAAGATATCATCTTGAGAGAACAAAGCAACCAATTATCATGATGAATTCAAATCTCTGGGTGTTGGGTGCTAGATGGGGGTTCCACTTGATTATCTTTTGGGTCTAGTGGATGAGCACTAACACTGAGTTGGCCGATAGGTGGAGGGATTCTAACTTTTTGACTCATTACATGTTTAGAGATCTTCAGGTGTTGGGTGCTGGTATGGGGACCCACTTATTTTTCCTTTGGACCTGGTGGACGAGCTCTATTACTAAGGTGCCTGACAGGTGGCGGGGTTTAAACTTTGAGGTTTGTAATATGAATAAAAAAGATGGCTTTATGAAGGGAATAAGAAAGTACGTGACTTTGATGAATTTGAGAGGCCGTATCGTATGATCTCTCCTCTTTGGGATTGTGCGATATCTTGTTTTAACTCATCATAGCCTCTATAAGACTGTGAGTTTAAATACTGATTTGACCCCTCATTATGAAGGAATGCTTCCTTCTAGCGCCTTCGTGCTTGCTAGTTTAGCATGGGTCTCTTTTTACACTCATAGTAATGTATCTATTTTTAGCCATACGGCCAACTTGTCTTGTTTTTCGCATGCTTACTCCAAGGCTAAGGAACCCTAGATGCCCACCAATTCTTGTTTCACTGGCCACAATCTTCCCAAGATCCCCTTTTACTTTATTGTCAAGTCATTCGGTGGTGATTTTCCCTTCTACGCGTGTGACCTACCTGCTGGCGTCATTACCCATCACTGCATTTCTCTCATAAATGACCTTGTCATGAATATTCATTGCCCTGCTAGCTTTTATAATTTGTGTCTTCTGCAAACTCTTTGGTTTTCTATGTAGGTGGATAGTATGGGTGGTGACCGCATTTGAACTGAGCCGAACAACTATGATGAATTATGGAAGAATCTGTTAGTCTGGCACATCTGTGCTAAAGGTGGCATTGCTCCTCTCATGGAGATTTTGGTTGGCCATGACCCTAATTTGTCTAGCCAGTTTGCTAATTCATGGAAGGATCGATGGGTCACAATAGGCGTTATCTCATTTGAATCTAGTGAAGAAGTTATCACATAAGCCACCAGAATGTTGTGTACCATGAAAAAATACCCTGGGCACACTAAGAAGAAGGACAATGAAATATTGAAAGATTTCTTCATGGGGAACAAGGGAACAGTGCAGAACTAGTGGGGTTTTGAGTGAGAAGCTCTTCCAGATCCTTCGGACCAGGTGTGCTTAGTGTTGATGAAATATGCCACCTTAGAAGGTAGGTTCAAAACCTATTTCTTCTATCATTTCCCCTATTAAATCATTTAAGACATAAGATTTTTCTTAGCTCTCCATTCTTTTTGCTTATGGACCTAGAAAATTTGATTGATAAATGCAAAGAGCTAGCCAACCTTAACCCCAATGACCTCCCACCTCTTCCACTCCATCAAGGGCTCATCCTAAGACTTTACCAGTTCCAACTAGCCCTTTGTCCTCCCAAAGCCATCTCGGTTATGCACATTGATGAAATCGAACCCCTGACTATTGTGAACATTTTGCTGGCTGAGTCAAAAATCCCTCCCCATAAATCCAATCTGGGTATCGCGGGAAATCCCAAAGCCAAACTGGCTACCAAAAAACTAAAGGGAGGGTTGGGTAATTCACATGCCAGTGTAGTAGCCAGCCTCTATGATTTGAAGTCCACCCCGACAAAGCCTGCCTATAGGGCCAACACTACCAAAAAAGGAAAGGATGGTAAGAAAGGCATGCCAAAGCTGAGAGTCAGAGAGGGGAAGGTAAAAAACATAATAGGAAAAGAATCTAAAGGAGATATTGTTGTAGAAACCATAGTAATGACTGGTGGGGAGAACACCATAAGGAGATCCGGGAGGCTGGAAAAAAATAGTAAATTAGGACAGGTAATTGAGGATTCAGAGGAGGAGCGATTTGACAACAAAGAGTATAAGGATGAGGAAACTGAGGAAGAGGAGGACGAGATTGTGGAGGGGCCCTAGTTTAACCTGGAAGATAACAAGTTACCAAAAGAAACCTTGGCCTCTCATTCTTCGCATCCCACGGTTGATGAGCTTGAAGAGATCCTGGGGACTGTGGACATTGGGAAGGAGCCCTGTGCCTTGGAGAAGGAAATGGACACACTCAACAAAAGGCTTCATGGATTGACCCACTTTATAATGAAGTTGGGCCACTTCGGCACTAGAACCCTATCCACTATTATCAAGGAGGAGTTGGAGGGTAATAATGGCCAGGAGAACAAAGACTGGGTTGGTGATGATGTCGTGGACCTCCTATTTAAAAACTGGGATAATGCTAGTTAGTTACTTCATGTGCTGGTGTTCTGACTTTTGGCTGCCTTTTTGTGGTTTATGTGCTGTTAGAGTGTTGTCTCTGTTACTTTTTGCTTCAATGTTATCTTTTTAGACTTGTTCCTTTTTAGCCTTTGTGGCTTTTTGTGAAGGGTACAATGCCCTATAAATGTTGCTTAACTTTTCAAAAACTACTTCATTTATCATAACCCTCTGCCACTTAGTATTTTTCTTATTTTTCTCTCTTTTTTAACTATTTCTTGAATTAAAGAAACTCTTTGCCAATAAATAACCATGTGGACTATTCACAAGATATTTTTCTAGCAATGTAATTTCATTTGATTTCCAATTCACTGCCTCTTGATATCCCTAGAAGTAGGTCATTTATATTGTCTTTATTATCTTCTTTGTTGTGCCAAATGATGTCCTCCACCCATTATTTAGCAATTGTGCATACGCCATCATGATGACTCTTCATATTAAAAAAGAATTTATTGAGCTTTCTCCTAAATAACTCTTGAAGGCTCACTTATTCCTCTAAATCGAGCTTTTTACCATCCTTTTGATTTTAATATCTACTTCATGTTTTGAAAATGATTAATTGAACATTTCGTCAATTCTTCTTGATGCAAAATCTTCCCACATTCTTATTTTTATAGTTCAAAAAATATTTTAAATCAAGCTAAAGTATCTACACATATTCAAATCCCTTTATAAACTGGCTAGTTATTTTGATCAATCTTTGACTAGCGACTTCCACATGCACTTCATGAACCCATTGAAGTGAGCATGGTATTGATACTTTCATATACACTTCCAATGCAATCACCCCCATTGCTCTCTTGAAAGATTGACCTTCACAAAAAAATCTAGATGTTTCTCAAAGCGCCTTTCACTATATCTCTAGTATAGGTATTCACTTCACCTTGAACACTCAATTTATTGAAGGACAGAGAAAAATCCCTCAGGATTGGGTCTATTACCAAGTCAATCAACATGAGGATCATCAATTTTTTTTGTTTATTTCAGTCCCTATCTCGACTTCATTCCATGTTATAAAAAATTTCAAGACTTTATAAGGATAGTAATTTCACAACAAATATGACAAAAAAATGAATGATTTAAATGTATTATATTATAAATGTTCATGAACACCATATCTTTTTTTTTCACTAATATTCTATTTCTTTTCTAGGGTGTGGATATCCTCAATAATCATAGCAAATAAGAGTGGATTATCATCTTCAATCTGTAGTTGTGATGAGCTCCTCAAGTTGCATCTCATCCTATAATCAAATAGAGACCCTAAGTGGAACATAGGCATGAGCCTTCAAGCTTAGTAATCTAAGTCATTTAGCTATTGATTCAGGAGATACAACTTCTAGCCAAGCAATAACTATAAGGCTCTAAAGTCTCATCAAAAAATTCATTATCTTGGGCATGATTTCAAATCATCCTTGAATTCACCTATTCAACCTACTTAATCTTCTCAGCTACTTATGGAGTAATACTGAACGATGACTCTCAAGCATCATATGCCACAAATGTCTCTTATCTTTGAAAATAAATGCTCTATATTTTGTTGTGCATCAAGCAATAATTACAATTTATAATTCCACATTTTGGCTTTGATTGAATGCACCCTTGGGTTTTCATGTTACATGTACTCTAAGGAAATAGAATACTAATCAAAATAAATTGTGTTTGTCATGTGCTACCAATGCCTTAACATAAAGCACATATGTGTTGTTTGGTCCTCTTTTTCACTGTTGCCAGTAAGTTTCACAACTTTATGAAAAAATCACTAATATTCCCATTTGACCCTTTGTGGTATAGGAGTTAGGTGGGCTTTTCAATAGTTCATATAACTATTCTAGTAGGAGTTTCCACTAGTTTCATAACCAGGTGAAAACACTGTTGGGGTTCACATACCATATGAAAATACTGCTAGTGCTATGATTTGTAGGAACTTCTTGATTTAAACACATTAAAAACCACTTGGAGCATCATAATATAATTTGAGAGCATGAACATTACTATCAGCTAAAAAGAAAGCATGGATCATTTCCATTCATAGGTCGATTTTGTTCATAGAATTTCATCGATCACATGAGAAAGGCCTTCTTTCCTGATAGTCAGGACACCACAAGAATATATATTACTTTGTTATCTCATTTTTAACCTTTACATTCTTCCATTGGTATAACTATGTAATGGATCTATGTATAATGAGAAAAAATATGCACTGATCAGATGATATGATAATATGGTTCCAAAGGGTAATGGTTCAAATATTCTCTACTATTGTATTACTATGCGATATCTATGTGATGGATACCATGATTTAATTCCTTTCAATGCCGTTCACAAGAATTCATATGTTTCTTTCTTTTACTAAGTTCTAAATTTTTCTTTGTGCAAATAAAGACTAGTCCGTTCACACATTTAGAGTGTGTTTGATTATAACCTGAAACATGCCAAAGGAGAACTTAGACTTGTTGGATGTTGTGGTTATGTTTCTGATATGTGGTTGTCATTTATGTCAACACTATTATCATTGATGATTCTGAAGGTTGTATATGTCGAGGATATTAAGAAAATTAGAATAAATATGTTGTAAACAGTCTATGAAGATGTGTTGATCAGAATGGTGGAAAGTCATGTAAGTTCATAATCAAAATTTATGCACCAAAGGGTTTGTTGTTAAGCCTATATAGTATGTTTTCTGGAAGTTTCAGTGGTACACATCAAGATTGTAGAAAGTTATGAGTCTCTGAGTTCGTATAGTTATTTTGTTACTGTAGCAGGTGTTTCTGGAAGAAGAGAATGTAATAATGGTAAATTGAGTTGTTGCCCAACTTAGGTTGGCACACATTGAGATTTATTCATGAATTGGGCTGACATTTTGTAATTCATTTATTCTTTATTTGTGTTCAACAAAGTTCTTGATTTAAATTCATGTAGCAGATATATAAGAGCGATTGTTTCTTCATTTTGAAGTGTGTGAGGTATGCTTAGTGAATGCATGCAAAGTGTATGTGTGAATAAAGATCAGATCATTCGATTTCAGAGCAGAGTGTGAAGAATATTGAGCGAAGTGTGAAGAAGTGTTTCTATACCTAATCGGAACTATCATCAAGCTTTTGTAGAAGATAATTTCTCAGTTCAACCTCATCAGAGATGGATTTAATTTGATTGTTTTATGTAAGGTAGTGAGCCTTCCCTTTGAGCAGTGAGCTCTAGGCAGTGTGCCTGAATGCATGTGCATTCCTTATTCATTTTTCATTATACTTCTAACAAGGTATAATCTTGTGGACTAACATCCACCGTGGTTTTTCGCCTAACAAGGTTTCCACGTATAAAATCTTGGTGTTCATATATTTCTGATTTGTTGTTGATTCATGCTTTCACTATTAATTATCAGATCTAAGATTAAAGGTTGATAAAGGTTAAATAAGTTTAAATTCTATAACAAATCATTCACCCCCCTCTCAATTTTTTATCCTTATTTTTTCCAACAAGACTTACTACAAATCTAATAGTGATAATTTATGGGCATAGGGAGATAATTCCCTTGATTCTTATGAGGGAAGCGGAAGAAAATTGGCATCAGATCCTATGTATAAATATCTGTAGGAGGACACTAGTTATAATATCTGAGAATTCAATTGTGAGAGCAGTGTTAATGAGAAAGTGAAACCAGACCCATGAACGGCCTATAGGTAATCAGAGAACATATTTGCACAACCAACATAGGCTTAATTTTCATTTTCCAAGGGGGAATTTCAAAAAAATTCAAGTACCAAAAATGGTACTAACACCATGCATACCAAGCTTTGGGAGCTTGCTTGAGACCATATAAATCCTTTTTGAGTTTGTAAACCATGTCTAGATCTTTAGATAACTGAAATCCATCTGGTTGCTCAATGTATACCTCTTCTTCTAGATCATCATTAAAGAAAGATAACTTGACATCTATTTGATATACATTAAAGTTATTATGAGCAACAAGAGAAAGAAACATTCCTATTGCCTCCAGTCTAGCTACTAGAGTAAAGGTTTCCTCAAAATCAATACCTTGAACTTGTGAATAACCATTGCAAACCAATCTAGCATTTTTCTTTACCACCTCAACATCTTCATTCAGATTTTTTAGGATTACCCACTTTGTTCCTATCACATTCTTATCAGTAGGTCTGGGAACTAGTTCCCAAGTATGCTTATTCTCTATTTGATTTAGTTCTTCCTCAGTTAACTTTATCCAATTTTCACTTTTGCTAACATCAACAAAGTTCTTGGGCTCCACTTTTGATAATAGGCACAAATTCACTTGCTCATTTTCTCTTGCAAACATTCTTCTTGTAATCACACCTTCATTTTTGTCTCGAATGATCTAATCTGGAGAGTGGTTCTCCTACGAATATTTTGGATTCTTGAGAGTCTTCATTGGTTCTAGTTTCTCTTCTTCTTTCTCTTCTATTTCTTATTCTTCTTCTTCAACCTAGGGAATTATATCTGATTCAAAAACCTTAGGTTCATGTGAGATTTGACACAAGTATTCATCAACCTTGATGTTTGTACTTTTTATCAATTTTCCCAATCTCTTGTTGTAGCATCTATATGCCTTTCTCTTGGTTGAGTAACCAAGAAAAATTCCTTCATCACACCTTGAATCAATCTTTCTAAGGTCTCCTTAATCTCTTCTAAGATAACATCTTCTGCCAAAGATTTTGAAATATCTAACAGTGGAAGATATTCCATACCACAACTCATAAGGGGTTTTATTACTATTGACCCTCAATTGCACTTTGTTAATAAAATAGATAGTAGTATGTACTGCTTCCTTACAATACATATCAGGTAGGTCAACATCTTTCATCATTGTCATAGCCATTTCTTGCATTATTTTATTTTTTCTTCCAACTACCCCATTTTGCTGAGGGCTCCTAGGAGAAGACAAATATCTCATAATACCATGATCTTCACAAAAAATTTCAAATTCATATAAGGTAAATTCACCCTCTCTATCTGACCTTAAAAATTTGATCCTAACATCCATTTCATTCTCTAATTTTTCTTTGAAAATATTAAACTTATGAAATTCTTCTGATTTATCTTCCGAGAATGTAACCCAAGTCATTCTAGTATAATCATGTATAAGAAACATTAAATAAATTTCACCTTGTTGGCTCCTTATCCTTGTAGGTCTGCATAGATCAGTTTGAATTAGCACGAATGGAATTAAAACAAAGAACTCCTTTATTTTGAAACTATTCTTTATATTGTTTCCCGTCTGAGATTATTTGCACAATGTGTTTGCAAACTTGGTTATCCTAGGCATATCTCTCACTACATGAGGAACCAATTTTCACCATGTTTTCAAAGTTGATGTGCCCCCTCATCTTATGCCACAACCAACATTATCTAGACTAAGATAATAAGAAAATTCTTCCACTATATTCCTGTAGATGATATACATTACCATTTTTCCTTGTTCCTTCTGTTAGGTCTCAAAAACGTAGGTTTTGAACCTTAAGAGGTTTCCAATCTCTTAGTATGTTTTTGGCTAATGAATGGGACAAATGTGATTAATAACCCCCTACTCTTTAGGCTTTTCTAAGCATAGGCAGGCGTACTTGGGTGTTAAGGTAGATTTGAAGGTTTGAGTATGATCTCTAATTTAAGCAATCTACTCACAATGATGCACGAGTGTGAAGTAGATGCAAGGCTAATGACTAGTTCCTACTGTAGATGTTTTTAGAATAAAGTGTATAAGTAGAGTTTATATGAGAATTTTCTAAACTTGGCCAATGCCTAAATCTATTGGGTGAATGGACTCAATGGGTGAATGATGGTGATGGAGACAAATATGTAAGATAGGTAGATCTATTCCTCAACTTAACTCTAATTGTTGGGCACTTTTAAATGTTTGCACCTTGTACAAACGTGTAGGTTAGTTGGTTACTATATTATTTATAAATATTAGTGTTATCCTCCAAAATTATGTGATAGCATGAAAGGATTTTTAATTCTTAGCTTGATGGAAACCAATTAAAATAAATTACTTGAAAGGACTTTAATTCACTCTAACAAGAGCCCAATCAAAACAATCACACAACAACAACAAATGTGTCCTGACAAATTATATGTGTATGAATAAGTTAAGAGAACCACTTTGGAGAAAACATAACAACACATAAGAATGAATATCAACACAACACTTGGACACTGGAAGTAAATCACCAATTATAAATAGCCTTCTCCATTATATTGCTTCAAAATATGTACATTAATAATATAAGTCTCTGAGATATTGAAATGGATGGATAGAATATGAAGTACTAATGCAACCTATCTTAGTCTATCCTCAAATCCTCTAACAATATCATGAGTAAATATGATGATGATAATGATGATATTTTAAACAAGGCCTTGGTTTTCCCTTTTATATGGGAAGCAAACAAGCTTCAAACCCTTTACAAAATGAGGCAACATTTCAAAACTATACCTCTTCATTAACTACTTGCTTGATTAACATAATTAAAGAAATAAATAGAATTCAAGACATTAGACATTATGAGTCCATTAATCATCATAGAAGGCTGATGATAATTGATCTGGCAAAGCCTTCATCTCCCTGATACACATCAAAATGTTCTCATCCTAGTGACCTACTCCTCGTAAGCCAAATACTTCTCCTCCCACTAATATATTGTGAAATTCAATGGCCATTTATATTCTTGGATCTTTGGTATATTTGTGATATGTACCTACCATTGACTATCTAACAATTCCTTCACATTAATAAAAAAATTTAGATACCTAGCATCAAAAGCAATTAATCCATCCAAAATTAAATTAAGCCTGTGAAGATTAATGCCACCATCCTTCTGTATGTGGGTAGTAGACTTATGAACAATCTAACCAAAATCTTGTTTCCACTCTTCAAGGTTTCTAAGTTGGCCATCATCTTTTGCTATTTTTGGTATATACCATTGCTTTAGAGTATGGAAATAATCCATTCGTGTCTTAATCCTTTTGTCATCTCCCTGTATAAACTAAAATTCAGCTATGATCATCCTGACTATTTTCTTAGTTGGTTTTAAAGCCGCAGGAGCATCAACACCCCTTTGTAGAACTCTACAAAATTTAAACAAAGTGTGGCATATAGGCTACCACTTTTTGAACAGGGGATTCAACACAAGCAAGTGCTCTTTCATTTGATAAATAACTTGTTGAAGTAATTTGTATCTATCATATATACTCTCTAATTCATCTACAATAAACTTCACCCTATATTCAAGAATTTTTTCTATAACTTCCTCCTAGGCTTTATTGTTCATCTTCATTTCTTCCACTTCCTTCTTGAGAGCTCTCATTTTTTCAATAGAAATATTTTGTGCATCATCCATTGGAGCACTCAGAGTCCCATACAACACCACTTCTTTTCCCTGTGAAGTTCCTGCTTCTCTTAACTATTATTTTGGTTTTACATTTTCCATGAACAAATTATTTACTTCATCATTTAGGAATTTTTGCTCCTTCTCATACTCTCTTAGTCTATCCTCCAATCCTTTAACAATATCATGAGTAAACATGGTTGAATGCATAGTCACGGTGGAGGCTTCAAAAGAGGTTGTGTCTTGTAGTGTTCTTACCATGGGTGCCCCTTTCATTCCTTGTATCACATCCAATAGCTTTGGCTTTTGTGTATTCTTCTGCTTGATCCATATAGCTAGGGTCTCAATCTTGGCATTATATCCTATACTACTCACTCCTTCATCATAATCAAACTCTACAACTAGCATAGGATCTTGTTGGGCCCATGCGTGGTCAAGGAATAATATCTTCTTTAGTTCCAAACTAGGAAAAATCAGCATGTTACTTTTTAAAATCATTTCTCTAGCCTTCTGAGGACTAATGTCAATACTATGAATTCCCAATTCCTTGAAGGTTTGTGCCACCACCTGGTCATTTTGGGATTCTTCGATTCCCATTTTATTTATCTCCATTATTTCTTGACATTCTTTTACCTTCATTTTTGTCCAAAATTCCCTAAATTCTAGAGTTTTAATGAACTCATCATCTTCTATGAATCGCCTAGCTGCAACCTCCCTTTCATCTTCATGTATTTCTATATTTATTTTTTCTTTATCATCCATCCTTTCTTCAGGATTATGGGAACTGGTCTCATGAAATAACTGGTCAACCTCAACATCACCATTTAATGATTATAACACATTGGCTACTTCATCAGTGTCTCCCACCCCTTCTCTTTCTTCATAAGGGACCAATGGTTTAGTACTTTGTTTCTTTTGTCTCTTAAGAGGCAATTTATGCATGGGAGATTTTGAGGTCATGTATGCGGTGTGCTGTGCAATTATCATGACACTGTGTTCTTGAGGAAGTGCTTCCCTTTTGTGATATAATTCCTCAAACTTATCAATTATCAAATTTATTCTTTTGATAGGGTCATTCTCTTCAACAAAATAGCCTAGGAAATATTTGTATTTTTTATTCCTCTCTTCTTCAAGTTTCCTCACGAGTCTCAATTTTTTCTTTCTATAGAATATTTCTTGAAAAGTAAGGTAGTTTCTTATCACATCTTCTTTATAGTCTACCTAGTGTGCAATTGTTGACTTGGTGAGAAGGTTATGTATTATGTGATTCATATGATTTTTAGGATAAAAATCTCTTCCTTTTCCCAAATCCAATGAATATCTTGTCTTTAAATAATATTGCAACTCCTCCAACATTCCTGAGCCTACTGACTAGTCTCAACACTTTGTTAGGTTTGGAAGAAATCTGCCCTTCTTCAGTTTATGCATCACATATTTTTCCATCCACATCATTTACCACATAAAATCTATAAATTCTAGTCTAAGGGGGAAAAATTTTCATAGTATGTGTGGAGAAATAGGGCACCCATAGACTTATTATTTTGACTTCAGGGAGGAAGAAACAATCACCAAAATTGTGTATGAACCTACTCTTGTCTTAGGGATAGAGGTCTCAATAGTTGTAGTTTTTAGTGGGAAATCTTGGTATTGAGTAACCAAGGAATCCCAAGATTCCATGCACAAAATATTCATAGAATATCAAAAAACTTGAGTTTTTACATCGACAATCCCAAATATAGTACCAACTTTGAACAAGTGTAGGATTCCTTTGCTCATCAATTCTAGCCAAGTCCATTCATTTGGTCCATTTATCTCAATTTTGGTATAATATCAAATGACATAACAAAGAATAGCATCTAAATATAATGGGTGCTATATCTTCTATGACCTGTAAGAACTCTTCATCCAATTCCCTTTCAAGATATGAATCAAAGTCATATTCTATATTAGTCTCAAGATTCTAGATTCACATGGCCATCGTCATTAGAACTATTGGTATATTATTTTGATTATCCATCCCTAATATTTGGAACTGAGCAAGATATGTATTTACAAAATAGTATTGAAAGTCTGCCACAATGATTGGCTTAGCAATGGAGGGGAAAATGGGGATTGCTTAGTTGCCAATACCTCTTTTCATGTATAGGGGAAGCACATCACTTCTATAAGTTCTTCTCAGCCTAGTATACTCTTCCTCAATTTTTTGTAGGTTTATCTTAGTCAAATCCTATTTTTTCAAGTAGGAACACTCAATGATAGCTATCCTGGTTGCCTCAATCAACACCAAACCATTTGGAAACCTCACAATTTTAGTAGTAGGGTGATAATTCTTAGCTATTAATATGATAAAATCCACATCAATAAACACATTCGGGACAATCAATTTGGCTAAGTCTAACACCCAGGGGTTTGCTACTAGAAATTTCCGATTTCTCTTACTATATAAATACCAAAACAACTCCTACTCAAATCTAGGAATGAGGGCATCTCTGCAGCCTTGTGCGGTATCTATGAGGAATTTCTTATTACCTTCCTTGGTGGACCTCAAGAGTATATCTAGAATGGACTCATGGAGTGGTCTCTTTTATGTCTTGGGTTATTCATCCTTAATTTCAATTTTAATTTTCTTTTCTTTTTATTTTTTCCTTTTAGGCACCATGATTCTACCCTTTTTTGCTAAAACTTTCAAAATGACAAAGATTTTGAAAATATCCACACCAATTGAGCTTCTTTAGAGAGTGATTCGTGCACATACCTAGGTGTTTGACACTTACAAATATCCTCCTCAAGTATCCTCAACTCCCCAACGAAAATTTATTGCAGATTAATACAATAGTCAAACAATGCTCTTATTTTTAATGGCGCTTACACTCAGTCATGTCGACATTAATACCAACCTTCTACCAAATATTTTTGCAATAAGCTTATACCTTGGATTTGATTTTGCACTATTGGATTTGTGTGTCAAAGTGACTAACGTGATCTCATGCATTTATTACTACAATCTATAGTGATTCCACAATAGGCCTCATCATACTACCATTATCACTTGCCACACTTGTTGCAGTATGGCGGTATCATTTTTATGCCTTTTATTTTATGTTATTTTATGATCATGGGACAATAACATACATACCACCATTCCACAATATGTGGTACTACGGTGTCCACTTTCCTTTATTAATACTTACCGCACCATTGCAATGTTTAAATCTTCTTATTGTGGGGTGGCAGTATATACCCCTTTATTGTGATCACTTCTAATAGAGGCTCAGGTTAGGGATGAATGATCATGAGTTCATTGCAAGAATCTAGAAGTGATCTATGGGGATGAAGACCATGGGAAAATATGATTGAATGGGATGGAAAGGGGTGAGGGAAACCTAAACTATTGTTCATGGAAAATTATATTTTTTAAGAAAATAAGTGTTTCAGGAATTGTCCATGCAATGGAAATTCTTGATCTTCTCCTGACATATTTTGAAGATAATAAGAATCTTCACCACCTTAACCAGTAATAAAAAATGGTCCCATCCATAGAGCTTCAAACTTACCATGCTTCCCCTTGTCTTGGTATCTAGTATTCCATAATAGAACCATGTCATTCACCTCAAAATTTCTATCTTTTTCCATTTTATGAAACAAGTATTTCATCTATGCTTGCATTTTTGTGTTATTCTCTTGGGCTAGGTTTCTTATTTCATCCAACTCTACCAAATTTTCCGTCCTATCCTCCATGGGTTCAGGAATATCCAAACCTTCCTGTAATATAAAATTGTTGACTAGTAAAAGTTTATGCATGGGAATTATTGCTTTTTTTCCATAAACCAATTCAAAGGGTGATTTTCTAGTTGATTTCTTGATTGTGATTCTATCTTCCCAAACTGCAACTCTTAGTTTAGAGTCCCATGCCTTTTTATTGTTGTCCAACATCCTCTTAATTATCTTTAAGATTCTTTTGTTGGTGGACTTAGCCTACTCATTTTCTTGTAGATAGTATGGGGAAGAGTATGAGATTGTTATACCATAGGTCTCACAGAACCTTTTGAACTCATCAGATCTAAAACACATACCGTTATCTATTATTATCCTTGCAGGCACTCCAAATCTTGTGATAATATTATCCATCAGGAAATTTATTACAACCTTGTTGGTGGCTTGGTTTGTAGGTATGGCCTCTATTCATTTTGTGAAGTAATCAATAGCTACCAAAATCCATCTATGGCCTCCACTAGATTTATCTACAATCTCACCTATGAAATAAATTCCCCACCGATGGAATGGAGCTTCAACTTGCATGGGTCTTAATGGTAATTCTCCCTAATATTTCATCTTCCCAATTTTTTTTTACAATATTCACACTTTCATATGTAATTAAAGAAATCATTGAAGACCCTAGTCCAATAATATCCAACCCTTAGAATCTTGTGGGCAGTAGTTTTTGCTGAAAAATACCCCCCACAAACACCTCCATGCATTTCTTTTAGTACATGCTTTGCTTGTGATTCATCTAAGAATAATAGTAACATTCCATATCTATTTTTCTAATATAAGTTTCCATCCATAAAGACATACTTTTACACTGAACTTTAAAGTTCTCTTCTAATTGTCACTCAATCCCTTAGGACACTTTTGATGTTTGAGGTAATACATCACATTGGTGTACCATGGAGTATTTCCATTACTAGCAATCATGCCTTCTTCTTCCCCTATGTTACAGATCTGTGCTGCTTCAAAATTTTATTCAGCCATGAGCTTAGCCAACCCTTGTCCTCTTACCAATTTGGTGATTTGGACTTCAATATTAAACTCTTGAAGTTTATAATTCCATCTACAACTTCTCCTTTTGACTTCAGTTTGCATAATTACATCCTTGACTACAACATTAGGAACATATGCAATTACCTTAGCACGTACCAAATAAGGTCTGAAGGCTTTCACATCTTGCATACACTTATTTATCAGTAGTATCATACTTTAGTTCTTCTGCTTGAAGGGATTTTTTGAAGAATGATATTGGTTTCTCATACCCTTCATCATTTTTCTACAACATTACTACTGCAATTGTGTGGTAAGATACAAATGAGAAAATCTAGAATGGTTTGCTGAAGTTAGGTGACTTTAATACTGGGGCCTTCTTGATTGCTCAGTTTATAGATATGAATGCATCAATTGATTCTCCAGTTCAATCAATCTTAGCTCCTTTTTTCAACAGTTTTGAAATGGGCTTGACAATCTCAACAAAATTTGATATGCTCCTTAAAAATTTTATTTTCCCAAAGAAAGATTGAATGTCTTTTACTATCTTTGGGTTAGGAACTTTATCTATAGCCTCTACTCTCTATGGATAAATTGTTAATCCATCCTTAGAAACTATGTGTCCCAACAATTTTCCTTCAATCATAGAAAAATGGCATGTTTTAGGGTTTAAGGAGATACCATACTCTAAATCTTTGAGGAAGATCATTTCTAGATGTTCAGTGTGGTCTTCAGCTTTCTTAGAATATGTTGTGATGTCATCCTGATACACCACCATTATTGTATTAATTAGATCAGAAAATGCAACATCCATAGCTCTTTGAACAGTGGCACCAACATTAGTGAGGCCAAATGGCATCCTCACATATACATATGTGCCCCAAGGTGTAGTAAAAATAGTCCTATATTATTTTAATTCTTTCACTTTCACTTGGTTATATCCCAAAAATCCATCCATCATAGATGATAACTCACATCCTATTACCTTCTACAACATAGCTTCCATGTTCGGGATGGGATAATTTTATTTAAGAGAGGAGACATTCAAATTTCAAAAATCTACACACAACCTTATGTCCCCATTCTTCTTTCTGATAGGCACCAAGTTGGAAACCCAAGTAGAGTGTCTAATGGGTTTAATGATACCTCCTTTGAGTTTCATGAGTTCTTCATGCATCTTGGGTTCTAGAGTAGGATTTATTGGCCTCTATTTCTATCTGAAGGGATTTTCATCAAGCTTTAGTGGAATTTCATGTTGAAATAGATCTTCTCTAAATGATTTAAGGTCATCATAAGTCAATGCAAATATAGGCTTATATTTTATCTGTAGTGGAATCAACATTTTTCTAATCGTAGGGCTTATCTTCTTTCCAATTTACACCCTTTTTAGATCCAATTCAAGCCCATGATTAATCTCTTCAATATCCTCCCTTCTTACAGGTTTTTGCTTCATGATTGCTTGGTCACTCCCATCAAACACCCTTTCTAGAACTACTAACCCTTTAGGAATCTTATTTGTTTTGGGTTGCACTACTTCTTGGCTAAACACATTTTGTTTACCATCCAATTTTTCAATAAATGAATTGAAATAAATATCTTGGGCTTCATACGAATCAATGCAGTGTAAGAACTTGATCAGATCTGTGTCATCATTGAAGACCTTCCAATTATAAATATTGTCAGGAACTGTAGGTTTGGTCTTGAATTCCACTTGTGAGGTCCCTACCAAGGTAGCACCATCCCTTTTCAAGGCCACATTTTATAAAAAGTCAGCAATTAAATTTTGTGATCTATCCACCGACTCAATGGAGAAAGTATCAAAGAGTTCTATAGTATCCCACAGTGCATTTTTGCATTGCTTCAATCTCTTATTTTTTGTAGAATACTTTTCCCACACTTGTGAAACACCCAACTCTGAATCCCCATAAATGGCTAACACCTTGATCCCATGCTTTTTGGAATTGTTTAAGCCTAACCACAATGCCTCATACTCTATTATGTTATTTGTGTATTCAAATGTCAATAGAAATGAGTACTTAAATGTTGTGCCATTGGGTGAAATAAAAAAAATTCCAACCCCATTCCCCTCCTTACTGCAGGATCCATGAAAGTACATCCTCCATATGCTATATTCATTTTGAGAGATATCTCAATTGGATTTGTGTTCATAAAATTAGGGTTTGAGTGTTCAATTCTAAAACTTCCAATGTCTACGTCACAAAAGCAATTCATTTGATTAGGGTCAAAAATTTCAATGACATGTTCTTATTTGGGTTCTTTGTACAACTTGACTTCCCTTCCATTCACACGTATTATGGCATAGGAGAAATCTAGATGGACATTTCAACCCATTGTTGTGGTCTATTGTCTAGACAATAACATTCCATATTAAGGGAGATTTTCCACCATAGTGATATTTTTCCTATATGTTTCCTTAGGGTATGATGCTAATTTTAATTCTACATCCTATATCACTTCGACTACTAGGATGGATCTGTTATCCATGACATAGCACTTTCCATAGGTGGTGTTCACCCACTAACCCAATTCCTTTATGACAACCAAAGGCATGATATTGATTATTGTCGTTCAGTCAATCATGCAGTTTTTCACCAATGTGGTGTAAAAGGGATCCACTTGGGAGGGGGTTTTGTAAGGGTGTCTCCCAAAGAAACCTTTGGTGTCTTTGTAGCTTCCTACTCAATGACATTGATTTCTTTGTTCTGATCCTACTACTTGTGAGATGTGTTGGAAATCAACTTGAGGGTTGTGTCTCTATATTCATCAAATTTCATCATCTCCATTAAGGGCACTATCACCTTTATTTGAGTTAGTGTTTGAGCAATATCAAATGAAGGGGAAATCATCCCTTGTTCTACTTTCTATATTTTAACAACCCCTTTCCCTTCAGCTTGAACCTTGTTATTGTTAGATGTTTTCTCAGATTCAATATGTGTAGTTTGGTTTTGAACAATTTTTTGAGGCTTCTTTTCTTCATCCTTCTTTTGGTCAGATGAGACTTTTTCCTTGTTCTTATGTTCTTTTATAAACATGCCTCTAGGTGTTTCGTAGTCTACATTTGTAGGTCTACTTCTTAGGTTATATTTTTTTTAGCTTCAGCCACAAATTTTTCTATGATGGCCTTCTTCTCTTCTTATGTTGGTGTTCTCCACTAAAACTATGGTGTTGTATTGTATGCATAGGCTATTTCTCCTAAATTTTCTTCTAAGTCAGATAACACTTTTTGCTTGATATTAATATTAATTTTCTAGTTGTTGACATCATATTAACATCCATCATTGGTTTGATGGGACCTCCATCTTAACATATTTACAATGTGACCATCCCTATCCTGTTCTGGTGACCATTTGTCTTCTTGGTAGGCTTGAGTCACTATGCAATATTCTCGGGCATGGGGTTTATGACATAGTGGACACCATGGTGTAGTCTCCACTATATGTTCTCCAAGTTTTTTCAAATGATCCAGAGTATCTTTCCAATTTGGTTTTTCCACTAGTTGTCCATCCTTCCAAGTAGTGTTATATGGCATGTCATGCAATCTATTGGCAAAAAAAGGATAGACAACTGAGAGAAGGGGGGGAGGTGAATCAGTTGTCACAAAATTTTAAACTTATTTAATCTTATTAACCTTTAATATTCAGATTTGATAAATAAAAGTGAAAGCATGAATCAACAACACATCAAAAATATATGATACCAAGATTTTTACGTGGAAACCCTGTTAGGGGAAAAACCATGGTGGAGGTTAATCCACAAGTTATACCTTGTTAAAAGTATAAAGAAAATGAATAAGGAATGCACATGCATTTAGGAACACTGCCTAGAGCTCACTTCTTAGAGAAGACACATTGTCTTACATAAAACTTTTAGATTAAATCCATTTGAAGATATTGAACTAAGAAATTAGCTTCTTTAAAATCCTGATGACAATTCCGGTTAGGCACAAAATACTTCTTCACACTTAACTCAAAATTCTTCAAACTCTTCTATGTAATCGAATGATCTTATCTCTATTCAGACATTTTTCATACAAACTACTCACCTATACATCACACACACTTCAAAATGAGGAAACAATCGCTCTTATATATCCGCTTCAATAAAATTTGTCGGCCAAAAATAAAAGAGCAAATGAATTACAAACTGTCGGCCCAATTCATGAACAAATCTCAATGCGCACTAGCCAAAGTCGATCACAACATAATGAAGACCTAAAACAACATCCTCAAATGAGCCAAACATTAAAATATTAATCCACGAGGATTCGTAACATGCTACAACCATCATGTCGTCCAGGAACATGAAAACCCGAACACACAAAGGATAAAGCTTTGATCATGATCACACAAATCAACATGGACATGTAACTGTAGACACATAAAAATGACCCAGACTTGCGACCACTATTTTACCACTTCCCATCCTAGCATAATTGTAACATTTGAATTATGTCCCTAACCCACATTCAACTATTAATTAAATAATTCATGATTATTTAATCAATTTAAAATCTTTCGTTCTTGATGATTATTAAATAAATAAATATTATTTATTTAATTTAATATGTCACTAATTGTCAAAATCTTCTCTTAATTAAATAAAGTCATCAATTTATTTAATTAATCTTCATCATTAATTTCCTCCTGATTATTAAATTAATATATTTTAATATATCAATTTAATATGTCACTAATTGTCAAAATCTTCTCTTAATTAAATAAAGTCATCAATTTATTTAATTAATCTTCATCATTAATGTCCTCCTGATTATTAAATTAATATATTTTAATATATCAATTTAATATATCACTAATTCCCAAATCCTCTCTTAATTAAATAAATTCATTTATTTATTTAATTGATTAACTACTTCTTCTAAATTAAATAATTATTTTAATTATTTAATTGTGGCATTTGACACCTTGTTATTTTTAAATAAAACAAATCATTTAAAAATATCTCACATGGTTATCTGTTTCTTCATTTAGTAATTAATTCCAAAAATCAATTACTTCTTATCTCACAAAATCCCTATTTTGAATTAAATTAATTCAAAATGGAATTATTCCTCTACAAATCAAGTAATTTTCAAAATTATTGATTTTGTAAAATTTCATCTTCTTGTCTTCTGATTTCTTACTAATTTCATCTCCACTATCACATTCAGTCTGGATTTAATTCATTTAATTAAATCTTAATAACACCTATGGGTATTTTACCCTAACCCTAATTAGGGTTGCCTTATTGAATCTTGACCTTTGATTCTAGGGTATTCTTCAATCTCTCATCTTGTCCGTTCATTCAAGATTGCATTTTCTATAAAATGACAATCTTGATTTCATTTTCGGATCCATGATCATTTAATATAAACTTTTATTATAGGCATTCTAGAGATCATAGACTTTATTTACTATTTGCATATTAGAAATTGCTTTCTAGTGTGCATAGTTTGATATTTTAAAATCCTTCAAAAGCATTGTTAAGGCTAGGCATTAGAGAAGTTTGCTCACAAAGAAATCTAAGGGCATTCCATCATTGCAGCAAGGCTTGAGAAGGTGCAATGGAAGCAATCATGAATAGAGAAGATTGGTGAGATCATTCCATTTCACTTTATTTTCCTTTTTATATTCTTATGTGTTTCATTGCTTGATATTAAACTAACTTGCAGGTACAGCTAATTGTTTGAATCTTATCTTGCAGGATTTTTTAGATCATTACATTGGTGAACCCAACAAGTTTGTTTAACACATTTTTTGCAGATTTGTTGCTTTTCTTGTTTGTTTTTGTTGTTTTGCAGGTTACAGCCAAGAATTCGCACAAAATGCCGTCATCTTCTTTAGAGCACAGAAAAATGGGTGAATGAAAAATTAAAAAATGATTATCTGGGTTTTGTAGGCCTTGTTTCTAGATTTCCAAAACTTCAAACAATTTAAAATTTTGTTAAGATTTGAGAAAGTTATGGTCATTTTACTATTTGCTATTTTTTTTTTAATTCTGGTAAAAATTTCGCCTTTTAGAATTGTAATCTGGATCTGACACGACCGCGGCCAGTCTTTTTTTTTTCTGGGTTTTAAATGAACCAATCCTAGGGTAGAAACACTTAAGGATTAAATTTATCAACCCTAGGGTAGGCATTTTTTTAAATTTGGAATTTATCAATCTAGGATAGTCACCACACAAAATTTTGTTGAATTAAAATGAACACCATGTCTGTGTGAAGCAACATCTTCACTTAGATTAGAAAATATTTTTTGTGGGATTAAAATTGAACACTTGCTTTCTATGTTTTGGATAGTAGGCATATGCTCTCCCCTTTACTGGGTGATCAAAAAGCCAGACCTATCTTTTCTTTCATACTTATGCATTTACTGCTTTCATACAACCCTTAGCAGGCCTACCATAGTGGGAAAAAGTACTCACCCTATGGGAATGACCTAAGTGGGAACACCTAAAGCCAAGGTTTCCAACCCACTATAATAAAAAGAAAGTTGTTGATGAAAATCCAACTTGACAGTAGTTGACAAGATAACCATCCCCAAAACCTTTGTTCTAAAGGTTGGGAGGTCTCTTGAGGGAGTATATCCATTGTCACACTGAACAGAAAGACTTACTAAGAACCTAGTGTAGTAGCCAGCAGTGTCAGTAACCAGACATCCTTTCAATCACAATGCAAGGGGAGGGAAGAATCTCCCCCCAAGACACTCACCATATAATCACCATGGACTGTTTGCTCAGGGGATTCGGTATCCACTTCCGTCACCTTGAGTACGCACCTGGAAAAGACAAAAACACGGGTGCCCTCTAGGGGGTGACAAGGCTATGTGAGTCGACGTGATTTTAAGATGTGGGCTATGATTGCGAGGATGACCCACTTGACTTTTAAGAGTGAGTCTATTTGAACAAGCATTTCATATTGTTTTGATTTCTGTGTTTGCCAAAAATCTTCAAACAAATTGCAAAATCACAAACTGAAATCACAAAAAACTAGTCAAAAATTATAAACTGTCTTCCTTCATTGTTTCAAGTCAAACCAGACTCTAAACTACTCAATCATCATTAAAACATTGCATTTTTAGATACCATCTAGCCCATTAATTTGCATTGGTAGCTTCACCACCTCTCTAGACACTCACTTTGGTAGATTTTAGGAGTTGACTCTTGTCATCCATTGTCCAAACTTTGCATTCATTAGTAGGTTGTCATTGGACCCAATTACCTTTGTCATTTCATCAAGTCTTTGGTGAATTATTTCCCACTCAATAGTCTAGTGTGGAAATTTCACTTTGTCTTAGTTATAGTCCTTCCACAGTCCATTGATTTTCCAAAAGTTGAATCATTGCACAAACATTGCTTGTCCAAGTTTGTCCTTTTTAGATCTCTCATTACTAAGTGCATCTTAGGCTCCATTAGTTGCATATCATTTAGCTCATCCTTTTAATACCACAACATCCTTGCATTCACAAGCCTTTAGTATTGTTTGCATTCATAGCATCCTTTAAAAATCCAAAAAGAAACCAAAAATAACATAGTCTCATATTTAGATCATTTTCTCCATCATCCCAAGTTGAGCAAAACTTTGTATGGTTGAAACTAGACTACATAAAAGGAAATGACTTATGGATTCTTTTAGACAAGACAACAACTTTCCTGAGTTCACAACTGGCATGGACTCATTTCCCAATACCATGACTAATCCTTGTTTTGACATGGAAAATTCCACAATCAATCCTTTTAGTGAGATGAACATGCCATCATCTCCCTCACATATTTTTGAACCATTTATCTGACGGGATCAAAATGGGGATGTCTTTGAAGAAGACATATTAGCTACCGCTCAACATCCAGAAGTTGTTGCTTTTGTAGAAGAAGTAGTCTTAAATGACTCTTCTATATTTCTAGCTATGCTCCTTGACCAAGGGGATAAGTTACCAAAGGGATTTGACCTTAACACGCTTAGACCAACTTCTCCCACTCCAACATCATACATGGGAGCCTCTTCACAAAACATCATCAACACAATCCATGCTACCTCCCTTGGTCACACTACCGCCACAACCAACACAACATCTATTAGGGGATCATCCTCCCACAACAAACATCCACTATTCCTTCACAAACAATGATGGCAACCACATCAAACCTCCTTGGAACCACATCTAGTTCCATGAATACATCGGAAAACCTACTATTAGGTTCTTCAAGCGCCATAGTAACCAACTCATCTAACCCATTTGGGAGAAATAAACAACAAGTTTTCATCCAAGGCACCCAATCCACTTCATCACAAGTCAATACCAGCATTCCTATGACCCAAAACACCCACATTCCTCCAGGTCATAATATTTTATTTGGGCAAGGCAATCAAAGCACCGAATCATATACTCCATTTGGGCATCAACAAACTCAAAATCAACAAGGTCACAACCAGCAAGGTCCTCAAATGCAGTCCAATATGGCAGGATACCACATTCCCACTTATGCTTCTCAAGTCCATACACAGCAACACATCCCTCATCAAAGTACTAACTACCAACAACCGCCTCACCACAACAATCACTTTGCTCGCGGACAACCCATTCCCAATCAACACATCTCACAACATTTGGGGAATCAAATCACATCCACCACCAACATAGGTAATGCTACCAACCATCCAATGGTGGAAGCACTCACACAACAACTAGCTGCTCTTCAAACACAAGTGGAGACCTTGTAACAATCCAACAAAAAGTCATACATGTCACATGACTTGTGTCCCTATCCGTTTGACACAAATTTATATATGCCACCATTTCCTCATGGATATGTGGTCCCTCATTTTCCCAAGTATAAAGGCAAAGCAAACCCCCTTGAACACATAAGGGAATTCACAACTAGTTGTATTGACATTGCTTACAAACAAACTTATCTCATGAGACTCTTCTCTAGAAGTCTTGGAGGTCATGCACTAGAATGGTTCTCACTTTTGCCTAAAGGAATAAAAACATGGGATGAATTGGCAAACAAGTTTGTCGAAAACTATGCTTACAATATTGACATGGACATTGACATCGCTTCCTTATGCAAACTTACCCAAGAGGATGTAGGACAAACTTTCACTCCATTCTTTCAAAAATGGAGAACCTTAGCAAGCAGATGTCTTGTAGAAATACCTGAAAAGGAAAAAGTAACTATGTTTGTGCAAAATCTCCTTGGACTGCTAAGGTATGGCCTACAAGTTCATTGTTGCACCACTTTTGTTGACCTTGTTGAAAAGGGTGTTCAACTCAAAAAAGCCTTGATTGCCAAAGGTGAATTGAAATATGGTAACAAAACCATCAACATCACCAGCAATAATAACCCAAGTAGTTCAAACGACAAAAACAAATACTGGGTTAAGAATAAGCACATCACAAATGACGGTGTAGTTGATGCAAAAACTATCAATGCAATAGGTCATGTACTCATAGTCAAAGGAGTACACAATCGAAATGCACCTATAACTACACTAACACCAACTGCCAATGCTATCCAAAACAATCACGCACAATCTAACCAAAGGCAATTGCGTTAACCCCGACAGTTCCAAAAGTGCACATACACCCCTTTGGGTGAACCTATCAAAATTGTCTTAAAGAAACTTCTTCAAAATGGCATCATCACACTGGAAGAGCCTAAACCGTATGACCCTGGTCAGTTCAAGCCGTCATGGTGGGATGACAATTCATTTTGTGATTACCACCGTACCAAAGGGCACAAAACTTCCTCTTGTTGCCAATTGCGAAATCTAGTGCAAGATCTGATTGAAAACCACACTATATAGCTGGGTGGGCAGTCATTTACATCTAATGCGGATCATACTATTCACAAAAATCCACTGCAGGATCATAACAAAGCTTCCTCCTCTGACACAAAGAATACCCACAATCAAGCCAACCACATCCGCCCGGCCTACAATACTGTCCACCCTCCATACAAGTATCCCGATGGCACCATTATTAACAATCTTCACGTTGCTAATGAAGATGAATCTATTAATACCATCAACATCAAAAAAGCTCCATAATGCAATGTGACTATGCATAAAGGCAAGATCACTATCCCAGGTCCTTCACCCCATCAACCAAGGATCACCATACCTGGGCCATCCGCTAGACAATCCACCCCAAAACCAGAGTTCAACATTGTTGAGCAGTTAAATAAAACACCTGCCCAAATATCCATTCTTGAACTACTTCGTATTTCACCCACGCATAAGGCCATCCTCGATAAAGTCTTGCAAGAGTCGTATGTCCCAACCAACATTGATGTCAACCACTTTCAGACTATGGTCGGATACCTAAATTCGCCCCATCACATCGCCTTTTCTGATAGTGACTATTCCTCGCCAAAACCATCCCACAATGATGCCCTTCACATTTAGGTTTTTGTCCATAAGCACAAGGTTAGACAAGTTCTAGTAGATGGCAAAGCAGGATTGAACATTTGCTCTCTAAAATTGGTTGAAGCTCTTGGTTTCTCTGATGCATGTGTAGATGCTAGCAAGAGCATCATCATCAAGGCATACGATGATGAAGAACGCACTTCTAAAGGCATCATTACAATCCCACTCTGGGTAGGACCAGTTATCATAGATACAACATGCCAAGTCCTGGATCACGATATACACTACAATATCTTACTTGGTCACCCCTGGATTCATGCTCTAAAGGCCATTGCATCCACATATCACCAATGCTTGAAATTCCCCTTTGATGGTACCGAGATCACTATCCCAGGAGATCTGGATCCATTTCAATACTGTACCAACTTGCGAGCCACTGCTGAACACCAAGTACCCATCAACCAGGAGGCCTTTTCTTCCACCTCATCCAAATATATTGACCCATCGACACTCACGAAGTCATCCACTCCATCACATTCTACCACACCATTTGCCTCAGCCTCCATCCCAAGTAAAAACCTTCAGAGCCAGGACCTTGGTTGTGGAGAATTCAAGTTGAACACGGCTTACTGCATCACCACAATACCAAAGCCACCCAAAGTCTATGGTAGACCATGTTTTGTAATAGAGCCCAAAACAACTTTCCAAGTTCCTCCGAAAAGTGTCTTCACACGATGGGGTGATATGGGTAATGAAGTGATTATTGACATAGAGGATTGGATCTACAAAGACCCAAAAGAGTTATCTCCCCTACCAGTACATCTTTATGGCAAGGGCTATGATATATGCAAAACCCTAGGTTTTGATGGCACAAGTGGTCTGGGAAAGAATAACAATGGAAGGAGGGAACGATTCATTGTTTCTGCGAGACCAAGATACATAGGGCTAGGGTTTGACCAACTCAGAACTGACGACCAACATATCTATGAACTTTCAAGTGAGGACGTAACGGCTTCAGAAAGTATTCAAACATGCGAAGAATCCCTTACCGAAACCGACTCAAATGAATGGGAATGGGGATCTAACAAAACTATAAGTGACTATGGCATTGACGAACTATTCCTAGAACCTGGCCAACTTTCCTTCGCAGAACGCTTCAACCAGAAATATAACATTGACCCTATTGATCGACATCCTAAAAATAAAGAATGGGTGCGCATTCCTTGGAACCCAGAAGAACACAAGGTGTCGTCGGCAATACCTCAATCATCCCACCCCATCCTTGAGATCACCCATGAGCCTAACCTACCTGAGCCCACTATCCATACCTCTGAAATGCCAACCACTAGTCAGGATGGTTTTATCCCATACTATGACTTTGAATTTGACTCATCTGACTCTGAATATGGTCCATCCATTGCATCCGACACAGAAAGAGAAATTGACAACTTTGCCTTCACCCTTGAGGCATCAGTTTAGACACTTTTTGAATCCTCCCCATCCTTTACCAACACTAACAATGGGATCACATTAGTATATCCACAATTGATTGACTGGGACCAACAAGAACCACCAATTTTGGACATCTTTCAGAATGATGAAGCAATAGTAGAGTTCATGGGGCTCCAAGAAGGTATACCATGGGGTGATCATAAGGCAGGATTTGCTATTGACCTAGATTGTGCAGCTTACTTCGGGGACACAGTACAATCCTCCAGTCACAAAAGTAAAAATGATAAAACAAAAAAAGAAATATCTTTAGGTGAAAACCGCAAGGCACCTTCTGATAACAAAATAGTAAAAATAAAGGACGTATCCGAAGGTGAAAACCTCTTTGAGGTGCTTAAGGATGGAGGATTGGACTTTCTTCCCGTTACACAGGAGAAATCGGCAATGTTAAATGAAGACACCACCGAAGTTAACATAGCCACACCAAAGCATCCCAAAATGGTTCTCTTTGCTGCATCACTGACTGAGGAAGAAAAACTTGAGTTCCAACAATTCTTCATAGTAAGAAAAGTTAACTTTGCTTGGTCATATTCTGATATGCCAGGTCTGGATCTGAAACTGGTTCTACATCACCTTCCACTAATCCCAAATATCAAGCCGATCAAACAAAAGCTGCGAAAGATGCACCCGCAGATCACACTACTTGTCAAGGCAAAATTTAAAAAGTTACTAGATGCTCAATTCATAAGGTCAATTGATTATGCGGATTAGATATCAAACATTGTTCCTGTTACCAAGCTAAATGGACAAATCCGTATCTACACAGATTTTAGAGATTTGAATAAGGCTTGCCCAAAAGATGACTTCCCCCTACCAAACATAGACATGATTGTTGACCTCACGGTAGGATATGAGATGTTATCTCTCATGGATGGCTTCTCCGGCTACAACCAAATCAGAATTGCAATAGAAGATCAACATAAAATAGTATTCACTTGTCCTTGGGGAACATACTATTGGAATGTCATGCCTTTTGGCCTAAAGAATGCAGGTGCCACATACCAAAGGGCTATGACAACAATTTTTCATGACATGATGCACACTCTAATGGAAGATTATGTGGATGACCTATTAGCAAAATCTTTGACAAGGAAAGAACATCTCAAAGTCTTAGACAAAATTTTTAGACAGCTTGAAGATTACAAGGTTAGATTGAACCCAAAGAAATGTGTTTTTGGAGTCACTTCAGGCAAACTACTAGGATACATCGTTTCAAGACAAGGCATTGAGGTTGATCCAGCAAAGGTAAAAGCAATTTTGAAAATGCCTCCACTAAAGGGAATTAGTGAGTTGTGCACACTTCAAGGCATATTATAGTCTATTCGCCGATTCATTGCACAATTGGCAGACAAGTGTCAACCATTCCAATATCTACTACGCAAAAGTAATCCTTTTGTATGGACAGATAAATGCAACATAGCCTTTGACCAAATTAAAGAATATCTACTAACACCACCAGTATTGATGCCGCCTATTGAGGGCAAGCCATTAATCTTATATGTTTCAGCAACGACAAATGCATTGGGGGCATTATTAGCATAAAATGACCATGAAGAAAAGAAAGAGCCATATACTACATCAGTCGCACACTAATTGGATATGAGCTCAATTACACAACCATTGAAAGGGCATGCCTTGCAGTTGTTTTTGTGGCACAGAAAATTAGACACTATATACTGAGCCATCAAACACATTTAGTGGCAAAGATTGACCCATTAAAGTATCTCCTTAGTCGAGCAGCATTAACAGGCCGTTTGGCAAAATGGGTTATCATATTAAGCGAGTATGATATACAGTATGTGGAGCACAAGGCTATAAAAGGGCAAGTCATAGCAGATCAATTGGCTGATGCACCAATGCCGACCACTCATCCTCTGATAACTAATTTTCCGGATGAGTCTATTTTTCACGCCGAACTAGCTCTACCATGGAAATTATACTTTGATGGATCCCACACTGGTCATGGCTTAGGAGCTGGCATATTATTTATCACACCACAAGGGGATTCAATTCCTAAATCATTTCGGATTGCTTTCCCTTGTACAAATAATATTGCAGAATACGAGGCATTGGTCACAAGTCTCAAAATCACAATCAAATGGAAAATTTAGACATTGCTTGTATTCAGAGATTCTCAATTGGTCATCAATCAAGTGAATGATGACTATGACACAAAGGATGAGAAATTGGTTCCCTATAAAAGAATGGTGGATAGTTTCCAAGGGTATTTCAAAATGATTGCATTTGAACAAATCCCATGAACACAGAATAAACAGCTGATGCAATGGCTACCATTGGATCTCTCCTAGACATCCCCAAGAATGTCTCACAGTTTGAATTCTTAGTAGAACAACTTTTGATGCCGGCATACGATATCCCAGAGTCAGAAATGGTGTGTGAGATTGTTGGTCCCAGTTCACCATGGTATCAGGACATATACGACTATCTTAAATCCCAAACCCTCCCACCCAACCTTTCTAACAACCAAAGAAAATCCTTTATCCGAAAAGCAGCTAGACATACCATCGTCAGTGACACCTTATACTGCCATGGCTTTGACAACACCCTTCTTCGCTGTCTCGATACTGATGAAGCCAAAACAACCTTATGAGAAGTACATGAGGGTATATGTGGATCTCATTTGAGTGGTCCAACCTTAGCTAGGAAAGTCACTAGATTGGGATACTATTGGCCGACATTGGAAAAGGATGCTCTTCAATTTGTCAGAACATCTCAAAAATGCCAAGTACATAGTGACCTGATTCATGCACCGGCACAAGAATTAAGACCTATCACTTCTTCATGGCCTTTTGCACAATGGGGACTCGACCTCGTGGGTAAGATCCATCCATCCTCGGCTAATGGCCATAAATTCATAATCACCGCCACTGAGTATTTTACTAAGTGGATTGAAGTCGTCCCTCTCACTTCTATCACCGGAAAGAAAATATCCAAGTTTATTCTAAATTACATCATTTTCCGGTATGGTGTCCCACAATCCATCATCACAGATAACAAAAGTAAATTCAAAAATTAGGACGTTCGTGAACTCTGTGAGCGATTCCACATCCAACACCATTTTTCCACCCCATACTACCCACAAGGTAACGGCCAAGCTGAGGCATCTAATAAAACAATCCTTCACATCCTGAAGAAGACCATCAATGACGCTAGCCGAGATTGGCACCTACAACTCAATCTTGCTTTACGGGCTTATCGCACCAGCATCCGTACCCCCACTGGAGCCACTCCATTTTCCCTTGTCTATTGATCTGAGGCTATTTTACCCATCGAGGTCGAAATTCCTTCTCTCCGAGTCTCTTTGAAAGGAATGACTAATGATGAAGAATACAAACATACTCGTCTCCATGAGTTAGAAATGCTACAAGAAAGATGACAAAATACCTTAAATCATCTACAGGCATATCAAAATTATCTCTGCCAAAGTTATAACAAAAGAGTCATGGTGAGAAAGTTTGAAATTGGTGACTTGGTTCTCATGCAGAACCCCAGAAATCAGGCAGACCATGAAAAGCCAGGAAAGTTTGAAGCTAATTGGCTCGGTCCTTACATCATTACTGCCGCATTTGGTTCTAGAGCTTATCAGTTGGCCACACCTGATGGAGAACAGCTGACAGAATCCATCAACAATCTACATCTGAGAAAGTTCTACACATAGCATCAAAAAGCTTAGCTAAACACCTACAAAATACAAAAAAAACTAAAAATTTGAAAAATAAAAAAAAATCATCCCTTGATGAAAACCTAGCAAACAGGCATCTTGGTGACACCAAAAAAGTCAAAAAATGGCAAAAATAGTAAAAAGAAATAAATTCATCCAATAGTGAAAACCTGGCAAACAGGTGCCATGTGTAGTCGATCATTGCTTCGCCATCTACTATCACTCAAATCAATCTTTACCCATTTGTCATAATCACAAAGGCCTGACACATTCACGACATTTGTCCTAAGTCCTATCAATTCTGACCATGGTTAACATTTGGTTGACATCATTCCTTGTATATCCTGGCCTTTATCTTGTGTCTACCTATCTCCATATCTTTGAACTTGGGTATTCCCTAACTTGTTTGGGGGCAAGAACTTTATCGTGTAACTGTAGTGGGTACCACGCATGATCCTGCATTCTAAAAAGTCCTGAAAAAATCCTAAAAATCTGAAAAAGTTTTGAAAAAATCCTAAAAATCTGAAAAAGTTTTGAAAAAATCCTAAAAATCTAAAAAAGTCCTGAAAAAAGACCTAAAAATTGAAAAAATATCCTGAGAAAATACAAAAACATCCAAATCAATGTCAAAATCCCAAAAATAGAGTCAAAATGTCTATCTTATCAATCCGATTAATTCAATTGATCATGTCATTCAATCTTTTGTCCATGTTCGAACTACGTTGTCTCTACGCATTTGCTATGTAGGCAAGATTCATCTATGAATCCCCAAGACATTAGGTCAATCCTTCTAGGTTTGTCACAAAATAAATCATGATTCAAACTATTGTCCACTGGACAAGTTCATTGGTCAGGTCAAACTATGAGGTCTCTGAGTGCACGATGTAGGCAAGGCCATCAATCGATGAGCCCCCGAGGCCGCAGTAGGTCAGTCCATTAGGATTCATGGCACTACACATTCACACACATCAAACTATCCTCAAATCAATCAAATCTCATGTCAAAACTTGAACTATCAGTCTTTCAACAACCTATTTTATTAACAATCTTAGTCAAATCAGCATGTCAGTAGTAACATGTAGTCAAGCTCATATCGAAACAATTTACCATGACAAAATTTTTTGGGTTCTTCTTCAGATGTGTCCTTTTGTAAAGTAACTCTCGTCACTTCTTTATGCTTTTGGATGTGTCCTTCCTAAGCATCGTCATCATCTAGCATTTTGATGGATTCTCCTAAATCCGAGAATCGATCTCCTAGGTATCAATGTCATTCAAGATGTGTCCTTCCTGAATTTGATATCGCCCAACACTTAAAAACAACACCTAACATTAAAACACTTGGAAAATAATTTCTGTCTTTTGATAATTATCATGATATTAGCTCCTTATGTCCTAGGAACCACGACATATCATGATGATTATCCTTGTCTTCTTATCACTCTACTATTAGTTTCTCCACAATGTCCTAACTTCAGGATTTAGAGAAGCAACGACATAGTATGATGATTTTAATGTTTATTTTTACTATCATGTGGCCAGTTTCTCAAGGATGTCCTATCATCAAGATTTAGTGAAGCAGCGACGTCTCATGATTGTTTGGTTTTTCTAGTGGTTGGTCATGATAAAGTGACTAGGGGCAACTGTGTTCCTTGCATGAGTCATGATCATCCTTGTCTGCGACCGTTGATCTACGTGATGGTTTGACCTTGCACACTATTGATCTATGTCATATCATAGTGTTTGTCGACCATCAGGACATTTTCGCCCAATGATGATTAAAGAGCAACAACTAGAACAACACTATAGCAAAGCTTTTGAAGGATTTTCATTTTTTGCACTAACATGCATATCTTTCTTCTCACTAACATCCATCTTCGTCTTCCTTTCTCTCATTCTCTGACGATATCCTGTGACATAAAAAAAAAAAGTTGCATACATAATGGATGATCATTTCATATTCACATCTGCATATATCAGATACCACAATCCACATTGCATAAACATTATCATTTGCATCCATTTCATAAAACCATCATTTGCATCAGCATATAAGCATCATAAATTAAACATTTACAGCAGCATATAGGAATTACATCATCGCACCATTACACAATACATACATACATTACCACATCCATAATCGCATTCATGAGCATAGACATAGTATCCATGCATCTCATATCATGACAACATCACATAAACATTGCATAAAATAGGAGAACACCATAACACATTACATCATATAGGCCACCTCAAAACTGCATCGCATATATAATCTCAATAAAATATTATGTCATAGGATAGAGTCAAATGCAGCGAACGGGAAGGTGATTGTGGCTTTCACGACAATGTTTGCGTCGCACCACAATTGTTTTCCCCCTATTCTACCCTCATAAATGCATCAAAATTAAAAATCGACAAGGGGGATAGGCTACTTACAGGTGCGTCTGCGCCCTCAGGTCATCGGAAGGACCGCACGTGATATCCACGGTGTGTAGTCATAGGGATCACCATCGTCTCTTAGAGCTCTGGTTTCTGAATTATTTTATATGCAAATGAGGAAATGACATGTGGATTGACCTTTTCAACCTATTTATAGGCTAGAAATTAGGGTTTTGACCTAATCAGTTGTACTGGAGGCTCATTTGATCACTTTTGACCGACATTTGGGCTACTCTAACTTTCTTCGTTTCTAGATTGGATCGTGCCATTGCTTTTCTTGTCATTAATTTGACTATTCCTGATACTTTCCAAATTTTTCCGACCTCGGGTCAAAATTTGAAAATTTTCCTGAGGGGGCATAGGCACTCCGTACCTCCGCTGGGGCATATTTTGGACTTGTTTTCTTTGCCACAATGTGACAGGCTACATTATGATAAAGAGGGGAAAATGTAGACACATAAAAATGACCTAGACCTGCGACCACTATTTTACCACTTCCCATCCTAGCATAATTGTAACATTTGAATTATGTCCCTAACCCACATTCAACTATTAATTAAATAATTCATGATTATTTAATCAATTTAGAATCTTTCGTTCTTGATGATTATTAAATAAATAAATATTATTTATTTAATTTAATATGTCACTAATTGTCAAAATCTTCTCTTAATTAAATAAAGTCATCAATTTATTTAATTAATCTTCATCATTAATGTCCTCCTGATTATTAAATTAATATATTTTAATATATCAATTTAATATGTCACTAATTCCCAAATCCTCTCTTAATTAAATAAATTCATTTATTTATTTAATTGATTAACTACTTCTTCTAAATTAAATAATTATTTTAATTATTTAATTGTGGCATGTGACACCTTGTTATTTTTAAATAAAACAAATCATTTAAAAATATCTCACATGGTTAACTGTTTCTTCATTTAGTAATTAATTCCAAAAATCAATTACTTCTTATCTCACAAAATCCCTATTTTGAATTAAATTAATTCAAAATGGAATTATTCCTCTACAAATCAAGTAATTTTCAAAATTATTGATTTTGTAAAATTTCATCTTCTTGTCTTCTGATTTCTTACTAATTTCATCTCCACTATCACATTCAGTCTGGATTTAATTCATTTAATTAAATCTTAATAACACCTATGGGTATTTTACCCTAACCCTAATTAGGGTTGCCTTATTGAATCTTGACCTTTGATTCTAGGGTATTCTTCAATCTCTCATCTTGTCCGTTCATTCAAGATTGCATTTTCTATAAAATGACAATCTTGATTTCATTTTCGGATCCATGATCATTTAATATAAACTTTTATTATAGGCATTCTAGAGATCATAGACTTTATTTACTATTTGCATATTAGAAATTGCTTTCTAGTGTGCATAGTTTGATATTTTAAAATCCTTCAAAAGCATTGTTAAGGCTAGGCATTAGAGAAGTTTCCTCACAAAGAAATCTGAGGGCATTCCATCATTGCAGCAAGGCTTGAGAATGTGCAATGGAAGCAATCATGAATAGAGAAGATTGGTGAGATCATTCCATTTCACTTTATTTTCCTTTTTATATTCTTATGTGTTTCATTGCTTGATATTAAACTAACTTGTAGGTACAACTAATTGTTTGAATCTTATCTTGCGGGATTTTTTAGATCATTACAGTAACAAGGATAGAGCATGCTATTGAAACATCAACGAACATCATAGGAGCATACACAATAACTCAAATTACTAGAATTACATTCTCTTCTTCTAGAAACACCAACTACAGTAACAAAATAGTTCTACGAACACAGAAACTCACAACTTGCTCCAATATTGATGCACACCTCTAAAAATTCCAGAGTATAAACTAGATAGGCTCAACAAAAAACCCTTTAATCCACAAGTTCTGAATACCAAAATACTGAACTCTTTATCACACTGAACTTCACAGCTTCACAAAAAACCTTCAACATATTTATTATAATTTTCTCAATATCCTTGACATATACAACCTTCAAGACACAAATGCTAATAGTGTTGACATCAATGACAACCACAACATCCAACAATCTCCCCCTTTGGCATTGATGGAAACACATGATGTGAAAAATACCATCAACACAACTAACTCTTTACACATTACTCTTCTCATACTGTTCTTCTCCCCATTACTCTTCTCCCCTTTAGTTCTTACAAAGTTTTTTTTACATTATTATTCTCCCCATTTGACATCAATGGGAAAGGTACACAAGCTCTGAACCACATATCTAAATCATCTAACTACTCCCCCTGAGTAGCAACCACCACAACACCAATCTAGATCTAGTTATGACTATGAATGCATGAACTGATGCAAAGAATTGCATCTTAGTTTTTATTAGGAGGGGAAATCACCCCTAACTTCCCTCTGAGATACTCAAAAGTATCCTTAGGCAATGGCTTAGTAAATATGAATGCAATTTATTCCTTAGTAGGCACATATTCTAGTCTAAATTCTTTATCACTCACTTTGTCTCTCAAAAAGTGATATTTGATAGATATATGTTTTGTCTTGGAATGCAACACAAAATTCATAGAAATATTTATGGAACTTGAATTATCATAAAATATAGCAATAGGCTCAATATACTCAATTCTGATATCTCTCAGCATCTACTTCATCCATATTACTTGAGTATAATTATTTTCAGCAACAATATATTGTGCCTCAATAGTAGATAAGGAAATGAAATTCTTCTTTTTACTTAACCAAGACACCAACTTCTTCCTCAAGAAGAAGGCACCACCACTAGTACTTTTCCTATCATCCACATCTCCTGCCCAATATGCATCAGTAAAGGCACTCAAAGTAAGATCATCATCTTTAGGATACCAAAGACCAAAATTAATTGTCCCTTTCAAGTATCTGAAAATTCTCTTTACATTAGTCACATAGGATTCCTTTGGATCAGCTTGAATCTAGCAACCATGCATAAAAAATTCATGATGTCTATTCTCGTCTAAGTCAAATAAAGTAATCCATCAATCATTGACCTGTATCTTATTTGATTTGCCTTAAGAGAATCAACATTCTGTGTTAACTTGCATCTGATTACCATGGGTGTACCAACTGGCTTTGAGTCTTCCATGCCAAACTTTTTGAGTAACTCTCTTACATATTTGGACTAAGATATAAAGATCCCATTGTCTAACTAAGTAATTTGTAATCCTAAAAATAATTTCAGCTCTCCAATCATTGAAATCTCAAACTCACTTTTCATTTCATCAGCAAAATTCATACATAAGTCATCATTACCTTAAAAAATGATGTCATCAACAAAGACTTCAATAATCAACTCTTTATCTTGATCCATCTTAAAATAGAGATTACTGTCAGCAATACCTTTATTGAATCCAATCTTCAATAAGTATTTATCTATTCTAGCATACTAGGCTCTATTGGCTTACATGAGTCCATACAGTGCTTTCTTCAATGGGAAAACCATATCTTCCTTATCGGTCAGTTGAAAACCATCTGGTTGCTCAACATATACTTCTTCTAGATCACCATTTAGAAATGCCGACTTTACATCCATTTGATAGATTTTGTAGTTCTTAAAATTAGTATAAGAAAGAAACAATATTAAAGCTTCAATTCTAGAAATAGGGGAAAAGGTTTCTTCAAAATCAATACCTCCCATTTGTGAGTACCCTTTACATACCATTCTTTCCTTATTCCTGACCACTTCACCTTGTTCATTCAACTTATTCCAAAAGACCCATTTGGTTCCAATCACATTTTTATCCTGAGGTATGGGAACAAGAATCCATGTATCATTTCTCTCGATCTGCATCAGTTCTTCCTTCATTTCTTCCATCCAGTATTCATCTTTACATGCTTCATTGACATTGTTAGGCCTAGTCTTGGAAATTAGACAATACTCTTCAACAATTGTTCTTCTAGTCTGCATACCTTTTTTCTTATCTCCTATAATCTGATTTTCATAATTATTTAGCTTCACATACCTCAGATTTTAGGATTCTCTCAAAATTCTGGTTCTTTTTATCTTTCTTCTGCACTTCCACTAGCTTCTCCTTCTTGATTCTCTTGATTCACCAAAAAAATTTGAACATGATTCTGTGTCTGAGCATTCTTTCCATTATTAGTTTTATCATGTTGGTCATCTGAATCATATCCATAGTATTTGGATGATCTAGTAGTGTCCTCATCAACTCTGACATTTGCACTTTCAACCATTTTTCTTAATCTTCTATTATAGCACCGGTAGGCCTTTCTCTTAGTAGAGTAACCCAGAAAGATTCCTTCATCACTCCTAGCATAAAAATTTCCTATATCTTCATATCTCTTGATATAACATCTACTTTAAAAGATTTTGAAATATTTAATAGTAGGCTTATAACCAAACCACAACTCAAAAGGATTCTTACCAGAATTACCATTGACAGTTACTCAATTGATAATATACACAACAATTATTACAACTTCTCTCCAATAGATATGAGGAAAATTACCTTCCAACATCATAGTTCTAGCAGCATCTAGAATTATTTTATTCTTTCTCTCAATAACTCCATTCTATTGAGGGGTCCGAGGAGCAGATAATTGTCTTTTGATTCCATGCTCTTCACAGAAAGAATTGAACTCCTGGGAAGTGAATTCATCACCTCTGTCTGACCTTAAGCATTTAATCTTCAAACCTATCTCATTCTCGGCCATAGCTTTGAAAATTTTGAACTTTTCTAATGCTTCATGTTTTTCTCTCAAGAAAGCAACCCATATCATCCTAGAGTAATCATCAATAAGCAACATAGAGTACCTTTCTCCTTGTAGACTTATGATTCTAGAGGGACCACATAGATAATTATGCACTAGCTCTAGCACTCTATTAGAATGATGATGTTTTCTTCGAAAATAAATTATAGTCTGATTTCCCATCTAACATTCCTTCATATGGTGTTAGTAGGCTTCACTATCTTAAGAAGATCTCTAACTGCTTGAGTGGAGCTTACTTTGACAATGTTATCAAAATTCACATGACATTACCTCCTATGCCATAAGAAGCTTACATCAACTTGAGCAATTAAACAACTTTCACTAGCAACACTCAAGTGAAAAATGTTACCTCTTGTCTTTGTACCTGAAGCAATTACATTTCCAGAACTTTCCAGTATCCTCCATTTTCCATCTTTGAACTAAAGATTGTATCCCTTGTCAACCATTTGTCCAATACTCAACAAATTATGCTTCAATCATTCAACATAAAGGACATCATCAATATTATATTTACCACCAAGAGAAATAGTGCCTCTGCCAAAAATCACACCAACATTGTTGTCTCCAAATCTTACAACACCACTGTCATATTTCTCCAAGCATAGAAACTTGCTTTTGTCACCAGTCATATGATTTTGAGCATCCGCTGCCAATCACTCACTCATCCTTCTCTTCAATTCTGGTTGTAAGAGATTTCTCAACATTCTTATCATTAGCAGATTTAGTGGAAATCAAACCAATTTCCTTGATAGCAATGAATACCCATCCATCTTCATTTCCATTTTCTTTATCAGATTCTTCATCAGTAACACCTTCTTCAACATAATAACATTTCTTTTGAAATCTAGGCTTGTCAGGTTTGAACCTAGGAACTCTTTCAGGACACCTTGATGCAAAATGACCTATCTTATTGCAAGAGAAACATTTAATAGGAAAATTTCCTTTGTACTTAGCTTGTCCTTTGGCTTCTCTTTTCACAATCAATGCTTGCAGCTCTTCTTACTCTCTTTCTTCATATTCATACTTGAATTTCTTTTTGGAACTTTCTCCTAGATCATATCTCTGTTGGTTTCTTCTAAATACAGTAGCCTTAAATGTAGATTCTATCTTAGGAGTAGAATCACCGAATTCACTTAACTCAAAGGAAGCAAGCTTATCAATCAACATATCTCTTGTCACATTTGTTACTGTCCTGATCTCTTCAATAGCATGATATTTTGTTTTGTAAGTAGGAAATGATTTGATCATTTTAGCTACAATCTATTCTTCATCCAAGATTCCACCTACACATCTAATGCCCATCACTAGTTCATTTACTTTTTGCATGAAAGAAATAATGTTTTCATGCTCACTCATTTTCATGTTTTTCCACTTTCCTTTTAGACTTTGTAGCTTAGCAAATTTCACTTGTGCATCTCCTTAATACAATGTTTCCATCTTCTTCCAGATCTCATATGCTATTTTCAGACCCATTACATTTGTCATCTCTGAATCTATCAGAGCACTCAATAATGCTTCTATAGCCCTGATATTTGTTTCTGCTTCTTTGATCTCATCAAGAGTAGGGTTGACCATTCTGAGGAATAACATATCTATTCTTTGCAATCTTCCAGAAGGGGTCACCAATGCACTTCAAATGAAACTCCATTCTATCCTTCCACGGAGAATAGTTTGTTCCATCAAATCTAGGACTATCCTTCTTGTATGATGCCATCTTTGATCACCTCAAGCTATTAAAATTATTTAGAGGAACCTTCTTTGATACTAATTGTTGGAAAAACAAGGATATACAACTGAGCAGGGGGGTGAATCAGTTGTCACAAAATTTAAAAAATATTTAACCTTTTTAACCTTTAATCTTCAGATCTGATAAATAACGGTGAAAGCATGAATCAACAACGCATCAGAAACACATGAAACCAATATTTTTGCATGGAAACCCTATTAGGGGGAAAACCATGGTGGAGGTTAATCCACAAGTTATACCTTGTTAAAAGCATAAAGAAAATGAATAAGGAATGCACATGCATTCAGGCACACTACCTAGAGCTCAGTGCTCAGAGAAGACACACTGTGTTAAATAAAAATTTTAGATTAAATCCATCTGAAGAGATCTAACTGAGAAATTAGCTTCTTCAAAAGCCTAATGATAGTTCTAGTTAGGCACATAAATACTTCTTCACACTTCGCTCAAACTTCTTCACACTCTGCTCTATAATCAAATGATCTGATCTCTATTTGCATATTTCACATACACATTTCTCACATATACATCACACGCACTGCAAAATGAGTAAATAATCACACTTATATATCTGCTTCAATCAACTTTGTCGACAAAAAATAAAAGAATAAATTAATTAAAAACTGTCGGCCCAATTCATGGACAAATCTCAATGTGCACCAATCGAAGTCGGTCACAACATAATGAAGACCTAAGAGAAAATCCTTGAACGTTCCAAACATTAAAAGATTAATCCATGAGGATCCACAACACACTACAACCATCATGCCGGCCAAGAACATGAAAACCTGAACACACAAAGGAAAAATCTTTGATCATGATCACACCGATCAATGTAGATGTGCAAAGAGGATAGAGAATGATCTAAAAACATCAATGAACATCAAAAGAGTATACACAATAATTGAAATTACCAGAATTACATTCTCTTCTTCCAGAAACACTAGCTACAGTAACAGAATAACTGCAGGAACACAAAAACTCACAATTTTCTCCAATCCTAATGCACACCTCTGAAACTTCTAGAGTATAAAATAGATAGGCTTAGCAAAAAAACCCTTTAATCCACAACTTTTGAATACCAAAAACTGAACTCTTCATCACATTGAACTTCACAGCTTCACAGATAACCTTCAACATATTTATTATAATTTTCTCAATATCCTCGACATATACAACCTTCAAGACACCAATGCTAATAGTGTTGACATAAATGACAACCACCTATTAGTAACACAACCACAACATCCAACACAATCTTGGTTGTTCATTCCTGTACTATTTTTCTTGTCTACTTTGGTGATTGTTAGGATTTTGTGGGATCCTAAGGTTATCTCTTTTTCCTATCATTCCAACAATTTTTTTATTGTTTTCAATGGTTATAGCAACCTTTTGTGCTTCGGTCAAGTTGCTAGGACATCTATTTTTGAGTTAATACCCTATTTATGATCAAAGTCTTTTAAATAAATTCTTAAAGTTGTCGAGTCAGCTAATTTGGATCCATGTGGTATCTTGTTATCAAGCTTGGAGAATCTTTGGTTGAAGTAAAAAAAAATCATTTTGATGCTTCTTGAATGCCTATCAACTCATGTAAGGCAAATTCAAGAGCACATTGATTCTCCTATTGCTCTAGGAATTGATCTTTTAATTTTTCTATATTGGTAATAAAAGCATCTGGTAGGCTATTGAACCATTCCCTTGCTTCTTTGGTCAAGGACATCATGAATAGCCTCATAAGGAAATCTTCTTGTTCCATGCCTTGGTCTTGAACAAAAGCATTGAAGTTTTTGATATTTTCCTCTGCTATAATTGTATTACTCCTAGTGAATCTAGGGACAGTATTCCTCTAGTTGCTATCGATGGGGTATGGGTACATTTGATATCCAGTCAAGTGAAATTGTCTTCTTATGCTTGCAAAATTTTGTAGATAAGGATTTTGAGATGGTGGGTTGGGGAAGTATTGGAATCCATATTGAGGTTGGTGTATATTTTGTTGAATTTTTTGGTGAGAATATACATTCTATTATGGCACATGGTGTTGATAGTGTGGGATATATTGTTTTCCTAGTGGTGGGTAAGATTGTGAAATGTTGCTAGTGTTTTGTGGACGTGAATGTTGTGATGGCACATTATGTTGCACATTTTGTTTTGATTTCCTAGCTATGTTGTAAAGTGATTTTGAAGTACTTGGAGCACCTGTGTTGTGAGATGATCCATGCAGATTGATGTTTCCTCCTTTCTTATGGGGAGGAAAATATATTGGTGGTTTAGATGAATGGACATTTAGCTAAGACATTCGTTGATTTGTCTCTTGGATTTCTTTTATCAACTATTCCTTTTCCTAAGATGCTCCCTATATCTTTCCACATGTTGTTCCAACTCTTGAGTGGTCAGTTCTTCATAGTTCTTAGCAAGGGAAGAGTGATCTATGAGTCCATACTGGGTATCTTCTCCCTGTTGCAAGGACATCATGTAGTCATGCTCCTTTTGGTTGCAAACCCTTATTTCCTCTCCTTGCACATATAATTCACTTTCTATTTGTGGATCTAGTTTGAAATTGAGAATGTTGTCAATTAGATTATTTCATTCAAGTGGCACTGAGTGGTATCCTTAATTAGTGTGAAAAGGGCTATTATGAACTATGAAAGGATGCTCTGATGTGTTTGCCTTATCACCACACATGAAATTTAGTTGATTAGATGCTACTTCATTTTATTTGTGTCCTCCTTTGAAGGAAGGATCCATGCTTCTTTGTCCACCTACCATTATTCTTCTTTGGATTCCCTTTGGGCAATGATATTCTATCATCCATTGTGGTTGATATGGTATATCTCTGTTGTCTATGATCTAGTCTCTCTGATATGATGTTTAGCTTATCAGTCATAAAATAGAGTCGCCGCCTACCTTCTCATAAGTAGGGAAGTTAAGATATGGATGAAATTTGTTTTATCCTAGCAGAGTGTTTTGTCCAATCAAATGAATAAATTATGAATGCTTATGACCTTATGATGAGAGGCCCAGATTGACCCTAGACTTTGGATATGCTGAATACTTTCCTTGAGTGATCCCTAGAGAAGTTCCCAATTTGTTAGATCTCAAAAATGAAGGTTTTGAACCTTAAGAGGGTATCAATCTCTTAGTACAATTTTGGCTAACGAACGGGGTGAATGTGATTGATAACCCCCTGCTCTTTAGGCTCTGCTAAACCTAGGTAGGTATACCTAAGTGTTAAGTAAAATTTGAAGGTTTGAATATGATCTCTAATTTAAGCAATCTACTCACAATGGAACATAGGTGTGAAGTAGATGCAAGGCTAATGACTAGTTCCTATTGTAGATTTTTTCATAATAAAGTGTATAAGTAGACTTTGTATGAGAATTTTCTAAACTTGTCCAGTGCCTAAATCTATTGGGTTAATGATGGTGATAGAGACAGATATGTAAGATAGGTAGATCTATTTCTCAGCTTAACTCTAATTGTTGAGCACTTTTTAATGTTTGTACCTTGTACAAACATGTAGGTTACTCGGTTACTACACTCTTCTTTATTAATCCCAATTTTATCCTCCCAAATTACTGTGATAGCATGAAAGGATTTTTAATTCTTAGCTTGAGGAAAAAAAATAAGAATAACCACTTTAAAAGGATTTTAACCCCTAGAAAGAACCAACTAAAATAAATTATTTGAAAGGACTTTAATTCACTCTAACCAGAACCCAATTAGAACAATCATACAACAACAAAAAAATGTTTCCTAAAAAATTATATATGTTCGAGTAACTTAAGAGAACCACTTTGGAGATATCACGAAAACACATAAGAATGAATATCAACACAACCTTTGAACATTGGAAGTAAATCACCAATGATAAACAATCTTCTCCATTATATTGCTTCAAAAGATGTATATTAATAATATAAGTCTCTGAGATATGGAAATGGATGGATGAAATATGCAATACTAATGCGACCTATCTACTACTACTATTGATGATGATAATGATGATCATTTAATCAAGGCCTTGCTTTCTCATTTTATATGGGAAGTAAACAAGCTTCAGGACCTTTAAAAAATGAGGCAATTTTTCAAAACTATACCTATTGATTAACTACTTGATTAGTAAACATAATTAAATAAAAAAATGAATTCAAGACATTAGACATTATGAATCCATTTATTATTGTAGAAGGCCTGTGATCATTGATATAGAAAATCCTTCATCTCCCTGATAGACATCAAAATGCTCTTGTCCTAGTGACATACTCCTCAAAAGCCAAATAGTTCTCCTCCCACTAATATATTGTGAAATCTGATGGCCATTTGTACTCTTGTATCCTTGTTATATTTTTGATATGTACTTTTCACTAACTATCTAACAAGTCCTTCGCATCAGTAACAAATTTTAGATACCTAGCATTAAAAGTAATTAATCCATCCAAAATTAAATTAATTCAGTGAAGATTAATACCACCATCCTTCTGTATGTGGGTAGTACACTTATGAACAATCTGACCAAACTCCTTTTTCAACTCTTCAAGGTTTCTAAGTTAGCCATCATCTTTTTCTATTTCTAGTATATACTATTGCTTTAGAGTATGGAAATAATCCATTCGTGTCTTAATCCTTTTGTCCTCTACCTATACAAATTGAAATTCATCTATGATCATCCTAACTATTTGCTGAGTTGGTTTCAAAGCTAGAGGAGCATAAGTACTCCTTTGTAGAACTCTACACAATTTAAACAAAGTGTGGTGTATAGGCTGCCACTTTTTGAACAAGGGATCTAACACAAGCAAGTGTTCTTTCATTTGATTAATAACTTTTTGAAGTAATTTGTAGCCATCATATACACTCCAATTTATCTACAATCAACTTCACCCTTTTTTCCTATAATTTCCTCTTGGGCTTTATTGTTGGTCTTCTTCATTTCTTCCACTTCCTTCTCAAGAGATCTCATTTGTTTAGTAGAAATATTTTGTACATCATCCATTGGAGCACTCGAAGGCCCATACAACACCACTTCTTTGCCCTGTGAAGTTCCTGCTCCTCTTAACTATTCTTTTAGTTTTACATTTTCCATAAACAACATATTTACTTTATCATTTAAGATTTTTTCTCCTTCTCATACTCTCTTAGTCTACCCACCAATCCTTTAACTATTGCATGAGTAAACATGGTTGAATGCATAGTCATGGTGGTAGCTTCCAAAGGGGTTGTGTTTTGTAATCTTCTTACCATGGCTACACCGTTCATTCCTTGTATCATATTGTGAATATAAAATTCCCAAGCTCCCTTTGGGTTATTTTATTTTTTTTAAGTACCAACCATGCCCTCCTTTAAAGATGATATTGGGATCCTTTCACAAAGGCTTTATGCAAATGTTGCCACTTGTCTACTGTGCACTCCTTAGAAGGTTTCCTTCTCTCGCTTTTAATAAAGCCATTTCCTTGCTTCCACATGTCAGCAGTTCATAATCTTCAATGCTTTTTTCCATCGCTCTCCTTTCGGCACCTAACCGCAAGCCACATAAGATCGATCCACACACATCTCTTGGCAGCTCCCACCTTCAACATAGTATGCTTGGAGACCTCCACATGTCTTCACAATGCAATTTTATCATCACATAAAGGGAAGGATGAACGTCGGCCCCGATCTCTTGCCATGTAATCCAATAAAAACACTTCATCGCAAAGGAAAACTGCAGGCGACAACCTCACATTAGCTGCCATGATTTGTAACTATCACCACGAGTGGATAGCATGTGTTGATGCTCGAGTCTACGAGGACCACTATCATCATTCGTAGGGGATATATCCGGCTCTAAGGCATCCTCATTAATGGCTCAAATATTTTTCATTGCAATGGCCAGGGGAAATCATTGCTAAAACATCATTGGTCATGATCGGAGGATCTTTTCGGTTACTAGCTCACCGAGTTGGGTTTTTGTTATAAATAACACTTCTTCTTTCAAAGAAGGGGTTCAAATTTTGATAGAAGAATTCGTAGAAGAGCCAGAGCTTTAATTGCTTTATTAGATTATCGTAAAGAACTCATAGACTATGTCATTGTTCGGCCTTTCTATTTTATTTGATATTTGATGAGTTTTACTATGCCATTATTGTACTGAATGTTTCATTTACAAAAAATCTATAAATTTAATGCAACTTTGCTAGTTTACATCATGTCTTTGACTCCTCTTTCTAGAAAATGTGTATGAAAGTTATTTTTTGTCATTTAGTGAATCATTTAGGCTTCTATCTTTATTTTTTCCATTCTAGAACTCAACAGACTACTGAATGGGCCCTTACATCACATGTGAAAGATAGATTGACCATGCCTATATCTAAATCTTGTTAGAAATATGTGCCTGAATCTCACAAGATTGTACCGCTTTGGTCTGGGGGACTTCATGTGTTCAACCTTTTCATTGTCACTGAGACTTTGTTTAGTCGACGGGACTCCTGGTGGTGTTTTGGCAATGGCCCGATGGGTTTGGCTTGGCAGGATTTCTTATCAGCTGGTGATCACTATTGGTGAGAGTCTTTGGGTTATTCCACCGATATGTCGATATGTGTTGAGTGATTGAAATTGGACCAAGCGGCGAAGAACCTGATTGACGACTGTGGAGGCTTTGATCCAACAGTGTTTGTTGCATTCTATGCCATCCTAATGCAAGTACTCCTGAGAACTTTTTGGCCAAGCAAAATTTATTGTGCATTGGATGCATGGTGGTGAGTTAAGTGGTGTGTGCAGCAGAAGGATGGTGGGTCTCGAGCATTTATGCTATTTTGGCAGGTCGTGGACACTTGTCAGTGTCTCAGGAGTTCCTTGTCGAATATAGTGGATGCCCCTTGAGATTCCCCAAAGGAGCTCTAGCCACTTACACTTGGCTTAGTGGGACCCGAGTGTGTTCTAAGCGGAGCGAAAGAATGATGGAAGCGTGGCAGTAGCGGAAGGTAGTTTCAGGCGAGCTTGAGGGAATATTGGAGATTCCATCCTTGATGCCCCAAAATTCCACAAGAGGTGGACGTGTGTCTCGATGGGCCCCACTATAATGGTGGTTATGTTTGCAAAGGCAAATGCCTCCTGACAATGAAATGTTTGGATGGCGGTTTCGTGGGGGTAGCTGGTTGTTGGCGGTTGTTTGGCTAATCGCCATACCGTGAGGGCTTTGCCCTTGGCTAGTCATAGAGATATTGACCACCTAGCCTTAGAGGGTTTGACTAATGGTTAGCGATGGATCTTAGGTTGACTAATCTGCAAGTGGTAGAAGAATGGCAATGCGACATGTGGCAAAATATCATTGGTTGATTTTGCATCGTTGTTGCAAATCAATGGCTAGTGACCAAAAGCTTGTGTGTGTGTCTCGAGGGTTTGATCTGAGTTCAAATTGATTGTAGGGAAGCTCGATGTCAGCTACTAGGGTGTTGCATGCAACCTAAGATGGTGAAGCTTGTCAGTGGGGTATTATGAGACCTTGATGGCCATTTGGTGTGTATTCTTTTAGACTTGAAGCTGAGAGGTTGGCTAGAGGCTGATGGAATGCTGATTGATGATAAGTCGAAAGGTGAGGCCAAGTTCTGATTGATAGTAATCCAAAGTTGAGAAGCTAAATCTGAAAGTAGAGTAATCTAATAGAGAGCATATCGAAAGATCAAATGATTGGTGGATTGGAAGATCCATGATCGGTGAGCTTGGTCAGAGATCAAAGAGTGTGTGTTCGAGCGGTATGCGTAGAGCATTGTAACCGCGAACATTGAGACACTTAGAACTTGGGTAGATGTGAACATGAGGTGGCCACTAGGCTGTGCTGGCTAAAATGTTGGCTATGCAAATGGGCTGAAAAGCTGAAGGGAACCTTCACTATATGTCTTGTGAAGACATTGTAATAGTGCAAGGTTGCAGATCTATGTTGTTTCCTATATTTCTCTAGATGAACAAGATGTAACTCCTATAATGGCTATGAGCCTGATATTATATTATAACCATTTAGTTTCTGAATAATACAATGGCTCTATCTTTTGGAGTGTGGGGTTTTTCTACCTGAAAGGGTTTTCCTCATGTAAATCTATGCGTTCATTTGTTTGTCTATTCATGGTGTTGAATCTGGTTTATGTTTGCATGTGCTTTTCTCAGAAGGATCAATGGGGGAGAATTACTGTGCCTATTTCCACTTTATGGCATAGTTGTTAGTGCTTCTGGAGTGAATTAGAAATGAAAGTCATTGAGGCACTACTAGTTTTAGATTTTAAATCTGAAAATTTCTTGTACGGTAACCCCAACAAGTGGTATCAGAGCCTTCTCTTGGTTACCGGAGTTCAAGGTTTTTCTCCTACGAGGATTTTTGAGCCTGACAAGCTTGAGGAAATCTGGAGGAATCAGCTGATGCATGATCTTTTCGATGAGGAAGAGTTCCTGCTCTTTTGATTCAACACACAACATCAAAGACATAGGAGGTTTTGGAGTTGATCATATTGTGGTGATGTGGTCTGAGGCTCCTGTTTGGCAGTAAATGATCTTAATGCAAGGGGTACAATTTTATGCTTATAGTTGTGTTGCAGCAGAGCATGGTTCATACTAGGTGTATGTGTGAGAGGCTCCCTAATAGTATGGAGTTGCTCAGGTTGTTGTTTTTCCATGGAGTATTGTGCTTGTGTTGGTTGTTCTGACTTAGCAGTGAAGGCATTTTCTCTATTGCCTTGATTGCATGAAGGCTTTGAAGTTTATCTCGACAGTCTGAAACTTCAGAATAGCTAGGCTCTCTCGCATGCTTGTGCATGGTTGTGGTTTTGGATTTGGTCCAGAATGGGCCTACTAGTCCTGTTTACCTATACCTTGTACTTGCATGTTTCAGATTCATGTCTTTGGTTCTGAAGGATTTTCTGTATATTTTCCTAAAAATTCTATGATGCATATTCATGTGCATTCATTATTCTTGTTAACTATGATGGTTGTGTGTACACTCTTGAGTTGTCCAGATGTGCTGTGGATATGGATGTGCATGTGTGTTTTAGAAACACGGTAGTTTTGCAAGTTTTGCGCGGTCAAGTAAAACTTGTGGTTTGTGGAGCTATTGTTAAACTATTTTCTAGACCCTAGCTTTTGGGGTGTGACTAGATGAGATAGCTGCAGTTTGACATGTTTAAGGAGGTGCTATGTCTTCTCTACATGGGAGTGTTGGAATGTGTTTTTCATTCAACATTATTGTGTTGTTTGGTTGCTGGTTTCCTAGACTATGGTGCTTGGGTTGTGGATGTGATTGGTGAATCAAATATAAGCTTGATCTTGTTTTTGAGTCATGTTGTCTACATGGGTTTTCTCTTTGATATTATAGTTGTGCAGTTTCCAGTGCGATGATAGATTTGCAAGGTTTTTTCACTAGTTGCATCTACAAGTTGTGCAATTTTGTGGGTTGTCTTTACCTACATGTTTGTTGTGAGTCAACTCGGAAGTGGACTGCCAATTTCCATGAGGTTGCTTCAGTGGTGGTGTAGATCTGTTAGCTAGCCTTGTCTATGGCCACTTGTGCATTTGTGTAGCTATTTTGAGATGCGAGGAGGAATTTCATTTGGTTACCTAGATAGTTGGTTATGGGGACCTGTAGCATGTGTATCATGATGTCATGGAAAGCTTGATACACTGGTTAGTGTAAGATTTTGACAGTGATAATACAATTTGTGTGGTTAAGAGACCTTGGTACAACTCGGTGTTGTTGTTAGATGGACATGCTATCATTTGTACTTGGAGGCTTTTCAGATCAGCAAATGGTTGGTCATGGTGCTTGGAAAGCTCGGTGCCACGTTCAGTGGGAGCTTTAGCAGTGACTATATATTGATCACTTGGTGGTGAATGATCTTCTTTGGTGTTACAGATGTTTCTGGTAGAGCTCTTATACCTTGTTGCTGCAGAAGAGATCTTTTGTATTTGCATGGGAACTATTTGAGGATGTGTAGCATCTTGGAGCCATGAAGGACTGTTGTGATTTTTCAGTTGAGGTGCTTCTGGTCCTTGAAAGGTGATGGCAGTTTGGAGTTTTTTTGCTGGATGCCATGTGTACTCTTGTTTGTGCATCAAAGTTTTGGCATGAGGCTTTGCTCTTCAGACCTTGGTGAAGTCACCTGAAGCATGGTATCTCCTAAGGGGTATGGTAAGATCATGATGTCATGATAAGTTCCTGATTCCTAGGTTTGGAGCTTTCACAGTGGTCTGGTGTTTCTCTGTGTTTTGAGTGCATTTGTCATGTACTTGAGAACTTCATGTTCACTGCAGTAATGCAGATTGAAGTTTAGCATGAGATGATCAGTTGCTAGTGCTCATGGATACATGGAGAAATAGGTTAGGCTATTGTTACTATTTACATTTGAAAGTCTGAGTAGCTTGCACCTTGGTTGAATGCGAGTTCAACAAAGACCGGTAAGGAGATTGCTCTTGGATAAGTCATGGAGGCTATTATATCTTGGAGGAGCATCTTCTTCCCTTTGGTCTTCTTGGAAGTGAAGATATTTTGAGAGGTATTTTCCCATTATATCTTTCAGAGGTGTTTTATGCTTACTTTCATGATATGGATCTTGATTTGTTGTTTAAGTTTCTAGATGATCCATAGTTAAAGGTGGATAGCATAGTTTATCTCCTGATGCTTTTGAAAATTGGTAGGAGATAAGAATATGGGCTGGTTTGATCTTCTTTTAGAGGCTTCCCTTTGGGATGTGAGGGAGGTCATACAGGACACAAATAGCATTTAGAAGTGTGTGTAGAAGAGCATGTTTGGTTTGCAGGTTTGCATATCATTGTGGATGTTCCTTGGTACTACATGGTTATTCTCTTCTATGTGTCATGATTGGTGGACTTGTTATGCCTAGATCACTTGTGATGGTGCCTTGTTTGATGGGATGCTAATGAAGAGACACGTTGAATGTGCTCATTCTAGTTCTTTGCATTCATCTAGACATTGCCCATGTAGTGGTAGCTGTTGGATGTGTTTGGTCTTCTTGAGTGGTTGGCACATGGTGCTTGTATTCTGATGTTAATGGGTGGATATGTGATGGCATGAGTTTATTGATGTGCATACCTTGGAGGTATGGGTGATTCGAATGATTAGAATGAGCTATGTGTGCTATTTTTAGTTGCGTAGGTATTGATCAGTTGGATGGGGGCAGTAAGTTTTCTGGTTGCTATTCTAGATGGTGGTTTATCTTGTTCTAGAGAATGTCTTCATATTTGTGTTCACAATCAAAGAACTTTGAAGTTGTTGCATTGTTACTTCAGTATGGCTGGTGAGCATAGTGGAGTGGTGGTAGTTTGATCCCTTTGTCATCTGAAGGATCTGATGTTGTGTTCTAGAGACTGGTGCAATTTTTCCTTGGCTTGTTCCTTTTTCCTATGAAGGATAGTTGGAACTATTTCCTATGTTGGTGGACATATCAGATGTCATTGTAGGTGTCTTATTTGGAGTGAAAAAGCATAGTCGAGAGATTCTTTGTGTTTGGGTTCTAGAGGAAGCCAACAAGTCTTCATCAAGTGGGAGATTTTTTGAAATATGTACCTCAATCTCACTAGCTTGTACCACTTTGGTCAAGGGGACTTCATGTGTTCAACCTTTTCCTTGTCACTAAGACTTTGTCTGGTCGGTGAGACTCCTGGTGGTGTTCCAAGGATGGCCCGATAGGTTTGGCTTGGTGACTTTTCGTATCGGTTGGCGATCGCTATAGACGGGAGTCTTTGTGTTGTTCACCCGATATGCCGATATGCGTTGAGCGATTGAAGTTGGACCAAGTGGTGAAGGACTTAATTTTTGGTTGTGGAGACTTTGATTTGATAGTTTCTGTTGTGTTCCACACCATCCTAATGTAAGTACCACTGAGAATGTTTTGGCCGAGTGGAATTGCTTATGCGTTCAACGTGTGGCGGTGAGTTAAGCGGTGTGTGCAGTAGAAGGATGGTGTGTCTCGAGCATTTATGCTATGTTGGTAGGCCATGAACACTTGTCAACATCTTGGGAGTTCCTTCGGGAATATAGCAGATGCCGCTTGATATTCCTCGAAGGAGCTCCAACAACTTACACTTGGCTCGGTGAGACTTGAGTGTGTTCTAAGTAGAGCAAAAGGATGATGGATGCATAGCAGCAGTGGAATCTAGTTTCGGACGGGCTCAAGGGAATATTGGAGATTCCCTCCTCGATGTCCTAGAAGTCCATAAGCAGTGGAAATGTGTCTTAGAGGGCCCGACTATAGCAGTGGTTGTGTTTGAAAATGTGCATTCCTCCTAACCACAGAATGTTTGGCTAGGGGTTGTGCACAGTTAGCTGGATGTTGGTGGTTGTTTGGCTAACCACCATACCATGAGGGCTTTTCCCTTGGCTAGTGGTAGAGCTATTGACTGCCTAGCCTTAGAGGTTTGACTGATGGTTAGCGATAGAGCTCAGGTTGACTGATCTACAAGCGAAAGATGCATGGCAATGCGACACATGGCAAAATGTCATTGGTTGAGTTTGCATCGTTGTTGCAAATCAATGGCTAGTGACTGAAATCTTGTGCACATGTCTCAAAGGTTTGATCTGAGTGTGAATTGATTGCAAGGTGGCTTGATGTTAGTTGCTAGGGAAGTGCATGCAACATGAGATGGTGAAGCTTGTCTGTGGGGTATTATGAGACCCTAATGGCCATTTGGTATGTATGCTTTTTTGACCGAAAGCTTAGAGGTCAGCCTAAGGCCAATGGAATGTCGATTGATGTTGAGATAGGAGGCAATTCCAGGTGTTGATCGATAGTAAGCCAAAGTTGAGAAGCTGAAGCTGAAAGTAGAGCAAGCTGATAGAGATCAAATAGAAATATCGAATGATCGGTGGATCGACAGATCCATGATCAGTGATCTTGGTTAGAGATTGAAGAGTGTGTGTTCGAGTGGTATGCATAGAGTATTGTAATCATGAACACTAGGATGCTCGAAACCTGGGCAGATGTTAACCTAAGGTGGGTGCTAGGCTATCCCAGTTGAAAGGTTGGCTATGCAAATGGGCTGAAGAGCTGAAGGGAACCTTCACTATATGTCTTTTGAGGACATTGTAATAGTGCAAGGTTGTAGATCTATCATGTTGCCTGTATTTCTCTAGATGAACAAGATGTAACTCCTATAATGGCTATAAGCCTAATATTGTATTGTAAGTATTTAGTTGATAAATAATACAATGGCTCTATCTTTTGGGGTGTGGGGTTTTATACTCGAAAGGGTTTTCCCCATGTAAATCTATGTGTTCATTTGTTTGTCTATTCATGGTGTTTAATCTGGTCTAAGTTTGGATATGCTTTTCTATGAAGGATCAATGGGTGAGAATTAATGTGCCTATCTCTACTTTATGGCATATATTTTAGTGCTTTTGGAGTGATTTAGAAATGAAATTCACTGAGGTACTACTAGTTTTAGATTTTAAATCTAAAACTTTCTCGTACGGTAACCCCAATAAATTTGGGCTCATCACCTTAATTAGATCCTTTTATTTTATATCTACTTCCTTTTCCCATTCAAAACCCTAGTTACAGAAGAAGTTGGCTTCTTTAAAATATGGAGGTTACTCAATTTAGCACAATAGGTCCCCCCTTTAACTAAGTTTCCCACAAAGGGCTATTACCTTGCCAATTTTTGGCATCAACAGTTTTTTTTTTCCTGGCACACCCGGTGGGACCGCTTAAATATACCAAATCTAGAGGTTGTATAAGCGATTGGACTGTTACTAGGTCATGAACCACAAATAATCTTGGCTTTTTAGTGCCCTACTAGTAAAAAATCATATCCAAACTCACCTATTAGGACTATCAGATCCCAGCCATGATGCAAATAGAAAATGAAAATTATGTGGCTTGGGACGTTGAAAGTCCCCTTGTAGCCCCAGTCACACCTATCATTTGGGCCCCTATTCTGATCTCTGCTCTCAAAGATATTCAAAACTTTACTGGAGATGGCTCAAGAACACCATCTGAACATCTGTAAGATGTTTCAGATGTGTGTTTGGTGCATAGAGTGATAGATTAGAACATAGCGCTAATATTTCTTGTTGCTTCTTTGCAAGGAAAAGCATTAGATTGGTATTGCATTCTAGCGACTGACTTTATCAATACTTGGGATCAACTCAGGGATCCTTTTTATGAAAGATTCTCTAATGAAGGAGATAGATCTTTGCTATATCACCAACTATCAACAATCAAGCAAGCCCCATTTGAAGCCATGACCAATTTTAGTGCCTAGTTCCATACAACCTAGCAGAGAATCCAGAATGCCATCTAATCACTGCTTGAGTTAGCATTTATGTTCTACTTAAATTCCATCAACACCAACATCTCCATGATGATCAAGTCACTAGGCAGAACCATATTATTGGATGCATATAACATAGCAGTCAAGGAGAAAAATAACTTGATCGACGCTGGGAAGTTTCCACCTTGGCCCAGTATGTTGATGTTCCCTAAAATATCAACTTCTACTTAGGAGATGCCATCTACTAGCACACCCGTGTCATCCCCATCTATGTACACATATCCGAGTGCACTACAGAATGTTGCTTCTACATCTGATGCTTCGAAGGACTAGATGAGTGACATAAGGGAGATGTTACAAAACTTAACAAATGAAGTAACCACTATCAAGCCCAAACAAGATGCTCCTCCAAGACTATCCTATTAGAACTTTGAAAGTGCAGACCCTCCTACCAATAGAACCAATATCAAGGAACCACACACACAAATGTGCCGACTTAGACAAATAACCAAATAGTCTTGATATCAGCTTCATTGGGAGGTACTCAAACAAGTACAAGAAAATAGCTGATCATAGGGAAAAATAATCTCACTAAATATTTCAATCCCTGGTGCTATCCTTGCAGCGATGCAAATATGCCTCGAAATTGTTCGCATGGAAATTTGGAGCAAAAGGTTGCAAAGCAGCATAGCCAAGGCATGGTGACAAATTTAGGACATACACATGCCTCTCCCCAAAAGGAGAATGCGGTTCTCACCGCACAGATGTAGGGAATGCCCTTGGGGCAAGAAAATGACATATCTCCTAACCATGCCCTCCTCTCATGGATGGAAGGAGAGGAAGCAGTGTTCACTTATGAAGCATCTACATCGGCAACCCCACAAGTACAATTTGAATACAACACTTGATCAAAGAGGAGATTCAAAGGTGAACCAGTCACTCCATAGCCTAGAAGTATCCTAGATCAACCCCTTGGACCTTCCAAAATTGCTCCATAGCTGCAGTTGCACAAGGAAATTATCATCACCAATCAAAGGAACAAAAGCCTCCAAATCTACCACCATTCAATGTGGTGGAACAATTGAAGAAGTCTTCCACTAATGTATCCCTTTGGGATATCTTAGCCATTCCAAAGAAGAATTCATTGCTACAAAATGCCCTATATAAAGATACAATTGTACAATCAATCGGACAAGCTTCCAAAAATGATACTGACTCATTGCCTCCAACCAAAGTTCTTGCGAGTACTACAAAGGAGGCTTCACCTGAAGCAAAAGAGGAGAAACCAAAACCTAAAATATTTTTCTTAACTCTCATTGTAGGGAAGAAACTGCTACACAACTCCATTATAGACTTTGGTGCCAGCACCACAGTCATGCCCAAGAAAATAGTTGAAGCCTTAGGGCTTAGCTATGAGCCCTTAGAAAGAGGAAGTATGCATTTGGATGGGAACAAGGTTGAAACTATGGGCCTCATTAAAGAACTCCCCTTAAATTTATTTTGTTGTCCTAGCATCATAGTACTGCAAGACTCCATGATCATTGACATCCCTCCCATGTTTTCCCTCTACCTATCCAAGGAATTCACCTCAAAAATAGGTAGATACATTTCTTTGGATTGGTCCCACCTAATTATCAAAAAAAAGAACGGGGCTAAAATGAAGATAATATCAGAACCTTTGCATGCAAAACATGTAGCTCATGAAGCCATGATCAACTTTGAAGACACTCATACCTCTCTCACCGAAGAAGAAACTAGTGATATCAAGCTACTGGAGATGAGATGGTGACTGAAGACAAAGATGATTGAGAAGAAGTCTTCTTAACCAAGTATGTAGGAACCAATCCTTTTAGAAATTATCATGCTATAGGTTTGGGCACCTATGCCATCTATAATGAAGATCAAGAGTTCCCGAGGGTATTGAAGGACTCCATGGCCGAAAAATCATTAGAGCTCTTGATATTGCACTTTGATGGTGCGAGATGGAAGGTTGGCATTGGTGCTGAGATATGCCTAATGTGTCCATCCAATGAGAAGATATTTAGGTATTTCTACTTCCATTTTTCTTGCTCAAACAATGAAGCTGAATATGAGGGTCTTGTGCAAGGACTAAGCCTGATAGAGTGCATGGGTATCAAACAATTAGTGGTGTTCAGAGATTTTGAACTCGTAATCAATCAAGTCAGAAACATCTCCACTAAAAAAATGTTTGTATGCAGTCTTATAGGCATAGGGTATGGGACCTCATCAAAGTTTTCAAAGCTTTTAACATCCATGCAATGCCGAGGGAGAAGAATTCAGATGCAGATCGCATGGAAATGATAGGATCTCAATTTGATCCTTTCTCCAACTTGATTGAGAATGTACACTTTGTGTGAGTAACCATCTAACCCTCCATTCTCGATAATTATCAGAGATGGAAAGTATTCAAAAGTGATGAACACATCGGTTTATTTATTCAACAGTCGGGAGAGTTTGCTAATCAGTTTCAGCCAAAAATTGAGGAAGTATACTAAGGACAGATCATCTAGTTGAAATCAAAGAAAACTTCTGAAAGGGTTGGTCACTCTTAAAAAAAAAATTGACTGTGATGATATAAGGAATGATAGGAGGAAATTTGTAGCAAACTAGGCAGACTTCGCCAACCTTGAGGTTGGGAACGGAAGAAAATTGAATGTCGGGAAAGAAGTCTCACAGTGTGATAAAGATAGGCTTATACATTTTTGTGAAAAATACAAAGGGGTTGTGGCCTAGTCTTATGATGAACTCAGGGGTATAACCCTGACATCATCCAACACACCATCAAACTAATGGAAGATACTAAACCTATCCAACAAAAATATAGGCCCATGAATCCAAAGATTGAAGCCTTCATGGCACAAGAGCTAGAGAAGCTGATCCAGTCCAAGATCTTCTTTCCAATCAAGCACAGTACATGGGTATCTAACCTCATTCTGGCCCAAAAGATAAATGAATACATTCATCTCTGTGTTGACTTCTATGACCTAAATAGAGAATCACTGAAGGATCATTACCCACTACCTTCCATGGAATCAATCTTGAAGACTATGGTAGGTTCGAAGATGCTTTGTCTGTTAGATGGTTTCTTTGGCTACAATCAAGTTCAGGTTAAGGAAGAAGATCAGCACAAGACCACATTCACCACCAAGTGGGGAACGTTTGCATATTCCAAAATACCTTTCAGCCTATCAAATGTAGGGGCCACTTTCCAAAGGGAAAAGGACATCGCCTTCAATGAACTGATCAACAAAATCATCCTCATCTATTTAGATGATCTGACCGTATTTTCCAAATCTAAAGATGACCATTTTGATCATATAGAAATGGTTTTCAAAAATGCCAAGAGTTTGGGGTATCCCTGAACTTGAAAACAATGTGTTTTTGGAGTACCACAAGGAAAATTATTGGGGCATGTAGTGTTCCAAGAAGGAATCGCTATTGATCTCAAAAGGGTAAAATAAATCAAAGAACTTCCTCTTCCGGTAGCAAGAAAGGAGTCCAATATTTTTTGGGGAAGATTAACTTTGTTCGCAAGTTTATTTCTGATTTTGCAGGAATAATTAGACCAATCACCCTAATGCTAAAAATGGACCAATTATTCAAATGGACAAAAGAAGTGAGAGAATCCTTCAAGAGGGTGAAGGATGTGATTTCTTTAGCTCCTGTGTTGGAAAATCCAGACTTATCAAAAGACTTCATAATGTATGTTTTTAGCAGCAAGACAAGCATCACCACTATCCCGATTTAGAAGGATGATGAAGGAAAGTGAGGGCATCCTATAGCATTTCATTCCTGAACCTTGAAGAAGTGTTGACATCTTATATCTTGCACTAAGGTGATCATTTATGTCACACATTCTAGTGTGCATGAGTACATCGTGGAAGGAGAAATCACTAACAAAAAGGCCAATTAGATCACTAAGATCCTAGAATATGACATCAAGGTCAGGCCTACAAAGACTATCAAAGGAAGAGGGTTGTGCAAATATTTGGCGCATGATGAAGAAATGGAAGCTAAGGAAGAGCAAGCAGGGATAGTCCTAACAAATGAGTCTGAACCTAAAGGCTACTGGCTAACAGATAGGGTAAGATTTATGCACACTAAAATGTATCCATCGAGACTTCTTTCTCAAAGTAGAAGATTCTACCGACTATAAAACAATGGGTACTCACTTATTCAAGGGATCATCTTTAAGAGGAATTTCAATGGCATGTTACTGTGATGCACCACCATGGAGCAAGCAAACAAAATTATTGACACTTTTCGCAGCATTCCAGAAGGCAAACACTTCTTTGCTAAGACCACCTCTATTAAAATTCTATGCACTGGATACTTATGGCCTACATTATTCAACAACTCCTACAAAATGATAAAATCCTGCAAGGAATTCCAATTCTACGTAGGGAGAAGAAAAAATTATTCCATGCGTCTCAATTAGATAGTAGCAAATGAACCATTTGCGCAATGGGGGCTAGAGTTCATCAAGATGATCAACCCCGCCTCCAACACTGGTCAAGAGTGGATCCTCACAGCCATAGACTACTTCATGAGGTGGAATGAGGCCCTACCACTGAAGAACGTGATAGAAGCATAAATCATGGACTTCCTCAAAGGGCTAGTAACGAGGTTTGACATGCCAAAGACTATCATCTTAGACAATGCCAAAGCTTTCTTAGGTTCCAAGGTATGTTATTTTCCATTAGAACATGAGATATTCTTGAAAACATCCTCAAACTACTACCAACAAGGAAACGGCTTGCTGAGTCAACTAACAGGAATCTAGTCTGACTCATTAAAAGAATCAAATCTGATCATGAGAAGGAATGGCATAAGAATCTCTGAACAACATTATGGGTAGACCGCATAACTCCTAAGCAAGTCCTGAAGACTTCACCGTATGAGCTAGTATATGGGAAAGAGGCATTGTTACCTACGTCTATAGAGATAGCTATGCTACAACTACTCAAGTCCTTAGAGATTGAGGAGAACAAAGCTATGGAAGTTTAGTTGGCCCAATTATTGGAGCTACAAAAAAAAAGGGAGAAAGCCCTAATAGCCATGACTAACTGCAAGCAGGTGATTAAGAGGTGGTTCAACAAGAAAGCTTCAGACCAAGGTCTAAAATATGAAGACCTGGAACTAAAATTCAATGAAAGAGCCTCAAGGCCTGACCAGCATGGAAAATTTGACAAACTCTAGGAGGGTCCTTTCAAAACAATTCAATGCAAACAAAAAAATGCATTTGAATTAGAGAATGTGGAACAAGAGCCACTAGGAATTCCGGTTAATGAGATTTATTTAAAATTGTTCAATTAAACTACAGTTACTTCATACATTTGTAAATATGTGATTAATGTAATTATTTTCCCTTTCATGTATTGTTAGCCAGTTCTTTCCAACATTTTCACAAATATAGGAAGCAAGAAAATTCATGTGACTCATTATTACAAGAACAAAGAAAGACTATGCTACTCATATTACAGGAATTAAGTTTATATGCGAGGAATTAAAAAAATGTTGCGAAGAGCACAAGAACGAAGACAAATAGTTGAAGATAATGAAGTATATTAATTATATATATATATGTACTTTGATAGAAACATTGTCAAAATGGCTCTGAGGCCATGCGCTCAAAAGAATGACTATATACAAGTTCCTTAGATATCTATGTATGCAAGCCCTTTTCTTTGGGGCATATATATACAAAGAGAGAAAAGTGTGTTAATATTCAGGTGTTGAGAACATGAGCGTTGTCTTCATCGGCAGGAGCAGCAGGAGGATTACCAGCAGCAACAACAAGACCTATAGCGGAAGTAACATCAACTCCTATAATGAGCGATAGAGGGAACACAAGGTTCATAAAGTTAGTATACCAATCGACATTAGAGAATAGGACTACATTATAACAACACAAAAAAATGTGGCATGCATAGGTGCCTTTCTTGTGATGCTCAGCGAGTGATTGAAGCTGACACCTGCTCAGAAATGGCACCCATGGTACCATTGCATCTTCTTTGATATTCTTTTGTAGGTCACTTGGGAAAGGAAGGCCTAATCCATACATTCCATTACTCACCACTTCACCGAGACCTCTGAGGTACTTCTTCAAAAAGATCTGAAGCGTCAAACAAAGAATCATGTCTTTTGGAGCCTAGAAATCCAACAACAAGGCAATGAAATGGGAGCAGATATTGCTGTTTACCCTATATTTGTCTTCGTATTTGATACAATCTCTACCCAAGACCCATTTTATGGCTATGGTAGTGAGTGAGTGTTTGTTCTTGGTCATGCGCTTCAGACGCCTATTTGAAATCTCTCCTAGAAAGGTTGTTTGAGATTTTTGCACACTAATCTTATTAGAGTGTTCGTCATGTTAGTTTCACTTGACAACCTAATTCTATGCCTTGCAAAAATTCAGAAGCTACTCAACCACCTAAATGATAATCCTATCCAATCACTCAAACCTACTTCTACTAAAAATGCTAAGTATAATCCCACTACTATGTTAGGGTGTATTTATAGAAATATCTGAGGTAGCCTGCATACAAGGCATGGTGGTAATCGAGTGTTAACTCAAAAATTCCACCAAAAGACCAGCTTCATATTCCAGCTCAATTACCTCTAGAGGTACGAATTGTTGCATGTAGGATTAAGGAGTGGTAGTCAATTAGTGCAAATTGATGGCAAGCTCAAGCGATGGCTCATACAGATACAAGCTAGGTGGCATGGTACAGGAAGTTTCAAGCTCCAAGGTTGAGCATGAATCTTTCTAAGGTACTCATTACGGTGTCAACTTAATTATTCTTTGAGTTATATTAGTGGAAAAGGCATGGGGGATGATGGAAATTGTTCTATTGGCGACTGAATTTCCCATGAAAATCGCACTAAAGGGATGTTATTGCTAACGTAATTATGAATTCTTATCTTTTCAAAAGAGGCAAGTAGTTCATTTCACATGGACGGAAGAGCTGGTAGTACATGCCGAATTAAATGCAAAAAGGCAATCGTTGTCTACTAGTTGTGGGTAGGAAATCAAAGAAAAAGCTAAGTGTCACATGAAAAAAACTAGATAGAGCATAAAAATTCTTGAGTGCACAAAGGGACTTAAAAGAACAAAATTGTCAAGAGGACCAGAAGGTCTACAAAGGAGTTGAAGGAAAAGGTAATTGTGGAGAATTCACTACCTTGGTGTGGATTAAACCTAAAATGGGAGGTTGTCTGGTTTTGAATTCAAAGCTTTGAGTTGTGTTTTGGGTTCCATTCATACCACTTTAGTGTGCTTTCTAGGTAGAAGGTTTGAAAAGGATGGAAACTACTCAAAGTTCTCAAGTAGAGATGCAAGAAGGAGGGGCCCAAAGTTTATTTAATATAATGCACAAAGCTCCAACTACCCACATCTTCGAGGATGTCTCTTATGCTTCGCCTAGAATACCAGAAAAGCTAACATGGGTGAATACATGGGTTGTAGAAAAGAAGAGCCCTCCCAAAGATAAAAAATGAATTAAAGAAGAATGGGATAATATTCATGACCCCATTCTTGCAAGGAGCCCTAAGACACTTAGGGAGGCGACCTGTGAAATAATGAAAAAGAATAGCCACCCAGATTCCTTGGCACAAAATTTTTGGCTCAGTGGGCTTCCACAATATATGGTCCTCATAATGCACTATTTCCTTGAATTGGTCGAAAAGGCCATAAAACACTTCAACCTAAGTACCAAAACCATTGAGGTTCGGGAGGTGAGTGTGGTTATCTACAAGGAAGATATCTAGAATATGATTTGTATCTTGGAGTGAAGCTCCAAAGTGCCTCAAATAGAGCCATTCACTCCAGTGAAATGGGATACCTATTGGAGGACCTGATACGTTCTGATGAGTTTTTATAACATAGAGACTCAAAGAAGCTCAAAAAAGGCCAATGCAGATCCCAGTGGCGCATAAGAGCTTCAAAGATGATATAAAGGATTCCTTCTCAATGATGGTGTTTGCTTGTGGCCTGGACACCAACAAAGAGGTCTGGGAGTTTCAACTAGGTTTGGGTTTTCAATTACGCAAGAAAAATTCTCTTATCTAGTATGATTTCATTGAATTTCTCATGCAGGAGATGCTCAACTAGATAACAGAGTACCAGCTTCAAGGGACGTTCAAGTTCCCATCTTTTCTCACTCACATGTTCTTGCATCAGAATCCCAATTTCTTCCAAAAGTATCTAGGGCTCTTCGTTTATGATGAAAACCAGAGGAGGAAGCTACTTTCCATGTGGACTCCCCTCCTTTCTATGACATTTGATTATTACACATTTTTTTATTTTTTCTTATATCTAATTTTGTAAGATTTAAGAAGAGACAACACTATCTTATGGCTCAAGTTAGACCAAAATGAGTTCATGCAGAATTTCACTCCAAAGTGTGACTGATTCTTGGGTGAAGACTTCACAATTATCTAATTGCATGAATTCATAGGGGAGCCCTTCTAGCTTTTGACATATCTTACACACTTAATACTAGCGCTTGAAGTTTTCCACTAGGTATCAATTATCGATGCACCTTTGCAGCGAAAAAGAAAAGGATGGATTTTTCAGCTACCCAATGAGCTTCAAGACTATAATCATGGCTAAGAGGAAGGCTCACGAATCACTAGAATCAAAGTTGGCTCATCTAGTGTTGGTATGGATTTGTGATAAGTGGAATTAAAACCCCAATGATGACTTGCCAAATAAATATGTCAAAGACACTACCCTCGACCTTACTAGGAGAAGCGTCGAAATCCGATGTTGGATGCAAATGAATTTATTATGGACCTAGCTTATATCCCCACCAAAGGTGTTCATCCTCCTTGGCTCGTATTCTATTATCCAACTGGGAAGTATGATAAGGCCAAGCAGATGGGGACTACTCTCTACAAAAATCTAATAAAAAAGAGCAACTAGAAGGAAGAAAAGGTTAATTATTTATGGATATATCGTTAGGAAACTCATCGCACCAAGGCCCCTGATGATAGCGAGGAGAGGGACAAAATTTTTAAAAATTATGGAACAATGAGCATCTAGATTCTGACGAGAGTGATGAGAAAGACTCCAGTTCAGAAGAGTCTGAATCACAATTAGATGAAGCAGTGAAACCAAGCATAGAAGCATAAAATGCCTCAGCATAGGAAAGGGGAAAAGTTGTGAAACAACCTAGCAAGGTATCCTCTAATATATGGGTTAACATATCATGTGCGATGTCTTCATTAGCTCACACCTGGATGGAAAGGAGGACTAGGGCAACCCAACCATAACAATATGAAACTATAGTGGTAGATGAGTCACCCCTAGCAAAGTGACAACGAACCAAGGAATCTTCTATAGAGTGTTCACATGACCCCAAGGCAAGCGTAGAGCCAAAAATAGGTCAAAGATCACAATCATATGCACCAGAGGTATCTTTCACTCCCCCTCCTCTTGTTTCACAAACATTAGCTCCCCTTGTTGTGGCCACAAAACCTCTCATTTCATGCGTCGGCCAAGCAATTTTGGCCTCTACTTCAGTGGTTGCAAGTAGTTTAACATAGTTCTCTCATGCGACCCAATTTTCCCTTAGTCCTCTGTAGACCCTTACACCATTTTCCTTGGCCCATTCTATGACCCAAAGCATCACACACTCTGCCTCTGCTACCTTCATTGATACATCTCCTACCACCACAATATCGAAACCGATCCACTCTTCCTAGCAAATGGAAACTGCCATGACTCCACTTCCTTCGAGTCCTCCTACTGGTCCCCAGTTTGAGTATTGGAGTATCCCTCCTTTCTTGCCTCAAACAATTAGTGTTCCAAAGAAGAAGTCTCTTGGGACCGTCACCCTTTCATTCCCTTTTTTCCTTCCTCCTGGTGCACCTTTCGTAGGTGGACTCATCAAGTTTCCCTCTAAATTATTATTAGAATGCGACAAAACAAATCAGGCATGAGCAATGAGATCCCAGAGGCAAAGGGCTAAAAATGCTAAAAGGCCAGTAGAGGAAAAGGTATAGACTATTTTTAATGAGGCTCAGTAGTCGCTACATTTTATGACTATGTAGCCAACTATCAACAAGCCACAAGAAGAAATGCAGCTAGATGAGTACAACATGTATGCCATGGAGCTCGATTTATGCATAGCCTAGCCTTAGGACAAGATGGACCTCATGCAGGAAAAACAACGGGTGGTGACTACTAGTTTTCTTAAGTCTGGTCACCAACTAAAGAAAAGGGAAGAAGAGCTGAAAATCATAAAGGATGGATTCGGGGTCTTGCTCACCAAGGATAAAGCTAGGGATGTTGAATTTAAGCACTTATCCCAACAAAAGGAGGAGGAGAAAGAAAAGTTCCAAGAGGAACTTGCAAAGTTTCAATCCCTCGACCCTAACTTGGTCACTGAGCTACAACACAAGAACCAAGAATATCAAGACCAGCTAGCAAGGTTGGGGCATAAAATGCAACAAAAGGATGAGGAGTTTCATCGCCAACACGCTCAACTAGAGCAACAAATTCAGTAGAAAGATGCGGATTTCAAGATCCACCAGGCTGAATTGGAAAATGAGATTGCAAAAGTAAAGTTTTCCTTGGAGCAGGAGGCAGTAAATAAGGAATGAGCTGTGGCTAGCTAGGTCACAGAATCACGGATCCTATAGGGACAAATCACCATGAAAAACAAAAAGGTCAAGGAGCTCACACATGATATAAAGCAAAAGGATGCAAAGATTGTCCTATTAAAGAGCCCTACCTTACCTTCAGTTGATCAATTAGACCTCCTTCAGATAGCCCATGAATTATGTGTTTCATATTGGGAAAGAGTGAAGGATTTCTACATAGCTCTACAACCAACACTCCAATTTATGGTAGAGGTAATAGGCTTGGGTAGAGGGGTTCGTGAAGTGATCAAGTAATTCCTTGAGTCCATCGTAGAGAGATTTTTGGAGGCCAAAATATGATTGGATAGGCTATATATGGTCTCAGATGAAGTCTTGACAAGTGCAGGGATTGAAGACTGAAATGTCACTGCTAACATAGCTAATAGGTTCATCCATTACCACACAACTATCCTTCATGCCAATGAGTGTGTAACCAAATTGGATCAGACCATTAATAGCATGCGGGCTAGGTTCTCTCACCTAACACAGATGGGCTTACTTTCTCCGTTTCTTGAAGATGAATCAATGGCCATAGTAGAGCATATTGCGGCAAAGATCAAGGAAAAGAAATGGGATGCATCAACCTTTCAAATTTTCAGCCAACCCCTTGTTGTAGGAAATATTAAGAGTGTCACTCATCCAATTGCATGAATCCTTTTTCAACTCGAGTCATGGGTCGGTATATCATCGATGTTGCCTTACAAAGAAATGATTGATATGCATGGAGCTCAAGAAATTTTGCGTGACATATTGAGTCCATCTAAGACTGAATGGCTACCTCTATAGAATGCCCTCTCTAAGCTCTGATCATGCCAACCAATGGATAAGGCTCTAGTATGCAAACCAAAATATTTTTGGGTTCCTTGTTCCATAGGCGAAACACCCCTAATAATTCACCAAATGCTGCGAATATAAAATTCCCAAGCTTCCTTCGATTTATTTCATTTTTCTTAAGTACTAAAGATTCCCTCCTTTAAAGACAATACCAGGCTCCTTTCACAAAGTTTTTATGTGAATGCCATCACTTGTCTGTTGAGTGCTCCTCATAAGGTTTCCTTCTCTCACTTTTAATAAAGCCACCACCTTGCTTCCATGTGTCAAAATTTCACAATCTTCAATGCCTCTTTCCATTTCTCTCCTTTTGGCACTCGACCATAGGCCACGTAACATCGATCCGCACACATCTCTTGACAACCCCCACGTTCAACACAATATGCTTGGAGACCTAAACGTGTCTTCACAATGCAAGTTTTTTATCACATAAATGGAAGGATGAATGCCATCCATGACCGCTTGCCACGTAATCTTATAAAAAGGCTTCATCGCAAAGGAAAACTGTAGGCGACAACCTCACACTAGCTGCCATGTTTTGTAACTGTTGCCATGAGTGGATAGAACATATTGACACTTGGGTTTTCTAGGACCACTACCATCATTTACAAGGGATGCATCTAGCTCTAAGGTGTCCTTGTTCATGGCTCGAATCTTTTCCATTACAATGGCTAGGGGAAATCATTGCTAAAACATCATTGCTCATGACTGGAGGATTTTTTTGGTTACTAGCTCATCGAGTTAGGTTCTCATTATAAATATTGCTTCTTCTTTCAAAGTAGGGGTTCAAATTTTGATAGAAGAATTGGTAGAAGAGTCAGGCCTTTCATTGCTTTATTAAATTATTGTAAAGAACTCATAGACTGTGCCATTGTTCAGTCTTTTCATTTTCTTTGATATTTGATGAGTTTTACTATGCCATTATTGTACTGAATGTTTCATTTATAGAACTTCTATAAATTTAATGTAAATTTGTTGGTTTAGATCATTTCTTCGACTCCTCTTTCTAGAAAATGTGTATGAAAGTTATTTTATGTCATTTAGTGAATCATTTAGGCTTATATCTTTATTTTTTCCATTCTGGAACACAACATACTACTGAACGGGCCCTTAAATTGCATCCAAAAGATATATTTACCACACCTATATCTAAACCTTGGTGCATCACCTTAGTTAGATCATTTTATTTTATATCTGCTTCCTTTTCCCATTCAAAACCTCAATTACAGAAGAAGCCAACTTCTTTCAAATTTGAAGGATACTTAATTTAGTGCAATAGGTCCCCCCTTTAATTGAGTTTCCCATAAAGGGCTGTTAACTTGCCAATTTTTGGCATCAACACATATCTAATAGATTTGGATTTTGTGTATTCTTCTATCCATATAACTAGGGTCTCAATATTGGGATTATATCATGTACCACTCACTCCTTCATCAGAATTGAACTCTAAAACTAGCATAGGATCTTCTTGGGCCCATACTTGATCAAGCAAGGACATCTTCTTTAGTTCGAAACCAGGGAAAATGAGCATGTTACTTTTTAAAATCATTTCTCTAGCCTTTTGAGGATTAAATTCAATATTTTCAATTCTCAATTCCCTGAAGGTTTGTGCCACCACTTGGTCATTTTTCGATTCCTCAATTCCCATTTTATTTATCTCTATTCTTTCCTCAAATTATTTTACCTTCATTTTTATCTAAAATTCCCTAAATTTTTGAGTTTTAATGAACTCATCATCTTCTATGAATCGCCTAGCTGCAACCTCCCTTTCATCTTCATGTATTTTTGTATTTTTCTTCTCTTTATCATCCATCCTTCCTTCAGGATTATGGGAACTAGTCTCATGGACTGGCTGGTTGACTTCAACATCACCCTTTAATTATTGTAACACATTAGCTACTTCTTTAGTGTCTCCCATCCCTTCACTTTCTTCATAAGTGACCAATGGTTCAGTGCTTTGTGTCATTTGTCTCGTAGGAGGGAATTTCTCCATGGGAGATTCTGAGGTCATGTTTGGGGTGTGCTCTGCAATTACCATACCATTATGTTCTTGAAGAAGTGCTTCCCTTTTTCTATATAAGTCCTCAAAATTATCAATTATCAAATTTATTCTTTTGATAAGGTCATTCTCTTCAACAAAATAGCCTAGGAAATCTTTGTATTTTTGTTTCCTCATGAGTCCCCATTTTCTCTTCAAAAGTAAGGTAGTTTCTTATCACATCTTCTTCATAGTCTACCTGGTATGCAATTTTTGACTTGGTGAGAAGGTTATGTCTTATGTGATTCATATGATTTTTATGATCAAACACTCTTCCTTTTCTTGAATCCAATGAATATCTTTTCTTTAAATAATACTTCAACTCCTCCAACATGTCAGATCCTACTAACCAGTCTTCACACTTGGTTAGGTTTGGAAAAAATGTTCCCTTCTTTTATTTATGCATCACATATTTTTCCATCCACATAATTTTCCACATAAACTCTAGAAATGCTAGTCTAAGGGGTAAAAACTTTAGAATTATGTGTGGAGGAATAGGGAACCCATATACTCTTATTATTGTGACTTCAGGGAGGAAGAACCAATCACCAAAATTGTGTGCATAACCCTACTCTTGTCTTAGGGCTAGAGGTCTCAATAGTTGTATCATTTTAGTGGTCAATATCAGTATTGAATAACCAAGGACTCCTAGGATTCTGTGCACAAAATCTTCATAGAATATCATAAAACTTGAGTTTTAGCACCGACAATTCCAAATATAGCACCACCTCTGAACATGTGTCGGATTCCCTTATTCATCAATTCTAGCCAAGTCCACTTTTTTGGTCCATTTGTATCAATTTTGGTATAATATCAAATGACATAACAAAGAATTGTGTCTAAATGTATTGGGTTATCTGTCTTCTATGACTTGTAAGATCTCTTCATCCAATGCCCTTTAAAGTTATGAAGAAAATTCATATTCTATAGTAGTTTCAGGATTCAAGATTCTCATGGTCATCATCATTAGGCTTATTGGAATCTTATCTTGAGCATCCATCCCCAATATGTGGCACAGAGCAAGATATATATTTACAAAATAGTATTGAGTCTCCCACGATGATTGGCTCAACAATGGAGGGGGAAATGGGGATTGTTTTGTTGCTAATAAATATTTTCATGTATAGGGGAAGCTCATCACTTATGTAAGTTCTTCTCAAGTTGGTATACTCTTCCTCACTTTTTTGTTGGTTTATCTTAGTAAAATCTTATTTGTTCAAGTCAAAACACTCAATGATAGCAGTCCTAGTTACCTCAACCAACACCAAACCATTTGGAAACCTTACAAATTTAGTAGCAGGGTAATAATGTCTAGCTAATAATATGGTAAAATCCACATCAACAAACACATTCGGGACAATCAATTTGGCTAAGTCTAACGCCCAATGGTTTGACACTGGAACTTTCCCATTTCTCTTTCTATAAAAATACCAAAATAAGTCCCACCCAGATTTAGGAATGAGGGCATTTCTGCAACCTTATACAATATCTATGAGGAATTTGTTATTACCTTCCTTGGTGGAACCTAGGAGTATATCTAGAATGGACTAGTGGAGAGGTCTCTTATTTACCTCAGGTTCTTCATCCTTAATTTCAATTTTACTTTTGTTTGCTTCTGATTTTTTCTTTTTAGGTGGCATGATTCTACCCTTTTTGCTATAACTTTCAAAATGATAGAGATTTTAAAAAATATCCACACCAATCGAGATTCTTCAGAGAGTTATTCCTACACTTACTCAGGTGTTTGACACTTTCAAAGCTCTTCCTTAAGTATCCTCAGCTCCCCAATGAAAATGTACTACAAATGAGTGTAATAGTTGAGCAATTCTCTTATTTTTAATGGCACTTACACTCAGTCATGTCAACATTAATACCAACCTTCTACCAGATATTTTCGCAATAAGCTTATAACTTGGATTTGATTATGCACTGTTGGATTTGTGTGTCAAAGTGACTGATGTGATCTCATGCATTTATTACCATAATCTATAATTATGCCAGAGCAGGCCTTATTTTACTACTACTGTCACTTTCCACACTTGGTGTATGGCGATATCATTTTTTATGCCTTTTATCAATAATGTTTTATGATTTCTGGACAGTAGTATACATATCACCATGTCGTAGCTATAATATCCCCCTTATGTGGTATTGTGGTGTCTACTTTCCTTGTTTAATACTTACCACACCATCGCTTTGCTTAAATCTTCTTATTGCGGGGTGGAAATACATATCGCTTTACCACATATGTTGATTAACCCCTTGGTGGTATGGTGTTTTATGCTTTGTTCCATGAGTTAGGAACCACCAACCCGATTGGACTTCATTTTTTTGTTGTGGTATAGTGGTAAATACATAGATTTCTTTATTAGTGATTATCTAAAAGGATGAATGGATATATACAATAGGAATGCCACTGATTTTATGGATCTTTTCACACAAATTGTTGTGTTACATGTCGAATACAATGTAGAACCAAAGGTAGTAGATATTTTGATGTAGGTGGAATCTAGATGGAAAATGGAGACCGATGGATACTGGGGGAACATTTATAGCTCTAACACATTCAACAACAATCCTATTAGAAATGTCATTTCTGATCTCACATCCATTTGCATGAAAAGTGAGATTGTATCCTTTGTTGCATATTTGACTCACACATAGGAGATTATGTTTTAGGCCTTTGGCATAAAGGAAATCTGTAGTTCTATTCTTTCCATCAATTGTTATATCACCTTTTCCACATATTTTTGTTGCCTTATCATCACCAAAATTAATAGCTCCACCATCGACCTTCTTGATATGAATGAACTTACTTCTATCACTAGTCATGTGATGAGAACAATCACTGCCAATCATGTAAGCATTTTCCTCTTACTTTGTATGAAAATCAATCCATACTGTCATATATATTTCATTAACCTTTCTATTCCATAAGGTACTAGACCTTTTACATTCTTCAATATTGTTATTTTTTCCTTCCAAAGCCATGAATAGGTTTTCATCATTTTCATTATTATTTTCATCTTGAAAGGAACATAATATCTCCTTAGAATATAATCCTCTTTTTATTTTCTCTCTTTGGTTATCATCAATATATTCTTTATAGGGACAGCTAGATGCAAAATGACAAAATCTTACAAAATTGAAGCACTTGAATGGTAACTTAGGTTTGTATTTTCTAGTGCCTTTCTTCAATCTTCTCACAAAGGTTTCTTTTATCAAATTCATCAATGGTAACTTACCTTTGTATTGGTCAATGCCTTTCTTCAATATTTTTGTTAACTTTGAATGCAACTTCTTTCTTTGGAATATCTTGACCAAAATCTCTCATCTCAAAGGTAGTAAGAGTACCAAACATTTCATCAACTCAATACTGATCCAAATCTTTATATTCTTCAATGGAAGATAATTTATGACTATAATATTTTTGGAGAGATCTCAAAACCGTCTTTACAATTTCACTTTCTTTTACTTATCCACCAAGTCCAAAGATCCCAAAGACAGTTTCTTATACCAAGAGCATATAACTTTCAATGTCTTCATCTCTAGTCATTTGTAGAGTCTCAAATCTACTCTTGAAGATATGTATCTTGGCTTGCTTCACTTTGTAATCTCCTTCATAGATGCTACTAAGCTTCTCCCAAGCATCTTTGGTAGAAACGCAATTTATCATCTTCAATAATTTGAAATTGGCTAATCCACACAAAATAGCATTCTTGGCTTTAGCATTACATTTATATAATTTAATTTCAGCTAGATCTATAATAGGAATTGTAGGAGTAGTATAACCAATTTTGACTAATTTCCAAACACCAAACCCTAGAGAGTTTAGGTGTCATTCCATTCTGAAATTCTAATAGGAGTAATTAGTCCCATCAAGCCTAGGACCTTTGTATGAACTATCATGTGCCATCTAAGATCTTTACCTCAAGCTTTTGAGCTTCTACAAAGGAACTTGGATTTGATAGAAATTTTTGAACACTTTTGAAGATTGAGAGGAGGGGTGAATCAATCTACACAAAACTTAACTCCATCTAGAACTTGAAACTTTCAACACAAATCAAAGTCCTTTAGAAGATAAAGATTGAACTTTAAGCAGAGTAGTAACATAGAAGAATATAGAAATTTGAATCTTTAACACCTTTAAAAAACTTTACCAATGAAAGATATAGTAGTAATTAGATCAGAAGCAAAGAGAAAGAGATAGAGAACACACACATGCACAAAGAGACTAGATTTACGTGGAAAACTCAATGAGGTAAAAACCATGATGAGAGTTAACTCACAATATAATGCTCACTGGCGAAAGACTTGCAAGAAGGCTCACTTGCTTAGAGAAAGATACCAAAAGTACTTTTAGCACTAATCTACCAACCAAATCCAAGAGAAAGATATAGAAGATCTGATGAGATTCAGTATCTCAGAGCAAGATATAAAATATTTATAAGAGAATTGCTTGCCAACACAACTCTCTATTGACTAAGATGGTCAAGTATAATTTATCTTTCATTTCACAATCCTTAGCACTATCTCTACTAGATATTCAATACAACTCATTCACACATTTTTTGCACTTGTACACTATTCCATATTATTGTATCCAAAATGATCTTGTATTTATATCCACCACAACACTTTAATTCTTCAAATAGGTCATCTAGGAAGAGAATAAACAATGAATTCAATTGGTTGGCCACCAAAGCATGATGTGGTCTTATCTCAAGGATATAAAGTACCAAAAATAATATTAACACTTCTTTTAATGTGATCCAAAATGATTTATATGTAGGCACACATCAACTTAAGTGGGCATCAAGGGAACGTGTGGATGAGACATTGAAGCACATAACCAGTCGACCCATAAACACTCTTTGAACTGATTTTTCTCGATGTGGTCCTAAATAGGATATGTGAGGACCCAAATCTATCATGGCACACCTTCCATTTTTGGAATAACCCCCAAATAACACAACCCAAGCAAAGGAACAAGCCTCACCAACCAAATATACATAAATATCCCATAAATCCAACTGAATCGACAATGCAACACCAAAGATACTAATTAGAAACATGAATATCATATAGGGATGTTCCTTGATCATCCAACATCACTTCCATATATTTATTTCATACTATCATGCCATCAATAACCACCATAAACCAAGTACGTACAAAAAACATTGTTCAGGAAACAGAAAATACATAACCAGATGATGTAACATTTGTAGAGTAGCTTACAAATCACTTCAATAAATGAGACTGGAATTGCGAAATTGCACAGGTGTTGTGAACACACTCACGAGGTTTCAGGAGCAGAGACATTAATGTAGAGAAATGTCGAGTATTTTCTGAACTAGTCTAGATAACTACCAACATTGCCAACCTTATGCAATCCACAGGAACCTCCTCAACAACACAGGTGACCTAGAAAGATAGGAGTGCAACATACAAAAATAATTGACATTGAGTGCCAAACCGTAAGACCAAAACTAAAATAGTGGAGGAATGAAAAGCATTCTCCCAAATATACTTCAATGTAGTGTCCTAAACCAGAAAAATTTGAGCAACTTGCATAGACCAAAACTTTCTTTTAGTAACACATATATTATTGAGAACACCACGAGAGATAATAAGACAAAATATAAACCTTCAACAACATATCTCCAACATTAGTCATGCTTCTAATCCTCATCTTAATGTATTATCATGAAAACAACTCTGCTAACAATAATAAAGCATTATATGAAGATCAACAATAATAATTCTTTGATAAGGCATGACATGCAACCATGAACTTCTTCAACTCTTGTCTTCTTTGATAAGGGATGAAATCCAACTAATGTTAGCCCAAACTGAATGTAACAAACACAACCAATGCCAAGGACTAACATCAATTATGACTAACAATCAATTTTGACAACAACTACCAACAATCTCCATCAATGACAGCTATCAATGTTGACATCAATAACAACAACACAACCATTAGTGTTGAAATCAATGACAACAACTTCCAAAAATCATTAGCTACATGGTTTCATGCCATTAAAATATATGTAAACAACATTAATAAAACTATTTTTATATAAACATATTAAATATGTTATCATCACACTATGTATAAGATAGTGTAACAAATGTAATCAACACTATTGCATACAAAACACAATGAAAACCACCACATAAAATGAGAGAAAAATAATCAATTGAAATTAGTGAGATAATAATTGACACACCTAGTTTTAAATTCAATAAAAAAAATTGACCTATATATTTTTAATTTTTTATTGATTTATTCTTACTATATTAAAAAATGATAAATTCAAAGATATTTAATTAATCGAATAAATTTTATAAAATAAAAAATTACAAAATAAAAATGATTAAATTTCCACATTTAAAACATTTCCTAATTATTATAAAATTTAATTCTCTATCCATCTTACTTTTTCCCCTTAAAAGTGTTAATATTTTTAAATTAAACTAAAATAAATTAAATTAACTTAATTTGATTAAATCATCACTCGACATACATTTTAATACTCTTTTAAACTAAGAAAATTAACCTATGCATTAATCTAAGTTAAATAAAGTAATGTAGAAGTTAAATAAAACAAACCTAAATGGAATAATATAAATTCCTTTATCTTCTAATTTTTTCATTTTCATTTTAGATTTTGTTTTATGTTACTATCTTTTGAACTATAGGGTTGGAGAGCTACTATAGAAGAAGAATCCTCCATAGATGCTCTCATTATATATGTATATTTTATAAGCCAAAGACAAATATGTATGTATGTAGACATATATATAATTTTGTATATAAATCATAAAAGATATAAATAATATGTGTATATATATATTTATATACACATTAATAAAGAAATATTATCAATTTTCAATTAATAAAATTTAAATATTTTTTTTGATAAAAGTGGCTAAGCCACTGAAATTTTATTGATTGAAAGATTACAATAGTACAAAATAAAATTCAATCCTGAGAACAAGAGAGCCCAATTTTAGCAAAGTATAAGAAGATGCATACTTGAAACCCAACCAGAATAGAACCCAAAGAAGAAATATTATGACCACCCACCATCCCTCAGTGTAGCTTAGACTAGACAAGTATCCAAAGCCTAGAAAGAAAAATTTGGCATATGAAAACTTAATACGATTCTTCCATTTGAGAACTAGAAGAGGAACTAGCTTCATAATGTGAAGGAGGCATGCAGGTATACACATTTGAATCCTCCACATTTTTTGATATGTAAGTTGTTATCTGCTTTGAAGGAAAAGACCTTGTTGTAGAATCCAACAAGAAGTGCAGAGCAAGAAATATATCAACCCCAACCACAAGAATTTATGGAGGAACATTTTCATGAAGATCATTGCAATCCAAAAAGTTCTTTCAAAATAATCACTAAAGATACTTGACCTGAGAGTAAATAAGAAGTCTCCACAAAAACTATTAGAAATCAGATCAGAATGAGAAATAAAACCACCAATTAGAAAAAGACCTACATCAAAATTATAATTATCCAAAGCTTTACAAAGTTCCAAGTCAGAAAGTAAACTTCGTTGAGCAAATCTTGAATCAAGGACCATGATCATTTCAGCATCTAGAAGAATATCCATGCAAATAGTAAAGAAGTGAGAAAGCACTTAATGGAAGGTAGCATTAGAATTTTCCCACAACCAATGGGAACCCACCACCTTTTTACAAGCCAAAAAATAATCTGGATCATCCAAAAGAACCCATTTACTCAATTTTTCATCATCATATGGGTGGGGATCACACTACTCTTTTCCCTTAGGTGAGAGAAATTTTGTACCAATCATTTCTAGAATGAGAAGACATTACTCGATAAATAAAACACTATTGATTTCACAATAAACCACCAGAAAATGAAGTCCATTTCAAACCTAAATACCCAGCCACAATCATAAAACATTAAGAACATCACATGTGAGAGGATCAATGAAGTCAGCTTGATAGAAGAAAATATTTACATAAGAATAAATGATAGCCCCAAGCTTAAAAGAGCATGATTGTTAGAGACCTGGCCATGACTTCACATGAGGTGAGCTTGATAGAGGAGTGTGAAAAACCATGAACATATTAAAACAAGATTGTGATCAAAATTAGATTGATTGTGAATAAGATAAACAAAGCATGCTTACACAAGACACCTGAAGTAGGATCCTCGAACACAAGAAGAAACAATTTCAAAGCATATTGAAAATATTTCCAAAACTTAATCGCACTCATATCTCCTCGAGGAATGTAGTTGCAATTAAGTGATGCAAGTGAAGAAATGATGGAGCCATCAAATCACGAACCAAAACAAAGAAATCTAGATATGGTAAGGGTTACATTAATGGATGTAGCTCTGCTAGGATATATGTAACTGATTACCAATGATCACAATCCCACTGAGATCTTAGTCATTTAAGAAAACCACAATCATGAAAAGGAAAATCAGAGGAATGAAAGATGGGTGGGAAATGAAGTGTGTGGGAAATCAATCCAACAAAAAACAAAGATGTAGAGATCCAGAAGCAAGACCATGTGGAACACATTGAAAGCCACGAGTTAGAAAAAAAATTATAACAATCCCCTAGGTAATTTCAAGTGGATCACTATTTAATTAAGGAGGGAATTTCATTCTCTGAGAGCTCTTTGTATGTCAAAAATTCACCGATTGCTTTATTGGCAAGAAAATCTACTACATGATTTGCCTCCCTGAAACAATAAGAAATCGCGTAACTATTAAAATAAGATATCTAGAGGAGAAATTTTTCCAAAAGATATTGCAATTACCAAACATGTGACCTTTTATTAGTGATTGAGTTAAAAATAACCATGGAGTCTCCTTCCACTACAATGTATTTAACTCCCAAAGATTGTGCAAGTTTCAAACCAAAGTTGAGAGCCTCTAGTTTGACCTTATTATTCATCCCATCAGGTAAAATTTTGCAAGCTACTTTCAAGATTTTTGATTTTGAGTTTTCTATTACAACTCCAATCCCAAATTTTCCAGGATTGCATTTGGAAGCCCCATCGAAATTCAATTTGAAGTAATTATGAGGAGGGAGGATCCACTTAGCTTCCTTTCTTGCTTTAAATTTGTCAACCCTATTTGTAATTGAACCATGAAATGAAAATGACTTGATTAAGGTCTAGGAAAACATGATATGGCTATCCCAAGAAGAGAAATTTATTAGATTGTTGATCTGTTTGAGGATATGGGTTTTTGTTGCTTCTGAGATTTCTTTCTCTAATTTTAAGACCACATCTTCTAGAGACGAGGTTTTTCCTTTAAAGATTCTATTATTTCTCTCAATCCAAATATTCTAGAGAAGATAAGAAGGGGAAACAACCCATAAACAAGAGGGAAAAGAGAACCGAAAGTAGAGGGTCCATTCTTTAATGTAGATAGATAGAGAAGGACCAATTAATGAATGCCAACCCAATTTATGAAACAACCAATACCAACAATGAGAAGAAAAAGGGAAATGCAAAAAGAGGTGATCAACTAATTCTAGGAAGTAACCACATAAAAGGAGAGGGAAAGATGCCATGATTCCCAATCTGTCCAACCTAGCCCCCATGTGGACTCTATCTTGATGGGAAACCCAAGAAAAATATCTCGCCTTCAGGATGCAAGCATCACTCCAAAAAAGGAAATGTGGAGTTCTAATTCGGAGTAAGAAGACAAGAGAGATTTGTACCCTTCCTTAATTGAGTAATTTCTAGATTTTGATTTAGTCCAAATTAAGACATCTTCCTTATCCTAGAATACAATCGTTCTTTTCTCTAATTCCTCTTTAAAGGATTTTTTGAGAGATGGAGGAATGCGGAGAGATTCAATAGATTTCCACTTATTTTTAGGGATCAAGTTAGAGAGATCCACAGTAAAATAGTCTACCACTTTCTAGCCCCAAAAGTTTTTAAGCATTGGAATCAAGGGACCCAATCTCTAAGTTGAGACATTGCATTGTAACCATTCCAAACATCCTCCCAGAACTTAGCTTTCTGACCATTTTGGATCAACCAAGAAAGGTGAGGAAGGATAACATTACAACAAGAGGAGATCAAATTCCAAACAACAGAACTCTTAGGTAAAGAGGAGGCAAAAAATATGCACTCGCTATGTAGAGAGTTTAAAATATTTGGAGAACATTATTTTTGCCCATCTGGAATTAGGTGATTGATATAATCTTGAGGTTAGTTTGGCTCCTAGAGCAAGGTTTTGAAGTTTAACATCTCTTATTCCAGCCCCACCTAGCTCTTCAGTAAGAGAAACATTATCCCAAGCAATAAGGGGAATTCTTGCTTTTCCCCCGACATTATCATTCCATAGAAAATAATTTAACACTGATTTTAGATGTTTTAATGTGGAAAAAGGAGCTTTTAGCACTAACATTAAATAAATTGGAATATCATTAAGGACAAATTTAATCATGTGAATTTTTCCTGAAAAAAGAGAGCCACTTGTGTTTCCATGAAAGGATTCTTCCCACAATTGAAGAGATTGATCATAAGTCTTTCCTAGAAAATAAAGGAATGCCACGATACGAGCAAGGAAGGGTACCAATAGGAAATCCCCAAAAAAATTGCAACTTGGATTCAATGAAATTAGGCACATTAAACGAAAACAATTTGGATTTTGCAGGATTAATCTTCTAACCGAAAGCCTTAGATTATTTTGTTATGATGTTTTTGATAATTTTAGCTTCAGGGACTGAAGCATGACCATACAATAAAGTTTTATTTGCAAACATACCATGAGTTTGGATATCCTACAAATTGGGTAAATGGATACCTCTCTAGAGATTTTTCTGGCGAGCAAGCTTAATCACTCTACTCAACCCTTTTGCCACGAGAATGAACAAAAATGTAGAAAGGGGGTCCCCTTGCCTTACCCCCCTTGAAGAGGAGAATAAGCTAGATGGAGAGCCATTAATCAATACTATTTTTTTTTCTTTTTAAATACAAGAGTAAATCCATTTTATCCACTTTTATGAGAAGTCGAATTTACGAAGAACTGCAAGAAGAAATTCCCAATTTACCCTATTGTAAGCTTTCATCATATTCGATTTTAAAATCATTTCCAAAGTATTGTGTTGTGAAATGGAATGCGAGATTTCATGAGCAACAATTTCTCCATCAATTATCTCCCTTCTAGGGACAAAACCCCCATGCTCTTCTTAGATTATACGTGGAATAAGTTTTTCAAGGCGGATAGAAATTGCCTTTGTGAAGATTTTGTAAAGAGTGTTACATAAAGAAATAGGTCTAAAGTCTACAAAATTTGAGGGAGATTCCACCTTTGGAATGATATCAATAAAGGTGGTGTTAAGTTCTTTAAGGATAGTCTTGTTCCTTCTTGATTCTTTCAAGGCTCGTAGGACATCCTATCCAATTATCTCCTAGCATTTTTGGAAGAACAATGTAGTAAAACCATTTGGCCTAGGGGCCTTTTCAAGGGGCATTTCAAATACTACATATTTTAATTCCTCTAGGGAGAAAGGACCCACAAGAATATCATTATCGACCTGAGAAAGAAGAGCGAGAATGGACTCCAAGAGAGAATTACTCATGGTAATAGGTTCTGCCAAAAGAAGATTTTTAAAGAAAGAGGAGACTTACATAGCAATATCTTTATCCTCTTCTAACAGAATGCCTACATCATTTTTAATTAAGGAAATTTTGGTCATTTTCCTCTTGGACTTTGTAGGGGCATGAAAGAATTTGGTGTTTTTGTTTCCCTCTGAGAGCCAAGTATCTTGGGATTTTTTCCTCCAGTAGAATTCTTCATGAAGAAGAACCTCATCCAATTCAGAGACAAGGGGTTTTTGAAAATCAAAAGAATCTGAGTTCATACCATGATTAAGAACATGTTCATTGAGGGATTCAATTTCTGACTAAAGTCTGGCTTTTTTATTAAAGATATTCTTGAAATGGGAGGTGTTCCAATCTTTAATTTTTCTTTTTAGAAAATTTTACTTCTTGACCAATTGGAGCATATGGGATCTAGCAAAGAAAGGTGAGTTCTCCCACCAAAGTTTAATCATGGGGATGAAGCTTGAATCCCTTACCCACATGGGTTCAAATTCAAAAGGGCTCTTGTTGGGGGCTCTATCTTCTAGAATTACTAGCTAAATTGGAAAATGATCAAAACCTGAATATCCTTAAATTGAAGAGTAGACATCAAAATTTGAGTCAAGCTAGTTTGAAGATAGCAAGAAGTGATCAAGCCTTTTAGCAATTTGGAAAAATATTTCCTTTTGTTGGACCAAGTGAATAAACCATTTTGGGGTTTGCTATCAATGAGATGATTTCCTTGAATGAATCCTTTAAAATCCTCCATTACCCTTTTGTTAGGAATAATGCCACCCAATTTTTTAGAATCCTCCACGATTGCATTAAAATCACCACTAAATAATATGAATGAGTCACCTACTAACTGAGAAATTAGAGATAAGAGATCCCAAAGTTTCCATTTCTCAGCAGTATAAGTTGGACCATATACGTTAACCAACCAAAATTTAGCCTCCAAGACATTACTCTTCACTAGAGCTAGAGACCAATGAGACAAGGCAGCCAACACCTTTAACTGAACTGGCTTTTCCTTCCAAAGAAAAGAAAGACCCCAGAAGCCCCAATAAAATGGAGGCAAGAAATTTTCCAGTGAAACCATTGTGAGAAGAGGGATTCTTCTGACCCTTCATTCAATTTTATTTCTTGCAAGAAAACTATGCCAAATTCTGCAACTTCCAGTTGACACTTGATTAAGCATCACTTGTTAGGTGGAAATAAAATTTAAATGTTAATCAGATTTTTCTAAATAATATAATAAATTATACAAAGGTTAGAAAAAATAAATTTAGAAAACTCTAACTATAAATTTTAACTAATTATAAATGTATACCCATTTTTTCTAAAACTAACTTCTTTAAGAATACCAAAGCTTAAATAAAAATCATGATATGTATACTTCAATGTTTTGGAAATTTTTACAAGAATAATTGCTCAAATATATATATGTGTGTCTATGTAGATGTATATATATACATACATAAATACATATGTATATTATATGTATATATATTTATGTATGTATTTATATATGTGTGTACGTATATACATATATGTGTGTGTATATGTATATATGCATATATATACATATGTATACTTATATGTATATGTACATGTCTATGCATAAATATACACATATATATCTACATATGTATGTATATGTATATACATATACATACACATATATACATATACACACAAATATACCTAGCTACCTACATACATACATACATAGTTACTCTAAAATAACATACATGAATTCATTTTCAAAATATGTTTTCTTTCATTAAATGTAATTAAAGTTTCAAATGTACTAATAAAAAAATAGATGACACATCCTCAAAATGAGGTTTTCACATTAGGGTATTGGATAACACAATCTCAAAAGGAAAGTTTTACAATCCCTTTGGCTTTATGAAAAGGGTTTCAATCCTGAAATTAAGTCTTAATCAAAACATATTTTTTCATCTTTTAAATATTCATGGATCTATAAAATATATCTTATCATTTGAGCCAATAAACATTTTCTCACCTCCCAACCATAGGGATTTCTCAGAAGATGTTCCCAAGGTTAGGAGTTTCTCATAGAAATTAGCTAGCAAAGCATAAAAAAATAGATAGATACACAAAGACACAAAAAATCTCATAGGTTTTAACAACACCATGAATCTTGATAAGATTCATAGATATAGGGGGGCTCAAAGGGGACAAATATAACCCCTTGGGGAAAAAAATCATTATATCAACTCCATCAAATATCAATAAATCAACTATAGTAAATATCTACATCCTTAACACCAACCAATATCATTTCTTATCCACAACTAAAAAACTTCACCTAACATCTCAAAAATAATAACACAGATATACATAGGAAGTCAAGGAAAAAATCATTTCACAAATGATGCATAATTATCCCATCACTTAAATAAATATAAGTAAACCATTGCACATATTCCTTCACATGGCATATATAACTTTCTCTAAGACAGGGTCTAAACATCTCTCAAACCCAACACATGGGAGGATTTTAACAAAAAAATGGGAAGATCCACTTTCCAACATAACAATCCATTAACAATATAAAATAAAACATAGTATCAAAACACTTAAAAATTAAGAACAACAAAAATTAAGTCGATACATGAAACATAATTTGATAACAATGAAAAGCTATGAAGCTTACCTTTTATGGCTTCCAAAAATGACATATATCTTATGTTACAAGTATGAAGGTGTTGTCATTGATGTCAACAAGATGTATATAGATTGGTGTTGTCATTAATGTAAAATATGTGATGAGGAAGATTGTTGCATGATGAAGATGTCGAGGATATTAAGAAAATTGTGAAAAAGAGAGAAACATGATACTTATAGGTTGTGCATGTGTAGTTGAGATATTGATCAAGTGTTGTGAGTACATGGAGCTATATTTTTGTTGCAATCTCTAGAGATGTGTTCAAATGAAGTTATGAAGCTGAGATGATGTCTTTGGTACTTGGTTTCCAAGTGCTTTAAAGAAAATTTAATGTACAGAGAAAAAAATATTGTGCATCTGTTCAGAATGTGCTTAAGGATGTGCTCCTCATTTGTTCTATGTTGATGCTATGCCTATACAGATCTGATATGTTTTTCAAGACTAATAGAGGTTTCTATATTCATAATTTGGGTTTTTGGATCGTTGTACAAAGAGATATTTTCACTAGTGTGTGAACCAGTTTTTCAGTGCTATCTTTTGTGGCCTGGGAGAAATGTATTTACGCCATATTTCTCTGATGTTTGGCTTTAGGTTTTGCACATTTGGGAAGTCACTTATAATCCTTGTATCTTTTATTTTTCAAGGTTTCACTTGATTTGGTAAAGTACAATGTTTCTTTCATGAGCTAGTATGAAAATTAGCTTTACCGGATGTTCTAGGTTGAAGTATAGATAAGTTGAAAGTTTGGATAAAGTCTTTGTTGGAGCTTAGGTGGTTTGAGGTTTATTCTAGTCATGTTTAAGAGAATTTTGTTGTCCAAAAGTTTTAGATTGATTTAAAGAAGTGTGCACTTAATGTTTATGGTGTTTAGCATGAGTATTGGTCAACTTTATGTTAACACTTCATGTGAAGTTTATGAAGCATGTTGAGATGTGTTGGGATCCATTTGGGTCCCAATTAAGGAGATATTTGGGTCTCCTTCTTCCTATCCACCATAGGAATGTTTGGGTACCAACATAATTTGAATTTGAAAATGTAATGGATAGTGTTTGACCTTAGATAAGGTTTTCAAGGATGAGATTGATAAAAATAAGAATGAAGTTGTGAGATGTAAGAGAGAAGAAAGATATATGTGAGATCCATTCAAAGTGATGTATGTGATGCAAATTGCAGAAGTATAGATGTGAATTTGAGAAAATAAATGCAAACTTCAAGTGTTGGATTCTCAAAGGTAGTGAGATAAAGGTGTCCTCAATCATTCATGTGAGGCTATGAAAGTGTGTGAGTAATTGTGCTGGATTTCATTTTGCATAGAGAAGTATTCTCTATGTAACATTTCTCTTCTATCTTCTTGTATTTTTTTTAGTAGCAGTGAGCCTTTTGGATAGTGTGCCCTTTTTTGGTAGTGAGCCCTTGTACCAATTCTATAATTACTTATATTGTGAGATAATCCTCACCATTGTTTCTCCCTCATTGGATTTTCCATGTAAATCTTGTGTTCTCTTGTCGATGGTGTTGTTATTTCAATTTTTTTTATCTACATTTCATGTTTAATCACTCTAACAAAATAAGTGTTTAATGAATGCACTGTTGTTGAGGGTTTGATGTTTTAATTTGCTACAAATGATTCACCCCCTCTTAGTTTTATTGTCCATTAAAAAATTGGTATTACAGCAAGGCTCCTTGAAGAAGAGCTTAACCACTTAAGGTAGATCCAAAATGGTGAACCAAATTGATTGCCTTTAATTTTTTAGAACATACTATGCATTTTGGAAGTCAAAGATGGAACGATATTTGGAAGCTCATGGATTTGTAATTGAGAAGGCTTATAAGAATCCATATACTCCATCTGCAAATGGTTCAAGAACAAGTGATGAGATGATGGCACATGAGGTAAATGCTAAGGAAAAAATTATTTTGACAAGTACTTTCAAATTATGAATTTGTTAAAGTTATGAATCTTAAGACTACTAAAGATGTTTGGGACAAGCTTGAGAGTATTTACGAAGGAGATGAAAAGGTTAAACAAGAAAAGTTGTAGAATCTGAAGGCACAATTTTAGACTATGTGAATTTTTAGAGATGAAACAATTGCAACCTACATGCAAAGAGTTGATGAAATGGTAAGTGCTATGAGAGGTCTTGGTGCATAAGTTAAAGAACCTAGGGTGGTAAAGAAATTTCTTATAAATCTTCTTGATTCATATAGTGAAAAGGTATTTTCTATTGAAAAGTTGAAAATTTAAATACCTATTCGAGAGATCAATTGAGGTTGATCCCACAATACTGGTGTACAAATTTTGGCCAAACTAGACATTGAACTGAATTTTTTAACTAAATCTTCACTTTCGGGAACCTATAGCTGCTAAACCACGGGGAATTTGAAGATGATGCAAACTAGTGATTTGTGACATTATTTCTGTAGATTCTATATATATATATATAATTTTTTGAATCAAATTTCATTTATTTTTCCATCTCCTTCAAAAACTATTTTTATCAGTAAACACCATTTTTAAGGAGTGATGCTCACTGTAAACAACATCTTTTTTTCTATGAAAGATAAAATTATATTTTTTTGAATATAGATTTGTAACTATGATGTCTAGCAAGTTCATTTGGTTTCATAGTGTTTTATTGAATATTTTTTTATTAATCAAGTTTTGAAGTCAAACCAATTATAATTTAGACATAGGCGAACGGTAAACAACACAACTTTTTTTTCTATGTATTGAAATTCTTTTTTTTCACTAGATCAAGGACATCAATACCTAGCTTGAACATATTTTTCATTTTTCTTGATAATCTACTATTTTTCTACATGTGTAGAATAGAGAGCTTAATTTTTGGTGAAAAACCTATGTTTAATTAGACTAAAAAAATATATAATAAAACCAAAATATATTAAAACTATATTCAATGGATAGCTTGTTTTGAGGACTACCATCATCCATTTGGGTCTCTAAGGTTTCCTCAATTTTCATCCTCAACCTGAGCTTTGAAAGGAAATTTTTTACAAAAATATGGTAGAAAATGGGGGGAAGGGAAAAATAGGGGGGTTCAAGCAAACCCCCCTTGAACCCTTCAAATGAAGGGGGGTTCGCTTGAACCCCCTTGTTTTGCATTTTTTCCTTTATTTTCCTTAACAAATGGTGCCAAAAGGGATGAAATCATCAAAAGGGGTTTTCTCGAAGGGGGGGTTTGTGCGAACCTCTTTTTGCATTCACTCGGACACCCCCCTTTGAGCAAACCCCCCCAAAAAATCATGGGAGCATTTTGGAAATTTTCCTTCCTCAACAGAATTGTAAACCATTTTTGTGGGATCACCCTTGATTGGTACACTAAATTCATTTGAAATGAGAAAGCTTGGCTTGAAAAATGGTTCAAAAGTGGAGAATGCTTTTAAGGCTAGAAAATCATAAATTATTAAAGATTCAGATGGAGATGGTCTTGATGATTTGGAAGATAATTTTGTAAGAAGGATGAAAAAGGGCACAGGTAAGTATAGAGGTAAACTACCTTTCAAATGTTGTATCTATGGTGAAATAGGTCACTATCCTTCTAGATGTCCAAAAAGATGTAAATAATAAGAATAATGAGAACAAAGGAAAGATGTTAAAAGAGATTACTATGTCAAAGAAGATGTTGATATTTTTGATGATGAATTTGATTATGGATATTTTGATGATAATGATGCTTGTTCTTGGCTATAAAAGAAGAATCTAGCTCTACTAACTCTAAAAGTTGTGTGAAGGAAAGTGTTCCAGAGAAGGAGGATAAGATTGAAGGTACTTTGGTATCTTCCTTTCATATTAAAGAAGATAAGAATTACTGGGTTGTTGATAGTGACTGCTCTAATTAGATGACCAGAGACAAAAGTAAGTTTTTTAAACTTTACAAGTATGATGGTGTATTAGTTAATTTGGAGATGATTCAGGAGCTAAGATTTGTGGAATAGGTTCAATCAGTTTAAATGAAAATCATAATACTAATAATTTTTACTATGTTAAGGGTTTAAGGCATAATATTTTGAGTGTTGAAAAAATGTGTAGCAATGGATATAATATTTTGTTTAAGGATGAAACATGTGAGAACCAAAAAGGGTCTGAAACTATGATTGTTTTTGGCAAGATGGTAGATGGAAACATCTATCAACTTAAGGGTGTTTATGGAAATTTCTTTATGTCTCAAATTAATGATAGTTAGTTATGGCATCGAAGGATGTGTCATTAATTTTGATAATTTGGTGAGAATTAGTTCAATTCATGTAGTAAGATATCTACCAAGAATCACAAATCCTATCAATGTTGTTTGTAACATCTATTAATTCAAAAAATAAATGAGCAGTTTCAAAGGAAAGGAACAATTAGCTACTAGACTACTGGAATTAATTGATACAGATCTTTGTGGTCCTACAAGGGTGAGAAGTCTTCAAGGTGACAGGTATTTCATGATTTTGATTGATGATTATTCTAGGATGACATGGGTTACTTTTCTTAGAGAGAAATATGATGCATTAGATAAATTCAAGGCATGTAAAGCTATGTTTGAGGTCTAAAAAAGGTGGAAAATTCACCTCCAATGAGTTTAACATGTTTTGTGAAGTTCATGGAATAAGAGGCACTTATTTGGCCCTAGAATTCCTCAACAAAATGGAGTGGTTGAGAGGAAAAACTATACTATTCAAGAAGCCATTAAAACTATGATGAGAAAATAAATTATATTGAAAGTCTACTAGAGAGAAGTAATTCATACTGGTTTTTACATACTTAAAAAAATTCAAGCTAAAACTAACAATGCAAAGACTCCCTATGAGTTATGGTATGGAAGGATTCCTACTGTGAAGTAATTTATAGTATTTAGAAGCAAATTTTATATCCAAAGAGATGAAGAAAACTTTGGAAAGTTTGATGAAATTTCTAATATAGGTATCTTCCTTGAATATTCTACTAAAATCAAAGCTTACTAATGTTACAACAAAAGGATGAGAAGGATTGCTGAAAGTGCAAATATTAAAATTGATGAAAATTTATAGAATTTAATTGTAGTAGATGGATATATGTCAGATGAATCTGATTGTAGAGAAGAAGAATAAAAAGATGATGAAAAAGAAGTGAAAAATGGAGAGGAAGAATCTCTAGAGAAGATGGGCTAAGTATGTGCAAAAGAATAATTCCGAAGAACAAATCGTTGGAGATAAGAGGAAAGGTGTATTGACAAGAAGCAAAGTTGCAAAAATTGAGGTAAATCTGTGTTTACTTTCTAAAGTTGAACCTAAAATAGTGAGTGAGGCATGCAAGGATGAATATTGGATGAAGGCAATGGAAGAAGAACTTATGCAAATTGAGAAGAATCAGACTTAGGAATTAGTTCCTAGATGGACAAACAAGAACGTAATTGGAAATAAGTGGGTATTTAGAATAAAACTAAATGAGAATGGAGAAGTGGTAAGAAACAAGGAAAGACTTGTGTGTAAGGGTTACTCACAAGTGAAAGGAATATAATTTGAGGAAACATTTCCCCTTGTGGCTATGATGGAAGCTATCAATTTTTTTTTGCATTTATAGCACATAAGGACTTTAAATTTTATCAGATGGATGTGAAGTTTTCTTTTCTGAATGGTGAATTGGAAGAAGAGGTTTACATGGAACAACTAGAAGGATTTCAATTATCAGATTAACTAATTATGGCTTGTAAATTGAAGAAGGCATTATATCGATTGAAGCAAGCTCCTAGAGCTTGGTATGCAAGACTGGACATATATTTCATACAACAAGGATTCAACAAAGGCAACGTAGATAGTAATCTTTACTTCAAAATTGTGGAATATAAAACCTTGATAGTAGTTATATATCTAGATGACATTATCATTGGTGGCAATGAAGCAATCTGTAAGAGATTTTTTGAAGACATGTAGAAATAGTTTGAGATGTCAATGTTTGGGGAGATGAATTTCTTCCTTAGGTTACAAATCAATTAAAGGGATTTTCATTTCACAGTCTAAGTATGTTAAAGATATTTTGAATAAGTTTGGAATGGAAGACTCCAAACCAATATGCACTCATATGGTGACTAGTTATAAACTGAGAAAACATGATGATTCACCTAAGGCTGATCAGAGAAAATATAGATCTATGATTGGTAGACTATTGTATCTAACTACTACTAGACAAGATATCATGTATGTAGTTTGTCTTATGGATAGATTTCAAGAACCTAAAGAAACACATGTTGCAACTATGAAAAGGATATTCAGATATTTAAAAGGAACTCTAGATTATGGCTTGTGGTATCCCAAGGATACTAATTTCACATGAAATGCTTATACAAATGCAGACTGGGTTGGTTGTGTTGATGAAAAAAAATTACAAGTGGTGGAGAATTCTTTCTTAGATGTAGATTGGTGTCATGGTTGACTAAAAAATATTCCATTTTACTGTCCATTGTAGAAGAATATATTACAGTAGCATCATGTTGTACATAATTTTTATGGATGATATATACATTGAAAGATAACATAGTTGTATATGATGAGTCTATTTCTATATTTTGTGATAATACAAGTGCAATTAACATTTCAAAGAATCTAATGATGCACTCAAAGACAAACCATATATCTATCAGGTATCACTTTTTGAGAGAGAAGGTTATGAACAATGAGGTAAATCTTGATTATGTACCTACAAAGGATCATATTACTAATATATTTACTAAGGCTCTTGCTAAGAATACTTTTGCATATCTTTTGGAGAAGTTGGGGGTTATTTCCCCCTCCTTTCTTGAACTAGATGCATATGTAGATGCATTAGTCCAATGGATCTATGGATTTATCTATTTTTGGACTAATGCTTGTGGCTACCGCTCAAGGGAAGTAGGTAGTGACATGTGTTATTATTGTGTAGAGTTGATAATTTACTTGGATGCACTCCTAAGGGGAGTATTTAGAGCAAGTATCTTGGCTCAGTTCCAAAGAGGGAGAACAAATTCAAAACATTTATACTTTTGCATTGATGTCAAAGGGGGTGAGAGAGTCATGTGAAAAAGTTGTGTATATTGTCTAATCACTATTTTCAAAGGGAGAGAGAATATTTTAAGGGGGAGAGAGTGCAAGAATGTTGTGTAGGCTATCTAATCTGAAAAAAGAGAGAGGAGAGTTTTTATGTTATATTTGATGGATTTTCACATCTTGTGTTGCCATCAATGACAAAGGGGGAGATCGTTGCAAGTATGAAGGTGTTTTCATTGATGTTAAAAAGATGTCTATAGAATGTTGTTGTAATTTATGTCAACTATGTGATGAGGAAGATTGTTGCATGATGAGGATGTCGAGGATATTGAGAAAATTATGAAAAAGAGAGAAAGAAGATTGTTGTAGGTTATGCATGTGTAGTTGAGATATTGAGGAAGTGTTGTAATTACATGGTGCCATATTTTTGTTGTAGTTTATAGAGATGTGTTTAAATAAAATTATGAAGTTGAGATGATGTCTCTAGTACTTGGTTTCCAAGTGTTTTTGAGAAAATTTAATGAACAAAGAAAATAGTGTTGTGCAATTTTTCAAAATGTGCTCTGAGATGTACTCCACATTTCTTCTATGTTGTTGATATGAATATGTGGATCTAATATGTTGTTCAAGACTATTAGAGGCTGCTATATTTAGAATTTTGGTTTCTATATCATTGTACAAAGTGAGATAGTTTCACCAATGTGTGAACAAGTTCTTCAGTGTTGTCTTTTGTGGCTTGGGAGAAATGTATTTGCTCTGTGTTTCTCCACTGTCTGGATTCATTTTGTGTGAATTTGGAATTTTTCTTATAATGTTTGTATCTTTTAGTTTTCAAGGTTTCACTTGATCTTCTATAGTACACTGTGTGTTTCATGAGTTAGTATGAAAATGAGGTTTACCGAATGTTCTGGGTTAAAGTATTTTTGTAGACATGGAAAATATACAATTCGATATGGCACACTTGATCCTAATTACTAATGACATTTCTTCCTCAATCACACTCTCAGCTTATCATCATCTTCTGTCTCTTATTAGATAAATAATTATTTATTTAATTAGGTCTTTCACCTTTGTTGATTAAATTAATCAATTTAATTTAACCCTAAAAATCCCCTTTTAATTAAATAATACATTTTATTTAATTGAATCCCTAAAGTCTTCTTATTAAATTGAATAAATTGAACCTTATTTAATTTAATCTAACATTATCCCCTTTAGTTAAATAAATCAAAATCATTTATTTAATCTTTCCTCTCAATTCTGATTTAAATCAACTCATAAATTGAGTCAAAATTGTCAAATCATCTAATCCCTCATTAAATTGATCAAATCTTGATTAATTTAATCTCAATCACTAAAATCCTCTAGAGAATGCAACTTGCACAATAAATCAATTACTTTGATTTATTTAGTTGCCTATTTTCTCTCAACATGGAATAAAGGAGGAATATTCCTTCAAATTTGAATTCAAAATCCAAGTGGATTTGTACATCCAACAAGGAATTCACTCCTCTTACATGTCCTTGTGGATTGAGCCAAGTGGCATTTATTTTATGTCTCTTTCCCTCTCACATGCCATTTCCTCAAATTCAAATTCCACCTAATGGCATTTATTGGCACTTTGGCCAAAATGTGCACAACCTTCAACCATTCACATCTTGACAAGTGGCACTTGGCCATTGGATATTGAATGATCCCACATTGCTCAATTCCAATCTCTCTTCCATTTTGGAAATCTATAAATGAGAGACTCTTCCTCTCATTCTATCATCCACAGTTTGAGTAAACGTACTATACTCAACTTCATCCTCATCAACCATTTTAGCAAAGTTATTCTCTTCACATGGAGAGCTAATTTTGTCCATTTCATAGCTAGGTTATGCCAAAATCTCATCAAGGAGATTCAATCATCCAAAAATCATCAAAGAGCTTACAAAGGAGTTGGGAAAGGGCCAATTTCGATACACCAATTGGCACCACCTCCCCCATGGGATCAAGATTTTTCTTTGCTTAACTAGATTTGATTTAGTTTCTTGTATTATTCTTCATTTCATTTTTGTTATTGAGCATTGTCAATGGATTTCATGGGGAATCCCTCTTTTATCTTGCATGTCAACTAAATAATCTATTTTTTTGTCATGTCTATGCGGGAATAGGATTGGGGTTCACATTTTGGTGCTAGAAGGAGGGCTTGATTGGAGAAATTCATCACGCTTTTCTAAAATTCTGTGACTTTTTTACATTTTTTTGCTAACAGGAAACTGCACCACACATAGTCTCGTGGTGCTATATTGAACCACTTTCAGAGGCATGACACTATATCGCATCACTCTAATCTCAAACTACGTCACATTTTTTTTCCTGCACAAAATTTTTAAATTTTCAAAACCTGTCGCAGATCTGTTGAGTCCAAACTACGTCGCATTTGCGCTGTCTATTTTCTATAGAGTGCTGCACTTAGTTGAGGTTTGGTGCTATATTGCACTGCTTAGTTTCCAAATTGTGCTGCATTTGCTGACCACATTGTTGGTTGACACTAGAAAATTTAAATTTGATTTTCTTTAACATGTGCTTTTTGATTTTTTGACTTGTTTACTGTCTCTGCATCTTCTGGTTTTGATTATTTTTTAGGTAAGAGAAAGGAAGGAAGAAAAATGGAAGGCTCCATTGTGACATCAATCTCATACTATACAATTTTTTTTTTGCACTAGACTATTATGTAACACTTTTTAAGGGATTTTCAATCTCCTTTTAAGAAATTTGTTATCTTTTATGCTTTAGGGAACAATAAATTTTCTTTTGGGCTCTAAAAAGAACAACACAAATTTTCTTTCAAACTTTTGTAGACAAAGGCTTAAAAAGAACCTTACAAACAATTTTACTAGATTTGGTTGAGGTTTAAAAATTTGAACAAGGCAAATTCCACACTTATTTTGGGTGCTTTAAAAAGAATTCATTTTTTTCTTTGTGGGTTTAAAATGAAAAAGTGTTGCTTTTTCTTGTAATTTTTTATTCAAAATAATATCATCAAAAGGATGTATTTTCTTCTCTCACACCTCCCGACAATCTTGAGAATCAAAAGTTCTTTTGGTGATCTTAACTTGAGTAAAATAATTGACTTCACACTTCATTTTTTTGGAATTAAAATTGAACCAATCTTGCGAGTGTGAGCGTGGCATATTGCGAGTGTTCTCCCTTTGTTTTTCAATGAAGGTTGATTGAACTATGAGATATGCTTACTTTTTTTTTTTCTCTTAGCGGGCCTACCTTGTGGGAAAAAGTAATCACCCAAGGGAATGACCCAATCGGGAACATGCTAAAGCCAAGTGAATTCCACTTGGGATATAAGTGAGGATATTGGAACAAAGGCCAATATCACGAGGATTATTCCAACGAGAAGGGCAGTAATGGTCTCTCACCATACTGGATAGTCCCCCACGAATGGAATGCCTACATTAAAACCCCTTGTTTAGAAAAGGCCAAAATCCTATCTATTTGTTGGTGCAAAAGGTCATGTCCTTTGAAGCAACCCCACATATACATGTGGTTTTGTTGTAGAGATGAAAATTATGCCATGGGAGATTCATGGGTATTGATGCTTGGCTGATCTAATAAGCGAGTGCACTGTAAGGGGGAGCATGTGTGGTCAAGCATCTAATCATCCACATTGAATATGCGTAGCTGGATTCATCCAAGTGGGAACCCAACAAATATTGTCTTTTCAACCTAGGGATTGTACATGTTCTTGAAATCAAAACACCTTGTTTAGATCTAAAACATTGAGAAACAAACATTCACAAAAGCTTCAAAATTTCAAACCCTTTGGAGGAAACAAATACCCTGGACGAGTCCAAGTGCTCTTGCTTACCATACAGATTCTATCCTTAGAGGTTTCTAAGTACTTGGGTTTAATCATCATTTGTTTCCACTAAAGTCAACCTAGGAAACTATGCTCTTGAAACCTTGATTTTCACATAATGGACCTTGTGGAATGAAAAGGAATTAAGACATAGACATTTAGTTTGAAATCATAATCAAGAAAGTTCTTTTAGTAAAAGGAACTCACTAAGAAAAGATAAGGATAATTGGACCTCACATGTGTTTTCTCAAATGATTTCTCGTAGAATCAAAATCCAAAAACCAAAGTTCAAGAAACTTAGTCTAAAAGCTAGTGAGGAGCATCTTGAAAGGATTTTTGAAGTTAGAGAAAGATTGTTATACAATTTATACAAGAAGGCTTCAAAGAACAACCCAATTTTGTATGAATTCTATTATCAACAAAATCCTGAGCTTTTTGATTTTTTTTCTTTTCTCACATAAGAAGTATGGCATGTTATTCAATATCGAGGTCTTGTAAGAAAGAGTCATGTCTAGGTCAAGTCTAGGATCAAAATCATCAATCTCATACACCCTCATCAAAATCAAATCGCATCTCACCAATAAACTCTTGAGAACTTTGAAACATCATTTATGCTAAACTTAAAGGCAAAATCAGCATCACCTTGTTTGACTTAATGCACCTAGTCAGATTATCAAACCTCTTGAACAAATTTACCTCTAGGATAACGCAACTTCCTAAGGTTTACTAGTTCATGATCACTTTGATTTGCTTAACACACTTAGCCAATTCATTCTCTTATGAAATTTTTCTCTAGGATACCACAAATTCCTAGGGTTTACAAGTTTACCATCATCTTTTTTGGCTTAACACACCTAGTCAAACCATCAAAATCAAATCAATCAAAGCCCTAAAAAGATTAGCATCACCTCTAAAAGTTCTTCAAAGAGTTTCATTCATCCACAATCATCCATTTATCTCATCCCTGTCATCACCCCTTTGATCCTTTGACTCTCCTAGTTCTTCTCCTTTTTGTGCCTAAATATTAAGATCAAACAATCTATATTTTATGGTCCAAACAAGATCACAACACAAGAGGAACATGGAAATCACCAAAGAAAAATCAGCTTCAAGTGACTTAAGTCAAGAAACCTCTAAAGTAAACCTTGCAGGATCAAGCAATCCCCCAAACAACTCTTCTCTACCTTCACAAAATCCTCAAGAGGAATACTATGAAGAGGAAATCATCAACAAGGATTTGGGAATGACACAAAAGGAAATAACTGAAATGATTCAAAATCTAGAGAATCATAGAATTGTCAATGCCATGCTAAAAATTAATCCTTCTCTATACATATGCATGTTAATGAAAGGAGGGGCCCAATTCCCTTCTGACCTTGATGTAAGTACTAGTATAGAAAGGCCCCTTGCCAGCATACCCCCAATGTCAATTCCAAACATCACTCAAGAAATTCCCAAAACCATATCAAAAATTGCACCAACCTCACCAGTTGTTAACAAGGGGAGCACCATGTTTCTTGAACTACAAAAGCATCACCTTGTAAACAACAGAGAGGTAAATATTAGCACCACACTAGATAACTCTATCTCGATGAATCCATCACACCCGTATGTACCAATCACTTTCCATAATCATGTGGACTCATCCTCATTCCATGCAACACCAATCTATCCACTAAACATACAAACTTCTCTATCGCAAGGAGAAGGTGGTTTGTTCAGAATAGTGGGAGTCACTGACCCCTTCTCATCATCACTTTTCCAAGGGAACATACCATCATTCCCTCCATTACCGCTCACATCCATATCACCTCCTGAGTTGGGTCTTCCCCCCCTACCCACCACTAGTTTCTTAAATCAAGGCAATTTGAGGATCACATCAAATCCTCTCCTTTTTCTAGCAGTATTGCAATAGCAGGTGGCAACCATTCAAGCTACCTCAGCCAATACATCAACTGGTCCCCAAATCCCTCAAAGTATACCTTCTCAGGGACCAAGCATCTCAATCACACCATCGACAACCCAAGTCCTAGATACCAACAAATTGCACAATAGGCTACTCAGCAAGCGCAACTACAACTAGTTGCCCAACAAGCTGCACAAGCTATGCAAGCAGCCCAACAAGCACAAGCTCAAGTCCAACACTAGGCTCAATAGGCATAAGCACAATACCATGCACAACTACAAGAAATTCATCAACAAGTATACCAACAAGCCCTGCAATATTTTCAGGCACAACAACAAGCTAAACAACAAGATTTGTTGGCACAACAACAGCTAGACCAACAACAAGATTTGTTGGTGCAAGAATAATAGACCAACAACACACTTTTTTGGTGCAACAACAGGTAGACCAACAACAACTAGACCAACAACAAGCTTCATTCGAACAACAACAAGATCAACAACAAGCATTGTTGACACAAATGCAGGCATATCAGCATGCCTTAAATGCATAGCAGAGCCTGCAGAAAACCCCCACCAATACCCCTCTCATCAATCAAAAAACACAAAAACCTCAAAATACATTCATCCCACCTCATGATCTGCAAAACGATGTTGCAACATAAATCAAACTGCTCTCGCAGCAGGTGCTAGACCTCCAAGCAGGAAAAACAACTAGAATGTCAGGAAACTTGTGCCCCTATCCATTTGACAGTGGTCTCACAATGGTATGGTTCCCAAAGGGATTTGAGATCCTCAAATTTGATAAATATAATGGGATGGGAAACCCTAAAAATCACATCAGGGAATTTCAAGTACATTGCATGGAGGTTGCATACGATGCACATATCTAATGCGACTTTTCCCTCAGAGTCTAAATGGTCCTGCCATGGAATGGTTCTCTCACCTACCCATAAGCATCAAAAAATTTTAGGAAATCATGGAAGCATTCCTTAAAAACAATGCATTCAACATGGGTGCAGATGTTAGTTTGGAGGAACTATAAATGCTGAAACAGAGAAAAGGAGAGCTATTTGTATTCTTCTTGCAAATATGGTGATCCAAGGCCAATTAGAGCAAGTGGACCATGCCAGAAGAACAACAAGTTTTCACAATCATATCCAATCTAGATGAAAACTTGGCATTCTACCTAAAAATGCAATGCATCACAATGTATGATCAATTGATTCCAAAGGCGCTCAATATCGAAAGAGCCTTTACTGTGCGAGGAGGCACATTGATATTTCTTGCACAAAAGGATAACCATTCATCCACCAATTATAATGATAAACCTTGAACATGGTCGAGGAACAAAAATATCACAAACGACAGAGTGGTTGACACTAAGGTGGTCATCAATGCAGCAAAATAGAACATCTAGACTCATCACCAGCCACAAAATCACAATCACAATAATGTGCAAACTAATATGGTGGCACAACCACAACCACTTCCTAACAACCAAATCAATAACTTGGGAAATCAAGGAGGACCACCTCCCTGAAACAAGTATCCTCCCAAGCGGAAGTTCACGGACCTTGGAGAATCCATTGAATCCATAATGAAGAAGATGGTTAAGGAAAACCTTATCAAAATCTCCAAATCTAAGAAATATGTGGAACCCATGAAAAAACCACCATCATACAACAAAAATCTCCTCTGTGATTTTCACAAAATCAATGAACACACAACCGCAAATTGCATGAGATTAAAAAATATCATCCAGGACCTCATTGAGAACAAGATCATAAACATCAAACAACTAGCTAGAAATCAAGACCTTAAAATATACACGAATCTGATGCGGAATAATAATCAAGGAAATAACCAAGGGAACAATAAAGGGAAGAAAAATTATGCTAGTGCAAACCTTGTATATGAAGACATTGCCACATGCATAGACGAGATGGTCACTGTCATTAGCATCAAAGGAGGAAACGCCGCTTGTGGAGTCAACACACGTGGCAGGACGGTTACTATTGATGGGGCATCAAAGCCATCTAAGACCCCCATTTCAAATCCAAAAGTCATTCCCTATGATTATAGCGTCATTGACCATCTGAAGAGAACCCCAACCCAAATCTCCATCATGGAATTATTGAAAATTTCCACTACCCATAGGAAAATCCTTGATGACGCATTAGTTGTGTCCACCATCTCCACCACCCTTGATATGGAACAGTTCCAGGCTATGGTTGGTAACATCGTTACCCCAAACCTCCTCGCCTTCATTGACTAAGATTTCCCCACCCAGCCATCTCGCAATCATGTGCTTCACCTTCAAGTGCTCATTCACAAAAAGAAATTCAAAAGGGTCCTGGTAGATGGAGGCACACGCCTCAACATTTATTCACTCAAACTCATAAAGAACTTGGGATTTTCAGAGGACTCCATCGATAAGAACAAATGCATCACCATAAGAGAATACGATGATTAAGAAAGAGTGTCGTAAGGCACTATCAGAATCCCAATCCAACTGGGGCCAATAACCATGTAAACCACTTGTCAAGTACATGATCTCAACCTACCATACAACATTCTCCTAGGATGCCCATGGATCCATGGAATGAAGGTTGTCGCCTAAAAATTCCATCAATGCATCAAATTACTATACCAAAATGAGGAGGTCACAATATATGGTGATCCATAACCATTTTCCTATTGAAAAAACTTGGAAGCCAAGTTTTAAAAAATCCCTCAAGTACCAAAAAATGATGAAGGCCCATCCACTTCTTATATAGACCCCTAATCTTGCCTCCACTTCTGTGGTTCAGAGACACCCTCCATCCCTAATATTTTTGACATCAAGTTCATGATCTAGGATAATGGGTGTGGATATTACAAAATGAAGAAAATGTGATTGTTGTAGGAGAGTTACCACCATCTCCTAGGTCGCATGGGCAACCTCAATCAGCTCAAACACCTGTCCACACTTTTAGGGTAGACCCTTCTGGATTCTACCATTAGGGAGACCTAAGTCAGGAAAATATAGATGAGGAAGGAATTTCAAGCACACTATACCATGATGAAAGAACCACACCCACTCTACCCATGGATGAAGTCAATAGAGGATTGCAAATAATGCTTGGTATGGGCTACAATAGGAATGAAAGCCTAGGAAGAAATAGTGATGGATGATTGGATCCTATCATTGTAGAAAGAAGAATGAGAAACCTTGGCCTTAGATGTACCCCTATGAGTATAACCGTAGGTGGAAGTGATACCCCTAGTAAAGCAGTTTGTTTTCCTCCTCAATTATCGACAAATGCCCTTCAACTACCCATATCTATAGGTTTGCCCCTAGATAATTTCACTTTTGATATAACTGATGTCTACATCAGTAGTGATGATGAGGATACCATAACTAGCCTTCCCTTTATTTTTTATGATTCCCCCTTACTGATGATTAGTACTTCACCCATTGAGTCAAACCGCCAAACTCACGAAGTAAACCTAGTTTACCCACAACTCATCGCCTATGACCAATGAGGACCATTGGTTCTAGACACATTTGAAAATGATGAGGCACTCTCAGAATTCATGTGACTAAGGGATACAATTCCATGTGGAGACCACAAGGATGGGTTTGACATCACACTAGACACCCATGCCTATTATGGGGAGACGATTGAGTTCTTCAGTCATAAAAGAAAAAGAATGAGAATAAGCTCAGGGTCATTGAGTGAAAACCACAGTGTTGCACTCTCTAACCAAATAATAGTAAAAATAAAGGATGCATCCAATGGTGAAATCTCTTTGAGGCTCCGAAGGATGAAGGATTCAATCTCCCCCCTACTACACTTCATCAGGAGAAATCGTCAGTCTTAGTAGAACAATGCAATCCTGTCAATCTGGGAACATAAGCAACACCACAGATCACCTTCTATGTTGAGTTGCTTCTGACAGAAGAATAAGAATTGTTGGTTGTATTTCTAAAAGAGAGAAATGTGAACTTTGCATGGACCTATTTTGACATGCCGAGTCTCGATCCAGAAGTTGTGGTTCATCATTTGGCTGTTTACCCTAGAGAAAAGCCAGTAAGACAAAAATTAAGAGAAATGCACCCTCAGATAGCCTTACTAGTCAAGGTAGAATTACAAAAACTCCTGGATGTTGGCTTCATACACCCAATTGATTATCCAAAATGGGTATCCAATCTTGTACCAGTTTTGAAACCAAATGGGGTCATCCGCATCTGCACTAACTTTAGAGACCTCAACAAAGCATGTCCCAAGGATGATTTTCCACTACCTAACATTGATATGATAGTGGACATGATGGCCCAACATGAGATGCTATCACTGATGGATGCCTTCTCAGGGTATAACCAGATAATGATCGCAAAGGAGGACCAATATAAGACAACATTTACATGTCCATGGGGCACCTACTACTAGAACATGATGTCATTTGGGATAAAAAATGTAGGGGCAACATATCAAAGGGCCATGACACTAATATTTCATGAAATGATACAAAAAACTATCAAAGATTACATGGATGATATATTTGCCAAATCAACGAAGAGACAAAATCACATAGAAACCCTAAGTGCCATTTTTGACAGACTAGAGAAGTACAAGGTCAGACTCAACCCCAAGAAATGTGTCTTTGGGGTACAATCAGGTAAACTACTGGGATACATAGAATCAATGAGAGGAATAGGTGTGGATCCCTCCAAGGTCAAAGAAATCCTTGACATGGAGGCACCAAGGACACTAAAACAACTCAGAGGCCTACAAGGCAGACTCCAATCCATCCGAAGGTTCATAGCGTAACTGGTGGATAAATAGATTGCATATTCACACATACTCAACAATGGAGTAGCATACAAGTGGGATGACAAGTGCAATTAGGCATTTGGTAAAATAAAAGAATATTTACTTACACCACCAGTATTAATTCCACCCATTCTAGGAAAACCACTGATCTTATACATATCAGCAATAGCAAGCACCCTTAGTGCTCTTTTGGCTTAGTACAATGAAAATGGGACAAAGAGGGCCATCTATTATATTAGCAAAACAATGGTTGGCCATCCGTTAAACTACTCATTCATTGAAAAACCCTATCTAGCAGTCGTGTTTGCAGCCCAAAAATTCAAACACTACATGTTGGCTCATCAGAACAAGTTGATCACCAAGATCTTTCAACTAAAGTATCTACTGTCAAAGGAAATGCTCATAGGAAGGATGGCTAAGTGGGTCATGATACTATCAAAATATGACATTGAATATGTGGAGCGAAAAGCAATTGAAGGACAAGTCATTGTAGACCAACTGGCAGAGGCTCCAATCTATTCAAAGAATCCACTCATATTAGAGTTTCCAAATGAATCCATCTTTAATCTCAACATAGACGATCACTAGAAAATCTACTTTGATGGATCATACACAAAATGGATCAAAAGTCAGTGTTTTATTCATCACCCCACAAGGGGATTTTATTCCTAGATCCTAAAAATTGGCATTACCGTGTACTAACAACATTACAGAGTACGGGGCTTTAACCATAGGTCTCAAGATTGCAGCATAGTGGCAGATCATGGCACTGAAATTTTATGGGGATTCACAACATATTATCAACCAATTCAATGGCAAGTACAAAACTAAGGATGACAAGCTGACACCATACAAGAAGTTAATAGAAAGCCTCAAAGAATCATTCATTGATATCACCTTTGAATAGATACCAAAGGCTAACAAAAGAGTAGTTGACATCATGGAAACAATTGGATCCTTACTGGATATCCCTTGCAATGTCTCAAAACATGAATTCTTGGTAGAGTTGCTTCTCATACCCACATTCGAGGTAACAGAGTCTGAATATGTGTGCAAACTTGTTGGTCCCGGTGATCCCTAGTATCACAGCATCTATACCTACTTGAGAATAGGAGTCCTCCCAAGTGACATTACCCCAAATCTTAAACCAGCCTTTGTCAAAAGGTCCTTACATTTTTTCATCCTAGGAGAAACCCTCTTTCGTAGGAGCATTGACAAAACCCTATTATGTCTCTTAAATCCTGAGGAAGCCTTGAATGCTCTGAATGAGGTACATAATGGCACTTGCGGTTCACACTCCAGTGGTTTGACCTTGGCCAAGAAGTTGCTGAGAACTGGGTACTACTCGCCAACAATGGAAAGAGAGGCACATGAATTTGTTAGAAAGTATTTATAGTGCTAGCAACATGGAGACCTTGTTCATGCACCAACTCAAGAATTCCATCCTATTGCTACACCATGGCCCTTTTCATAATGGGGGCTCAATCTCATAGGAAAAATCACACCCACCTCATCCAATGGCCACAAGTTCATCCTCACCACCATGGAGTATTTCACAAAGTGGGTCAAAGCGATTCCCATGACCTATATAACAGGAAAGAAAATTTCCAAGTTCATTCTAAACTATCTCATTTTCCAATACAGTGTCCCCCAATCCATTATCTATAATAATGGGACATCTTTCAAGAACTAGGATGTCCATGACTTATAAGACAAATTCAAAATCCAACATCGCTTTTCCACTTTGTATTACCCACAAGGAAATGACCAAGCATAAGCTACCAACAAAACCATTCTAAAAATCCTTAAGAAGATAGTCAATGACTGGTCATGATTGACATCTATAGCTAAATCCTACCTTATGGGCCTATCGCACCAGTATTCACATGCCAATAGGCACCACCCCATTCTCCCTAGTCTATAGATCAGAGGCCATCCTCTCAATCAAGATCAAGCTCCAATCACTGAGAATATCATTGCAAAACCTCATCACAGATGAATAATATAGGGTCTCAAGACTGCATGAGTTGTAGTTATTAGATGAATGGTGGATGGATTCCCTCAACCATCTACAGGTCTATCAGAATCGCTTGAAATGTAGCTATAACAAGAAAATCAAGAGGCAAACCTTCCAAATCGGTGAACTTGTGCTGAAAGAGAACCAAAAGAATGTGCCGAATCTAGAAAGCAAAGGAAAATTTGAGTCCAACTGGTTGGGACCTTTTGTCATCATGAAAATGTATAAATCAAGAGCATATCAATTGTCAACACCAGAGGATGAGCCTCTGCAAGAGCCCCTGAATAGCTCCCATCTCAAAAAGTTGTATGCCTAATATCTTGCAAGGTATAAAACAAAAAATACAAAAAAATACAAAAAATACAAAAATTAGAAAAAAGATTGAAAATAGTAAAGAAAAAAATCATCCTTTAGTGAAAACCACTTCGGTGGTGCTTTAGACAAGTACCTTGGTGAAAATCTAGAAAACAAGCGGCAAGCATAAATAAATCACTCTCCATCCACCAAGATCTTCATGGCCTATTTTGTGCACTCACTTATCCATTGCATTCTATCACATTTCATTGATCCATACATCCATTCACATCCATACCATAGCCTGATCTTGTGCTCGTATCATATTCCACCATAGTACTACTTGGCATATTCCTAAGGTCAGTTTGCCCTATCTTTATCGAAGTAATCTATCACATGACACTGGGGGAATGTTCCTGTACTGGAATTGGATCAGATTCATTTATATTTTTGTGATCTTCCCAAAGCATCAGAAAATCTAAAAACATCCAAATCATATGAAAATCCAAAAACATCAAAAAAATCTCAAAAAGACTTCAAAATATTTCATCATTAAGTATTGTCAGTCTATTGCCTTATGTAATGCCCTGCCAAGTAACCCTAAAGGAAGTTGCAATTAACATCATAAGCGAATCAATTTTTTTTTTATAAAGTGCATTTAACATACACATTCACTTACTAGTTAACAACAACCTCTAAGGCTACAAGGTTATGATTACTTAAACCCACACATACATATTATATATAACCATAGCCTTAAGAACTTTATGAAGTAACCATCATACATCATAAGAATACCACATAACATAATAAGATAATCAACCAAGATACAATCTCATAAACATTATCTTAATCCAATAGTTACATCACTCATTCCCAGAATGAGGCAATAGTACAAAGAATTACAATAACAAAACTCCACCTCTTACAAAGAGGGATAAAATAACTTATACAAGTTAAAATATTACAATGCAAGAAATTACAACAATAACCACGAGCTGACCAACTGGATGTCTCGCCACCAAGTACTGAAGATCAATGGGGACCCAACGGTTTTGGTGCATGTTTCACCCTACCAATGTGGTACCTGAATGCCCACCCCCCATGCTAGGAGACAGTAACAAAGTAACATGGACAAAGATTCTACTACCCCTAACCAAAGGCAGACTCATACTAACTCAAACTGACATAACCAAATAATTGCCATCAACAAGTACAATTCATTCACCATACAAGTACGAATCAAGTACAACTCAAGTACAACATAAGTACAAATCAAGTACAATACAAGTACAAATCAAATACAACTCCAACATCACTGACATAGGTCACATTGCTTCTAGACATCATAATAAATCAAGTATGTTCAGAGAACCATACACATAAAATAATTAACAACAGTTGTCATAGATAGAGTGTCATCACAAGGTTTGTCATGAGATCTTCTCTGGGCATTCTTCATAGGCTCCGACACAAGTAATCCTAGTGGCCTCAACCGAATCTCGGCACTCATACTCACTCATGCAGAATCAACTACCTCTCGCAAGAGCAAGATAGTTGATCTTGCCATTCCAGGCCTTCTCACTCATCTCAAGTCTAAACAAGCCCTTGTGTCTATGAGTGAGGATTAAAATTATCTTGATTAATGAGAAGTTAGTCCTAATCTTCTAAGTATATTATTTTAATTATCACTTGTTTAAATCACTTCTGAAGGTTATCCAGTTTATCTTTTTGGGCTCTGGCACCTAACAGAAGCCACTCTTCCATTTGACAACACACATCCAAACAATCCACCAAGGGAACCACAAGTGCATACCAACTAGGCATCATAATCCACTCCAACACAAGGAGGATACAAATAATAGAAACTCACTCCAAACATCTTGGAAGAAACAACACATAGTCCACTCCTTTCACAGGAGGTATAAAATATCTCACTCCAAACATCTTGGAGGAAACAACACATAGTCCACTCCTTTCACAGGAGGTATAAAATATCTCACTCCAAACATCTTGGAGGCAACAACACATAGTCCACTCCTTTCACAGGAGGTACAAAAAATCTCACTCCAAACATCTTAGAGGCAACAGCACATAGTCCACTCCTTCTACAAGAGGCAACAAGATGAAACCACATAACAAGGTCACTCCATACAAGGAGACATGGATCCCATAATCCGCTCCTAAACCAAGGAGGTGCAAACATTCCCGTTCGTGAAAATCGGGTAAAACTGAAAAGACGCCATGCACTACCCAAGGAAAAACAAATGGATGGCACAAAGATTCAACAACTCTTATCCTCTAAGTTATTCTGGAAGACTTATAATTTAGGACTGATACTAAATCCCAAAACCAACAATGCAATTTGACGACATAGCAACAAAAGCATTCAAGTCATCAATCAAATCTAATATTTGGATTTCCTAAATCCATACTCATTCAATAGGTAGTGTTGACAAAGTCAAAGACATGATAAGTAGATCATCTAAAATAATCATAACCCCTATTTCCCTTTTCATTATTGGAAATCTAAAACAATTAAACTTACTTCCCTTTACTGAATACAAAGAATTAAATCCTTTAAGATAAGCATGAGGAAGATACTACTTTTGGATATACTAAATCCATATCTCTTTCATAATCCAATCACAATGATTCAATTAATCTAAATAGAAATTAATAAATAACATAATTGATTGCTTCATCAATAAAACAACTTCTTAATTTACTTTTAAATCGACACAAATCCATGCAAGTAAACTCTTTCCATTTCCTAACCAAATCTTACATCTCATTCAATTTTCTATTTAACACATTCAATCACTTTAATATAATAACATATTGTTTCTCTATCCATTTTCCATATACACTAATCAATCCAATTTTAAATCTCTATTCAATAATATATTGCATTCTTTAAATCAAATATTTAACTCTTTCAATTAAACTTTAACAAGCCATTTTAAAATAACAATAATTTTTCATATGTTTATAATTTTAATTCCACTAATCTAATATACAAATTTTATTTAAAATAATATAAATAAATATAATACTTTAGTATTATAAATTATAATATAAAATATTATAATATTTTAATATTATAAAAACAATACATAAAATATTAATATTTATAAATATAAATTTATTATTATTTTATTTTCAAAGCAGCCATGGGAAAATAATTTAACAGCAGTCTCATGTTTCAAGCATAACTCAAAAACTACGATCTGGGTATTTACGATTTTTTGATAGGGGTTAGAAAATTGCAAAAGGCAAAAACCCTTTAAATTTATTGAAAACCCAGTTTGTGAAAGTAAAGTTATAGGCGACGCAATCAGACCATTTTACCATGAAAATATAATTATACTGCAGATTTTAAAATCCGTTTTTTAATAATAAACAGAAGGTTTCATTTTCTAAAAACATTCAAAATGCATTGTTCAATCTCTATGTTTGATTTCAATAACAATAAAATTAATTTCTCCAAATAATTTAAATTCAACTAAGGTTTTCACAATTTTCACAAACAAAAGCTATAACTTTATTTAATTCTTTTCTTCTAATATCAAATTTATTTTCTAAATCAGATTTAACAAACAAATCTTTAATCATTACTATTTTAAAGAAAACAATCAAGAACAATAAAACACAAAGAGAAAGACCTGGTACAAGAAGCTACAGGAATAAATAAATTTCTGATGCAAGCCTCCTCCAAAGATTTCCTGAATTTTCTTCAATCCTCCAATGAATCCAATCCAAAACCAAACAAATGCAAACAATATTTCCTTCAATCAATTCTACAATCAAACTTTCTTCAAACCCTTGTGCAAATTTTTCACAATTTCTTCCCTGCTGTAAAAATGTATTTTTCTAAAAACTTTCTCCTCTAAAATTAAAACATGTATTCTTTATAAATCAGAAATACCTAATACAACCCTAATTCACATTACATGCAAATTAGATATTTCAATTTCAATTTCAATTTCACTTTTCCAAAAACCCACTTTCAATTTAAAATGCAATTTCAAATAATAAATTAATTTCCAAAGTTGCAACCAATTTTCCAAATAAACATTTAATTACAATTTCTAATTTAATTCTCACACGTTGGAATTAAATTCCAAAATTAATTATAATTCTTTTATTTCCTTTCATTCTCTTGCATCACATTTAATTAATTAATTTAATTATTTAATAACTAAATTCAACCCCTTGGATCAAATTTAATTAATTAAATAAACTAAATATAATTAATTAATTTAAGTATAAACTTTTATTCACATTGCATTATTTAAATTAAATAACCATCAACATGATTTAAATGCAATTATTTTAAATATCTATTTTCAAATCAAGAATGCTTCAGAATTAAATAACATCAAAGCAAGACAGACAATGACTCGACACACACAACTGATGACACATTAAGGCTAGGGTATAGACTTGACACATGTTACCTAGCTACTATCTCCCATTCAACTTAACCGTTGGATTGACACGCTCAAACCTGTGAAACCAGGTGGAGTCGATGTCATGTACCTGCAATCCTGCAACCAAGTAAACAACATCATACAATATATCCAGCATATAATACACACCATGAATAAGAAATTACGAATTCGCAGGGCGCTCGCAAGCGAGTGATACAAAACCGTCCTCTTCACCAATACACTCATTGAAACTGACACTTCCATCATAATCCAATAATCTCATAATAACATCTCATGTTAACTCTACAACATCATTAATCCATAATGCAAGTGAAACAATAATAGCTGTCATTCAATAGTAGTGATCAAATCATCATACCAAAATGTATATAGTATCAAAGTAACTACAACCAAACATAACATAAAGCAACTTGAACAAGAAACAAAATAGAGGGGTATTACACCTTGTCTGAACTACGTTGTCTCCGAGCTTGAACATAGGCAAGACCAATCTTTGATCATCCCCTGAGACACTTTAGGTCAGTCTTTAGGCATCCGTTGCAAATCTGGCAATCCGTTTGCCCAATCATCCTCATCAATGAGTCAAGTCTGTCGTTAGTCAAACTACGTGGTCTCTATGGGTATAACGTAGGCAAGGCTAATCTATGGATCAGCTCCCAAGACCCCTAGGATAGGTGTTTAGGTTAGTCTCTTCATCATAAATCTCGAAAATCCAAAAACATTAAAAATTTTCAAAAATTCCAAAAAACATTCCCAAAATATTTGAAAAACCCAAAATGGTGCATCCATCTCATCTTGCTTTCACCCGCAATTGTCTTATTCCTAATAAATCAATCATCACCTTCATCCTTTGGTGAGTCAGTTGGAAGCAAGTCTAGCAGGTTCAAAAGTGAACAACCTAATCGCCAAAAGTCTCAAGTCTAGGTCAATAAGCAAGCAAGTTGATCAACTCAGAGTATCGATAGATTATCCTACAATCAGTCTCACCAAAACCTTGATCACAACATGTCCTAGAATGTATCTTTCCCATGATGGACATAAGCATCAGGTACCCCACAATAGTTTAGTCTTAGCTAGTGGTATGAAGAACATTAGCTTGATTGTTTACTTTATCTGGCCTTTTTTGACTTATCTTATTTTTGCGCTCATTCCAAGGACCTCTCGATGATGCCTAAACAAAACAGGTTTACAGAGAAGGGAAGGGGGCAATGATCATTATCTTTTTTATTTTCTGTGCTTGTGAATTACTCTTGTAAAATAACTTAGTCATGCGAACTTTGTTCGATTTGTGACAAGGATTTTTTGGATATCTTGTTGACCACATAGGAAGGCTTGATTTTCTATGTTTCGTCTAAGATGTTAAGAATGTCTAAACTACATCCTGAATAAGGTTTCGTATGCTAAGTGTGAACAAGAATACTCCTATCTAATTTTTGATTCAAATTCATCACACTAGGTACAACGGCATCCTGGTTCTTTATACCTTGATGCATCGTACCTATGTGTGCTATCAAACATAACATAATTAGCCCTTTGAAAATCTTGACTCTTGGTAAGAAAATCACCATCATTCTAAAGGACTTGTGGGATCTCTAAGTTCTTCTATCTTCTTTCCATACTAACATGGTATCATGAAAGTCAATTAGAACATTGCCAATGCATCCATCCTACATCCACCACATCATCAGCATAAGTGCATATCATATCATATAGATCATACTACATTATCATCATCTTAAGTTATGAGGAATAATATAGAGACTTAATAAAAACCATTAGCATCCATTATCATCATTTATCATTTGCATATCAGTACATTAGCATACATCACATCCATGAAATCATCAAAATGCATAGAAAAGATACAAAAAGAAATAAATCCATCATATAGAAGCATACATCATTTCACATGAGCATAAAATAAAAGCATTTCATAAAAATCTCATAGCAATGAATCTGCATATCATACATTACAAAACATATCATAAAGGATAATCATCTCATATATATCATAAGAAACGCACGACTGTCATGATACAAAATTGGGTCAAGTGTGCATCTAAATTCATAATACAATAGGGGAATAATTGAGGCCCATGAATAAAAAATAGAAACTATTTGTGATCAAAGGGCTAGCCCTCCTAGCTACTTCCCTCTCCCACCTGCCTCTCACCATGGTCCTCTGGCGGTCTTATCCATGTTTGCTAAGAGAATTCTGGTACCCAACCTACTACTGGCACTGCCTATATATAATGTTGCCTATAGTCCTCGACCTCTCTGACTACCTCTCTATATGCCCATAAGGAAACTGAGTGGCCCTGGGATGATGAGGTCATACTCTCCAGCTGCCTCCGTGGACCAATCTCCTAATCCCTCTCAGATCAAGCCTGGTCCCTCTCAACAGTAACTCTAACAGCCTGTTGCCGAGCCTGATCCCTCTCTATACTCAATATCTAAATCTAACCCTACAACTATTGGATCAGTACATCTCTGTGATCTGGTTGCACCACTAGCTACTGCTGTGGGACTGCCTTGTCCCCATCTCTAGGCTGGACATCATGTACCCCTACCCGTGGAGGTGACTATTGTGCTAGATATTTGGTAGGTGTCTGATGAGGAAGTGGTCCACCTCCTCCTCTATCCCTGTCCCCATCTTGGCCACCTCTTCCTCCTTGACCTCTACCCTTGCCAGTTGATCTACCTCTGGGCCTCCGCCATGGGAGTGTCGTGCCTAGAACTATCAATCTCAAGGGAGGCCTAAACCAAGCTTTGTATGCTTGTGTCACTCCTGTATCTATCGGCCCCTGATCATAAGACCATGGTCTGGCCACAAGCTACCTGAATGAGGACACTACCTCAACTGTCGGGATGGGCTAGCCCCATGTTGTCTCTCTTGTAGTACAGGAAAACATCACCACATACTCATCATCTCGTTTGTCTTGAATCTCGCCAAACTAACAAGCCACCCTATTGGAGAGATAATGCTCTATCATGGTATGCTCCCGACCCTGCATCCATTTGGCCTGTTGGGCGAAGAACATCTGCTCTGCATCATCATACCATGGGCCTATTCCCATCCAAGGTCTCCAAACGAACTCCCTCATCTCATCAAGAACTTGTCAGCAATAGGCAAGGGCACTGGTACTAGTGTGAGTAAAATGGATCTGTGCCCCACTATACCGCTAGACAACAGGGTTATCAATATCGAGAACAACTGGCGTGACATCTGGATAGAGCATTGGAATCCACTCCCATGCCTAGATGTGTAACAAAGTAACTCTGGCCCCGAGGGCCCTACTATCCATGTATGGGAACTCATGTAAACCCTGTATAAGGAGACCAACATCACTGGTGCCCAAGTAAAGAACTCTCAATAGACACACATCAGCTTCCATGCCAGTCCCTAGCTTAGACTGAAGTATCAGCCCCACTGATCGGGTGCCACAAGACCAAAAATGATAGCTATAGCGATCAACATGTAGGTGGGTGCTCTACCTCGGTATTTCCCCAAGTCAATATGTCCATCAAAGAGGATGAGCTCATCAACACCCATAACATCAAAGAAGGCATCCCTACCCTCCTCTGGATCCTAAATCACTCTGGCTCCATGAATGGGCAATCAAAGAATGCGCTAGACATCCTCAAGAGTGATGGTAGCCTCCCTGGTAGGAAGATGGAAGGAGGAAGTCCCATTGTGCCACCTCTAGGCCAAAGCGGTCATCATACCCAAGTGCATCCGAACAGGAGGGACATATGCAACATACCAAAGACCAAGAATACCAAGCTGCTCCTCAAGGTAAACATGCATACCCTGCAATCTGCAGAGCACCAGCCATCTGCTCTCCCTTGAATGAAGTATATCAAGCTCCTCCTGTGTAGGGGAAATCACCATGTCAAGTCTTGTAAGAAAATATACCTCTCGCGTCAAACTTTCACATTTGAAACAAAAAGTGTGGCACTGTTTGCAAGTGCGGCATAGTTTGAAAAGTTCTAAACTGTGCTGCACAGTGGACTTTGACAAATCTAAATCCCTAATTGTGTCACGTGGCACTATTTTTATGTGTGGCCAGGTTTGACCACCGGAACCCTAATCTCCTAACTGCGCTGCACGATGCTATTTGCATATGCGGCCCAGTTTAGGACTGCGCAACACCGACTGGGTATTTGTAACAGTGCTATATAGTGCCGCTCAACCTAAAATGGTTTTTAACCTTATTTAATGCACACAAAAAATGAGAAATTGAAAGTTGGGATGGGGGTACATGCCACGGGTCCTGTGCCGACTAGCCACTGGTGCACTCATACTCTCTCCAACACTTGCCTGGGAAGCTATCGTTGTGCCATCTCGATCGAGGATCAGAGCTTAAAATGCAAAAAATTATAAAGGCTAAAGGTGCAAATGTATTGAAAGTGACCCCTCAGGGTCTATTTAAGCCTCGAAATTAGGGTTTTTCTTACCTAATTTGGCCATCTGGCTAGGGTTTTGGTCCCCTGATCCTTTTTTTGTCCAACCGAGGACCATTTCAATTCTTTTTTGGCGTCCTAACTTGTTTTATGGAATCTTGGGGAGTTTTTTGGACCTGTCGGGCACCTTGTCCTCTTTTTTCGCGATATCATCCAAAAATATAAAAAATCGTCTGATTTCTTGAGGGGGAAATATACTAGCATAATCCTTTCACTGGGGCAATAGTGGGGCATCTGAAAAAATCAAGAAAATTTTGAACTTTGATTATAGCAGTTTATTCTTTGAACCAATGCAACAAGTACATTACTTCAAAGAGGGGAAAAATGTAGACATGGAAAATATACAATTCAACCAGACACACTTGATCCTGATTATTAATGACATTTCTTCCTGAATCACACTCTCAACTTATCATCATCTTTTGTTTCTTAATTTGATAAATTATTATTTATTTAATTAGGTCTTTCTCCTCTGTTGATTAAATTAATCAATTTAATTTAATCCTAAAAATCCTTTTTTAATTAAATAATACATTTTATTTAATTAAATCCCTAAAGTCTTCTTATTAAATTGAATAAATTAATCCTTATTTAATTTAATCTAACATTATCACCTTTAGTTAAATAAATCAAAATTATTTATTTAATCTTTCCTCTCAATTCTGATTTTAATCAACTCATAAATTGAGTCAAAATTGTCAAATCATCTAATCCCTCATTAAATTGATCAAATCTTGATTAATTTAATCTCAATCACTAAAATCCTCTAGAGAATGCAACTTGCACAATAAATCAATTACTTTGATTTATTTAGTTGCCTATTTTCTCTCAACATGGAATAAAGGAGGAATATTCCTTCAAATTTGAATTCAAAATCCAAGTGGATTTTTACATCCAACAAGGTATTCACTCCTCTTACATGTCCTTGTGCATTGAGCCATGTGGCATTTATTTTATGTCTCTTTCCCTCTCACATGTCATTTCCTCAAATTCAAATTCCACCTAATGGCATTTATTGACACTTTGGCCAAAATGTGCACAACCTTCAACCATTCACATCTTGACAAGTGGCACTTGGCCATTGGATGTTGAATGATCCCACATTGATCAATTCCACTCTTTGTTCCATTTTTGAAATCTATAAATGAGAGACTATTCCTCTCATTCTATCATCCAAAGTTTGAGTAAACTTACTATACTCAACTTCATGCTCATCCACCATTTTAACAAAGTTATTCTCTTCACATGGAGAGCTAATTTTTTCCATTTCATAGCTAGGCTATGCCAAAATCTCATCAAGGAGATTCAATCATCCAAAAATCATCAAAGACCTTACAAAGGAGTTGGGAAAGGGCCAATTTCGACACACCAATTGGCACCACCTCCCCCATGGGATCAAGAGTTTGCTTTGCTTAAATAGATTTGATTTAGTTTCTTGTATTATTCTTCATTTCATTTCTATTATTGAGCATTGTTAATGGATTTCATGGGGAATCCCTCTTTTATCTTGCATATCAACTAAATAATGTGTTTGTTTGTCATGTCTATGCAGGAATAGAATTGGGGTTCACAATTTCTAAGTTGAAATTTTGGATGAGTTATTTGTTAGATATTAGGTGTTCTGAGGTTTATTCTAGATCATGTTCAAGCGAATTTTGTTGTTCAGAACTTTTAGACTAATTTAAAGAAGTGCGCACTTAATGTGTATTTTTTTTAGCATGGATATTGGCCAATCTTATGTTAATGCTTCATGAAAAGTTTATGAAGCATGTACAAATGTTTTGGGATGTATTTAGGTCCCAGGAAAGGAGTTATTTGGGTCACCTTCATTCCTATCCACATTGGGAATGTTTGGGTGCAAACCTAATTTGAATTTGAAAATGTAACAGATACTTGTTGACCTTGGAGAAGGTTCTCAAGGATGAGATTGATATAAATAAGAATGAATTTGTTGTGATATGTAAGAGAGAAGAAAGATAGATGTGAGATCCATGAGAAGTGATGTATGTGATGCGAATTACAGAAGTATAGATGTGAATTTGAGGTAAGCAGTGCAAACTTCAAGTGTTTGATTCCTAAAGGTAGTGAGCTAAAGGTGTCCTCAATCATTCATGTGAGGCTATGAAAGTGTGTGAGAAATTGTGGTGGATTCTTTGTTGCATTGAGAAGTATTCTCTATGTAATATTTTTTTTCTATCTTCTTGTATTTCTTTTTGTGGTAGTGATCCTTGGCCGTGAGCCTTTTAGATAGTGTGTCCTATTCTAGTAGTGAGCCCTTATACCAATTTTGCAATTACTTATATTGTGAGCTAATCCTCACTATGGTTTTTCCCTCAATTGGCTTTCCACATAAATTTGTTGTCCCCTTGTGTGTGATGGTGTTATTTCAATTTATGTTATCTACATTTCAATTTTAATCACATTAACAAAATAAGGGTTTAATGAATGTGTTGTTGTTGATGGTTTTATGTTTTAATTTTCTACAACTATTTCACCCCATCTCAGTTGTCATTTCCATTCAACATTTACCTTTCTTAAGATTATTTAAATAAAATCATCTCCAATATTTTGTATTTCTAATATCCAAACTCTCAAGACTCCACCCTTACCAATAAAAAGAAAATATGAAACAAAAAGTACTCCTCAACCTCTTCAAGAGGGGTATATTTAATGGATATCATTTCACTCATCCTAACATATATGTGGAGGTGACACATGAAATAATACTCCTTATCCCATAAAAAATATCTCAAATAGTCACCTAAATCCCTATGCTCTCACATGTGTGAGATCTTGGGATGATGAAATGTTATAATACTTTGTAAATCTCCATCTATAATTTAGTAAGGGATTAATGGATCATTTTCAAAATAATCTTCCTTACTTTTCAAGACAAATTTTGTCACTATTTAAAAAGAACTTGGGAAGGATAAACACTTGACCAAATTCCAAAACTTATGTCCCAATAAATACCCATCCCCTAGGCATTCACCTTAAAGACTCATTTTCAAATAATTAATGAAGAAATAGATGCTTTTTGACCTTTTAAAATTCCTTCTAAGATCAAATATGGAATTTCCCTAAGGATGGTTCACAACTGAATATTCCCACACATATAATTTTATAAAAAAATTAAAATTAAAATTTAATTACTACTTTGAAATATAAAAATAAAAATAAAAATAAATACCTTAGTCCCCAGGTGAGTGCACTATCATGGGGGTCCAAAAAGTGGTGATATGACAAAAGAGTGTCTGAATAATTTTTTTAATTCAAATTTGATGAAACAAAAAGGGTTTACTGAGAAAATTGTTATATTTTCACCAATATAAGATATATATTATTTTGGATTTAATAGATAATTATTATTATTGATTTTCTACATGTATTATGACTAAAGTCCTGATTGATAGGTTGATTTAAATACATCTATAATTCTCAAATGATTTCATATTTTTCAAATCCAAAATATGTGTCACATTCTATTCTTGTCGTGATGAAAAAAATAAAAATGAATTTCATGAATTTTTGACGAAGTTATGGTGGTTATACAAACAAGTTTTATTTTTTTCAAAATTTCTAATAAAAAATTCATAACTAATTATTTACTTGCAAAAAAATTACAAAAAAAATGTGACACATCCGAGTATGTTTCATATACTTATATTGAAATTTTAAATTTTTTTTTTTTTTTCTTGTACTTAGGTTGGTCGGATATATACCTGCTTTTTATTTTTTCCTAAAAAATTTAGTACTACTATATTGAAATTTCAAAATTTCACTAAATAGATTTACTTTATTCCAAAAAAGGACTAGTATCTTATAAACTACATTAAATTTTCTACAAATTTTGTTCTTACATATTTTAAAAATTATGTTACTAACATATTCAAATTTTTGTATCAAGTTTCCGAACACTTTTTTCTAAAATTTTATTGCCACTTAAGGGCCTAGTTTTGACCCCCATGATCCTACACTAACCCCCCCACATGGATTAAGTTATATGTTTTTCCTTGCACAAATTCCCCATTTTTCCTTAGCAAAGTGAAGAAACCAAATTTTCTTTTTATTTTCTTCTTTTGTCATTTTCTAGTTTGTTTCCAAGCCTATTTTTGGCTCAATTTTTTATTATGTTTTATTTTAAGTACTTAGTCTCTTTTAGGAATTTCAAATTTTTTCATAATAAAATGATATTAAATAAATTTATAAATTTCTTGTAGATCATAGTTTTTAGGGTTGGTTGCATCACCTACATTAGAAATAGAGTTAGTCATCCTAGCATGATTATATAGGAATCTTCTAAATCACAACACTTATGTATGATATGACATCACCTTTAACTACCCTTGGCTTTGAATTAATGGAAATTATCCTAGGTGATTTTCCACTAATTTGTGCTCCTATATGAATTTTTTTCTTGTGATATAGTGAGAAGCTTTCAATTCTTAGGATTGTGATGCAACTATGCATGCTTTTGTTGGTGTGTTGATTATTGTTTCTTACCATGTGTTCCTTATCATTTCTTCATGTCATGAAATAGGTAAGGAATTGCATTTTCTTGGTTGTAATGGAACTATTTCATTTCTTGTTTCCTTTTCCATTTAGTGATTCTTTATTTTTTTATTTTTTCTTGGTTATAATATGTTAATGATTTTATTTTGGTTTATTTTTTGGTCCTTTCTTATTTTCCCTTTCAATTGTTTGATTTTTTTGAAATTTCTAGTTTATAGCATGTCTTGGCTATACTTATATTTTCATCCCATATCAAATTTTTTGGGGGTTTCTTAGAGTTTGAGGTTATTTATTAATGTAATGGCATCATGATTTTGTATGTCGTAATATTAAAATTATATTTTTTGAGTTTGTCTTTCCATTCTACATTTTGGGATGAGTTCTTTGGGATCCCTAATGACCAACTTCAATGTTTAAAAATTATCTATCATTTTTGGAGTTATAATTTTGTCCATCACTTTAATTGAATGATTCTAAGTAAGATTTATGAGGTGTTCTTGATCCTCCATCTTTTACTCTTTGTAATCAATTTCCTTTTAGAGTTAGAGATATAGAGATACCCTTGCTTTATTTCTTTGAGTAAGAGTTAGATAGTATCACTAATCCTTGATCTCTAATACATTACCTTGCATATGATTTTGGAGTTAAATATTAAAAGATAATATAATACCCCAACCATCACAACTAATAAATTATCAAAGTGGACATTTTTTTTTGAAACAAAAAGTTAACTCTAGCAATTAATATATAACATTGACATGTAACATTGCATGCTAATTCATACACAAAGTGTTGTGTTAGTAACAATGAAAGAAATTAAATCAGAAACACTAAAATAAATCACCATTTATCCATAAAAAGTGTTACAAGTGGAATAATTATAAATCATGTGATGAATTCACCATGATGTTCCTATGAGAGAGTGGATCATTTTCATGATGATGATCAAATCCTAGCTCACAATTATTCTCTCTCACAAACACAAAAAAGGGTAGGATGAGGTAATAACTTAGACCTCAAATCTGCTCCCAAATAGAACAAAAAATAGTCACAAAATAAAGGAAATCCTATGTAGTAAATATGATATCTAGATAATACCATACCATGACTAGTAAGAATAGCTACCAATTTACTATTCATGGAGTAGGAAGGGGATGAGAAATACATCAAGGTTACGCCACAACAACAAATTGACACCCAAAAATAAGGGGAGAACCTTCGAAATAGGTTAGTATACAAGGGGTATAATCCCTCAACCAATTGGAACAACATTTGATCAATTTCATGCAGATAAATAATTCTCAATAAAAGTGGGAATATATATTAATCAAAGAAACATATCAACTGAGTCTAAAATGGGAAGAATCAATAGACATAGGATAGGAACTTTTTTATATAAATTTCTCCCAAAAATGACTAGAAATGCCCACTATTTGAGGATACAAGTGACTAAAGTGTACCAAAGGATTAAAAAACCAAAGAAGGACAACAATGCCTAGGGATGGCACTGGCAAATACCTCTAGAGTCCACTTCTAGTGATAGATTCCAATTATAATATTGGACTCTAGTTTTAGCACTGGATCCCACTTTTAGCATTATAGTATTTTTTGGCACTATAGTCCTAACTATTTATATAATGGATAAATATATCTAGGTCTCATACTTAGGAAAATACCTCACATGCACAAATTAATTAAACTTGGAAATAACCCCCAAAACTATTGGAAGATGAATTACTCTAAGAGGGGGGGGTGAATTAGAGTAATGCGCAATTTTTCAAACTTTTAACTTCAAGAGAAAATCACACAATGGCCTTGAGAAAACTTTATGAACCCTCTTAAATTGAAAGGTGGATTCTACCACACCAAAGACTTTTAGCAAAATGACAGATTGATAAAAGACTTACATAACAATGTCAAAGCATGATATTGATTGTTCATGTAAACTTGATTGAACAATTCCTTTTAATGCTTTATTTCCACAAGACTTCATGTACGTTTTGAAAAATTTAATAACATAATGAAATGCTTAATCAAGTATCATAGCATTACATGAATTGTATTGACAAATGACATAATGAAAACATTAACACTTAAGCACATGGGCTAAAACACAAATGCACAGATTTCACCACATAACACTTTATTTTCCTAAGTGGAAAAACCCTCTTGGGGTATAAAAAAACCACTCGAATAATTGCTTTTATTATTCGAGCACCAAATCACTCAGGAGCACCAACTCCATTATTACAAGAGTACCAACTCTTTATGGTTTAGGAGCACCAACTCCTTTTATCAATTCTGAATAATATCAATGATTCAGAGGGTTTCTCTATTTCAATAAAACCTTTTACCAAAACTTACTAGTATACACAATACCTTAAGAATTCAAAAGAAAATTAGAATCCTTAAAATATCAGGTATAGTAGAATAATGATCTACCTCTAAAATATTTTCAGTATTTCAAATATATATAATCAGATTGGCTTAAAAGTCATCTCTATTTTTCCTCTCTCACATTCAGGTTCGAAGACCTTTGAATATATATATGCACATAAATAATGTCAAATTTTTTTTCCAACTATCTTTCTCATAACTAATTCTCAAATCAACGAATGCCATTAGAGTTTCCAAACAACCCTAGAAGCCATATATCAAATGCCATTAGGGTTTCAGAACAACCCCTTAGAAAAGATTAAAATCTACAAACCCTGATTATGAAAACTAATAACTAATCCCTTGCTCTTAAACACAAATTCCAGAACCCTTTAACAAAATTGTTACACCCCTTAATCATTTTTCACATTTGATCCCAATAACAACCTCTTATTTCTTGAAATAAACCAAATAATAAAGACCTAGTTTTATTTGTTCACTAATGCAAAGAATCATAAATAAGTTACCCAACTTTGAGCTCTTTCAAACTATCGAGCTACCCATCATTATTTCTTCCATGTTGGCTCTAGGCGGCTAGGATTTCTCTCAGCCCTATTCAAACTTCTTAGTTAAGCTTTACAATGCTTTTTTGTCAAACAAAAAAATCATTTCGAGTCTGATAAAAACATAATGAATGCATTTTGAAGTCCGAGATACCCATAATACTGTTGCTGCCAAGTCAACCCCTCATTCATAATAAATAAACAATCTTATGATGAGTTGTCAGATACACAACACCAAAAAACACTGCCACATTTTCTGTCGCTGCCAACGTGACCATATGCTTGTCATAGGGTGATTTAAAATCACATAATATAAACAAATAGATGAAGCACACTAATAAATATATAATTTCACATGAAAAATCGATGGATTATATTTTAATCACCAAAGGCCGATAACATTTATAACTTTAACAATTGTTGGTTATAATTCATAAATCCTTGAAGCCCGATAAATGTGACTTCATTTGTTTGCCCATAAACACTTACCATTTGGAACCATAGGGACCCAAGCATATATTTTCTATGTGAATCACAAACCACCAATGCTAAAGTAACTTTAACAAAGATAGCTCTATTATAACATATTTTTAATGTGATCAAACAAAAATGCAAACAATATAAACCATACCGTGCCTTTTATAATAAAGGCTTATTTTATATGCCTCCTTTAATGCCCAATCACTTTACAAGGTGATTGTTAGTAAACAAATCATGTAGTATGCAAAATAGATATTAGTAGAACCATCAAAAAAGTGACATTGCCAAAGCCTAGTATAAATTAAATGCTTCCAGGTAATGTGAGTGCAATGATGTCAATAAGCCAAGATTCATAGAATAAAGTGAATCAATAACCAAACTGCTTGAATCCTTAGATAGTTTAATTTACTATTAAAGCAATATAAATAAACAATGAACTAGAATTCATGTGTCATATTTATCAATCAACAAATCATAACCATTGATATCATGAAGATAGAAAGATGCCAAGACAAACCAAGATCAATCTGATAATATCAACTAAAATAATACACTTGTCAAAATTGAATATCTTGAACCTATTGAATGATCATCTTGAATGACCCTAATACTAGCAACCATAGCCATCTGAAGATATATTCCATTCATAAATCTGAACCAAAAGCCACATGAGTAATATCAACATGAAAAACTTGAATCATTATAAACACTGGAAATGAATATTTGAAAGTGAAGTAGCATCAAGATTCTGTAACCTCTGAATCATGACCAACATATCATGAATGCCATAAATAAAGTGCATCAATTATTCAATGTAGGTATATGAGGACCTATGACCATGTACATCAATTGATATGAAGAAATCACATTCCAACCAAAGCCTGTTTTGACATCAAGGACAAACAATCAGAAAGCCAAAACACTCCCAATTTGTCCTTGATGGAAAAAATTTAGCCATATGAATCACTCAGTAACCATCATATTCTCCCCCTTTGTGTCACAAGGACAAAGGAAGAATAGAAAAGAATAGGGGTTGCCAACAAAATAATATCAATGCAATATGCTTGAATATCAAATGTTGTTCAAAACCAGAGTTCTTTTACAAAGTGATTGACCACAATATGAACTGGATATACCTGAATAACCATGCACAAACATATATCCTTCTGTAATGAACATATGGAAAACATCAGTACCAACATATAAAAACTAAGAATAATTGAAATTAAGTGCTTTCCATGAAACATGTGAGCCAATTGTTCACAATATGTGCCATCCAGATCATGTAAATGTGTCACCAAATCCAGTGTTGTCATCAAAGACAAACAACCATGACAAAAATCTAAAATCCAAATAAGAAATGAATCAGTTTGCAAACACAAATAGAGCAACAAAAAAGGATAAGCAAGCTATAAGAGAGAAACCATAGAACCAATCTCCCCCTACAAATAAGCTTCACAAAAATATTCCTTTTTGATCCATATGTAGTGGTCCATAATTCACCATTTCTTTTCTCAAGCTTATTGCAAATGTGCAAATTCTTCAATCAATGACTCTGTATCTTTGATTCTTTAACTTACTGCATATTTTCCATGAACAAAATATTATAATAAAACACAGTATGATGATCAAATTTATTGGTAAATGAAACAATGAAGTATACTACTACCAAACAAGATTTATATACATCAAGCAAGTAGATACCAATGCATATTCAAAACTTACTTATTGAACCAGTAGTATGATTATTAGGCCAACTCATTTTCATCGCAACAAACCTTGTTATTTAGAAAATATCCTTTCATCCTGATCACCACAATGACACAAAGCAACCAAATCTGTATCAGACAGTCCAAAAAACATCTACACACAAGTCTCAAGACAAAATATAATTCCAAACAACCAGTATTTGTCAAGAAACATTCACTTATAATATCTTTTAGCTAACTGCATTTATCATTACTTCAATTTAGACTTCAAACAACTCACAATCCATTTTTATGCAAGATACCTTTAACATAACACTTCACTTACTTCATAGACTTTCATTAAATATTGCTTACCCAATCACAAATCTTTGAATGATAGACTTAGGAAAGAACTTAAAATGATTAGACATAACATCATTGACTTCATGAAATTACACTGTTAAAAATAACAAGTATATCTTATTATCATTAACCAGAATATAGTGTAGATTAGCTCCAGTGCAAGATATATCCTCTTTAATACTTGTGCGCCTCACACACACACATATCCATGCTTATGTAGTTTCATAACAAAGTGTATAGAGAATACAGTGATAAGTAGATGCTCGTGAAATAAGCTTTTTGTTCCAATATAATTACTTACCATGAACGGAAAAGTCTTGACATCTCATGTTCATAAACCATCCACTGAAATACCAAGATTTATACACAAATTCAAACTCCACCTTACAACAGGCAATTCTGATCTGCTTATGATATGCATCACATAATTTGTGTCACTTTTCATTCAACCTTGAAATTACCATAAAAAAATTACTAGATATACAACTTATTGAGAACATCAGCCAAGTTATCCAAAGCCTTCACACCTCGTCCTCTTATGATCTTATTACTATAGTATGCATTCCAAAAATAATGAGACATCCACACTATCAAATGAAATGAAACTTACTGTCTAATTTAAAATAATGTGTACAATAACTTCTCAAAATGTGATGAATGCATATCCAATAAAAATCAGAATTCTACTATTATGCTGATTTCTACACACACCACAATACTTCTTCCAAAGCATTCTAAAACTCCTTGCGGATAAAATATAAAACTTTGAATTACTCCCCCTAAAATCAAACACCCACGAAATGCTAAGAAATGATCCTTGTGCATCATGCACAAGACTAATTCCTCTCTTCTCCAGACCCTTAAAGATCCATTTCTAGATGATTTCTCCCTGCAAAACTTTGCTTTATGACCGAGTTCATTACATCTATAGAAAACAACTGAAGATTTGTGCTTTCCTACATTATCCTTTGAAGACAAATGTTCAAAATTTCTTGCAATGTGACTTGATTGATTACACTTGAAGCATGTGACAATACCATAATTCCTTTTCCAATCATTTTTCTTCACTTTAATCCAACATTCAGATGCTTTGTGGCCATATTCAATATAGGAATAAAAAATAACCTGAAAAAGAACAATTATACCTCATCAATTTACCTTGCGAGGCAGAGGGAGATCCTGTGAATCTATTTGTTATATTCCCTCCTCCTCTATTGATATCCTTATGTTGTTTATTTCCTGCAATTTCAATATCAACAACATGAAATTTTTAATCTACCTTTTTTCTAGGTGTTTTTCTAACCTTAGAGCACTTTCCTTCTTCTAAGCCTAGACCACCTTTGTCACTTGGAGCTCTTTGTGCACCAATAATTTTATCTAAAGACATAGAGCCATTCTCATTAATTTTCTCATCACTTAACTGCTTTGGTGCTTTATCAACATTCCTCAGTAAAACCACTTGCCACTAAAGTTTTTCTATACTTTGTTCTCTTACCTTAAGTTGGTTTCTAACTTCTTCCTCAATTTTTCTAGCTTTTTCAAATTGTATCTTTGCTTCTATAAGATCTAAACATATCTTATCTTTGATATCTTTTTCTGGTTGAAGTTGCCCTTTTAAATTTTGATTCTCTCTTCTAAGCTTCTTAATTGTATCTAAAGCACATAGGATTTCACCTTCCAAATCAACCTCTCTTTCTTGTTCCTCATATTCCTATTTAGAGTTAACTTCTCTAAAACAATGATCTTCTTTTTCATTAATTTCTTGGCCATTTGAATGTTCATTGGTAATATCTATAGATTTAGACTTAATCTGATTTTCTTCAGAATGATAAAGACTTACACAACCATCACTATCAGATGACCCACAACTTATTTTAGTTTTCAAAGATATCTCCTCTTGCAACTCACCATTCTGGTTCATTTCAATCAAACTATTCCAAACCTCCTTTGCATTCTTGTAATGCATAACCTTAGAAATAATTGCATTTGGAAAACTATTGAAAATAACATCTATAGCCTTAGCATTGGATTCAAGAGCTATTTTCTTCTCAGGTATGGAAGGAGATGTTATAGATACAGTGTAACCTCTTTATATTGATGCCCACACATCAAACCCTAAGGAAGCCAAATATGTCTTGATCCGATGTTTCCAAAGAATAAAATTGGTACCTCCAAACTGAGGTGTTCTAAACATAGTATACTCTATCATTTCTAGATTATTGTTAATAATCTCTTCCTCATTACTTCTCATATTAAGTTCAGGAAGAGCTTGATGGTTAGTATTTTTCTGTGAACTTATTTTTCCCTTATGCCTTCTAACTTTTTCCATATCAGACAAAAAACTTGAATTCCAGAAACCTTAAGTCAATTAGAATTTATTAATCAAGAATTTGGCTCAAGTCAAGAAGTACCTTCTTGAATTCAAGATATGTTTGATAGAATTCCAAATACCAAAATCAATCCTAGGTATAAAACCTAATGCATGACCCTATTCTCTGATACCAATTGTTGGAAGATGAATTACTTTGAGAGGGGGGGTGAATCAGAGTAATGTACAATTTTTTAAACTTTTAACTTCAAGAAAAAATCACACAATGGCCTTGAGACAACTTTATGAACCCTCTTAAATTGCAAGGTGAATTCTACCACATCAAATACTTTTAGCAGAATGATAGATTGATAAAAGACTTACACACCAATGTCAAAGCATGATATTGATTGTTCATGTCAACTTGATTGAACAATTCCTTTTAATGCTTTATTTCCACAAGACTTCATGTATGTTTTGAACACTTTAATAAAAAAATGAAATTCTTAATCAAGTATCAGATCATTGCATGAATTATTTTGAAAAATGATAGAATGAAAAGATTAACACTTAAGAACATGGGCTAAAACATAAATGCACATATTTCACCACATAACACATTATTTTCCTGAGTGGAAAAACCCTCTTTGGGTATAAAAAAAACCACTCGAATAATTCCTTTTATTATTAGAGAACCAACTCAATCAAGAGCACCAACTCCATTATTACAAGAGTACCAACTATTTATGGTTCAAGAGCACCAACTTCTTTTATCACTTCTAAATAATATCAATGATTTAGAGGGTTTCTTTGTTTCAATAAAACCTTTTACCAAAACTGACTAGTATACACAGTACCTTAAGAATTCAAAAGAAAATTAGAATCCTTAAAATATCAGGTATAGAAGTATAATGATTTGCCTCTCAAATATTTTCAATATTTCAAATACATATATGAGATTGGCTTAAAATTCGTCTCTATTTTTCCTTTCTCACATTTAGGTTCGAAGAACTTTGAGTATATATATGCACAAAAACAATGTCAAACTGTTTTTCCAACTATCTTTCTCATAACTGATTCTCAAATCAACAAATGCCATTAGAGTTTCCAAACAAACCTAGAAGCCATAAATCAAATGCCATTAGGGTTTCAAAACAACCCCTAAGAAAATATTAAAAATTGAAAACCCTGAATATGAAAACTGATAACTAATCCCTTGCTCTTAAACACAAATTCCATAACCCTTTATAAAAATTATTATACCTCTTAATCATTTTTCACATTTGAGCCTGATAACAACCTCTTATTTATTGAGACAAACCAAAGAAGAAAGACCTAGTGTTATTTGTTAACTAACGCAAAGAATCAAAAATCAGTTACCCAACTTCGAGCTCTTTCAAACTATTGAGCTACCCATCATTCTTTCTTCCATGTTGGCTCTAGGCGGCTAGGATATCTCTTAGCCCTATTCAAAATTCTTAGTTTAGCTTTACAATTCTCTTTTGTGAAACAAAACAATCATTTGGAGTCTGACAAAAACATAATGTGTAATACCCCTTCGTTTTGCTTCTTGTTTCATGTTGCTTTATGCTTTGCTTGGGTTGTAGCTACTTTGATACTAGACACATTTTGTTATGATGTTTTGATCACTACTATTGAGCAACAACTATTATTGTGTGATGTGATTATCTAATTTTACTTCACATGCTTTAATGGATTAATGATGTTGTAGATTTATCATGAGATTATATATGTGAGTATTGATTATGATGGCAATGTCAGTCCTTGATGAGTGTATTGGTGAAGAGGACAGGTTCACATCACTCCCTTGCGAGCGCCCTGCGAATCTGTGATTTCCTCTTCACCGTGTGAATTATATGCTGTATATATTATGTTGTTTACTTGGTTTCAGGTTGTAGGTACATGACATTTACTCCACCTGGTTTCACAGGTTTAAGCGTGTTGATCCAATGGTTAAGTTGAATGGGAGATAGTATCTAGGTAACATGTGTCAGGTCTACACCCTAGCCTTAGTGTGTCGTCAGTCCTGATTATTGAGTCATGTCTTACCTTATTTAATGTTATGTAATTTTTGAAAAGTGCTTACTTCTAAATGGTTTTTTTTTAGAAAAATTGCATTGGTTGAAAGTGATGATTATTTTATATTGTATTAAAGTTATGCTTATATGTTATATTTAAAATTATTAATAGAAATTAAATTTAAATTATTTGATCAATTAAATTTAATCTTGAAAGGGTTAGATTTGGTTATTAAATAATTGAAAGTAAATTAATTAAATTTAAATTAGTTAATTAATTAAATTTAATCTCAAAGGATTGGATTTAGTTATTGAATAATTTTAAATTATTAAGTAAGTATATTGGATTGTTTTAAATTAAATTAAATCAAATGAAATTTAAAGGAAATTGAATTTTTATTTTAAAGGAAAATTAGGGTTTTCTAAAATGGGAAATGAAATTAATATCTAAATTTAATTTTTGCATTGAATGTGAATTAGGGTTGCATTAGGTTATCTTTTTGGAATTATGGGGAAATGATGTTTTAAATGTTAGGGCAGAAAAGTTTTGGGGGATTCTTTCTTTTTTCTTCACAAGCATGAAATTTTTGGAAAATTTTGCACAGGGAAGGGTTTGAAGCATTTCTCTTGTAGAACTAAATTGAAAGAAAATAAATTATGTTGAAGAGGGTGGAGCTCTTGGATCAGTGCTAGCTGGAATTTATTGCATTGTTGAAGAGGAGTTGTGAGGTCCTTAAGGGAGGCTCTGCATCAAGAACCCTTGTTGTTTCCTGTGGCTTCAAATACCAGGTTTTCCTTTCATTCTGTGATTGATTGTTCTTCATTTATCTATTTTTTTTAAATGATAGAGATTGCAAATTCGTTGTTTGTTTAAAACCCTAGATTGTACTTCTACATTTAGGATTCAGATCTGCTCTTCAAAACTCAAACCCTCTTTTTGAAAATTCTTTTGAAAAGATCAAGATCAGTTTATTCTTTTCTTTTGTTTAATTATTTGAAAAGTGAAGGAATGATTTCTTTTTGATATTCAGATTTAAATCTCTTGAATGTAGGAAGATATTAAAAAATTGTCAAATTCTATTACTGGTTTTTAAAAAAAAAAATTCTTTCAATTTTACCAGTAAAATTATTTCTGAAAAAAAAATATAAATATAAATATATATAACATGTATCATATTTTCAAATATGATACACATTATATATATTTATAAATATATAGAAATTTAAACTAAGCTTGTTTTATTTTGGAATATAATAGAAAAAGACCGTACGGTGAATTTCTGAAAATCATACATGCGTACGAAATTGTTGTGGTTTTATTTTTTTTGATATTAAAAAAATATGCAAGTAGTGGGGGAGGTTTGGGCCCCCCCACTTTCCTTTTGGTTGGGGGATGCAGTGCCCATGGGACAGTGCGCCCACCACTTGGGGGGACGCACTATCCCATGGGGGTTGCGGCCTCCCTTTGTACCTTCTCCGGCCGCTATACTGTATGTACAGTCGGTGCAGGCAACAAGGTCCGGCGGTACCGTCCGTCAGACGGTGTACCATCCAGTTCCTTGTTCTTTTTTGTTTTTTTTAATTTTATTTATTTATTTATTTATTATTATTTTTTTCATAAATTATTTTTGTTTTTTATTTTATTTTATTTTATGGTTTATTTGATTTTATTTTTTATTGTTATTTTTCTTTTATTTTCAATTTTCGGGTTATTCTGTACAATGCGAATTTTAAATTTGTATTTCTGGTTTAGTTAATTTTTTTTATATAGTATTTTTTTCTGATTGATTGAGATGGGTTAAAATAAATAGTAGATATATATATTAATATTATATGTAATATAATATTAAATATATATGTGTATATATTTATAAATTGGGAAATTGTATGTGTAAGTATAGATTTTATTCTGGTGCAACTAAATTAACTTTCTGATAATTCCTTTTAGAAATACAGAGTTTTTATCAACAATGTCTATTTAATCTTATGTTTCAAAGATAGTTTATGTATGAATAAAATAGATGTATTTAATTATATAAAGTATGTTGCATACATGGATTTAATTATATATCCTTTTGATGTCTTGTTTAAGTATATTACTGCATGCAAAATAATTAGACAGTAATTTAAATTGAAATGTTTATTGTGCATGAATAGATAAAATTGTGAAAAGTATTTATGTTAATAAAGATATTATTATGTTTAATGAGAATTTAAAAAGATATTATTCTATTTCCATGAGAAGTATTAGATAGGGATATGGATTTAAGATATCCAAATATAGTAATTTTCATTGCCAATGCATTATTATATGGATTTCCCTTGTTATTGATTGTTTGGGAATGAGTGATTGAGGTTTAAATTGTAAAGTCTTCTAGTGGATGTGGGTCATTCCCTTGTTAAGTTATTGTTTGTTTTTCCCTTGGGTAGTGTTACAAGTGTTTTGGTTTCCTCCTAGTGTTGGAGTGGATTTCTATGTTGTTGCCTCCTAGGATAGGAGAGAGTACGTTGGTTCAGTTCAGTAACACTTGAGTAACCTTTGGAGTTTAGATTGTGTAGTGTGTTATCCATTAGAAGAGTGGCTTTTGTTAGGGGTCGGAGCCCAAAGAGGTAAACTGGGTAACCTTCAGAAGTGATTTTAACAACTGAAAACTAAAGTAATGTATTTAGATGACTAGGATGTATTTCACATTAACCAAGTTAAATTAACCTCACTCATAGGCACAAGGGCTTGTTTAGACTTGGGGTGAATGGTAAGGCTTGGAATGGCAAGGTCAACTATCTTGTCCTTGCGAGAGGTAGTTGATTCCGCTTGAGTGAGTATGAGGGCTGGGATTCGGTAGAGGTCACCAGGATTACCGGAGCCTATGAAGAATTCCCAGAGAAGATCTCATGAAAAACCTTGCGATGGCACTCTATCTAGGATAACCTTGAGTTTATGTTGTGTGTATGGTTTCTTTAGCACACTTCATTATTATATGTCTAGAAGCAATGTAACCATGTCAGTATTAGATTTCCATTGTGCATGTATTGAATTGAGTCAGTTTATGTCAGTACGAGTCTTCCTTTGGTTAGAGGTAGTAGATTTCTTGTCCATATTGCATTTTTACTATCTCCTAGCATGGGGGGTGGGCCTTCGGGTACCACTAGTTTGGGTGGAACATGCACCAAAACCGTTGGGTCCCCATTGTTCTTTAGTTCATGGAAGCGAGACATCCAGTTGGACAACTCGGGGATCTTGTTATTCTTTTCATGCACTATTGTTATACAATTGTAATGAATTTGGATTTACCCCTCTTGTGTTATGAGGTGGACCTTGTAATTATCATACTTATGTATTTTGACTCATTCTGGGAATGAGGATTGTAATCTGATAATGGTTTATGTAATAGATTTATGTAATGGATGCTCTATTCATATCTCGTATTTTCTTATGTTGGATGAATGTTATTACTTGAGTTATTTAATTGCAATGTAACTTAGATGATGTATGTTAATGGGGATTTAAGTAATCTCGGTTGCGTAACCCTAGGGGATGTTGCCAATTATAGTTGAACATGTTTGTTTACTTCACCTTAAATAAAAAAAAACTGGTACGCTTTTATAATGAATTGAAACTTCCTCTAGGGTTGCGTGGCGGGGCATTACATAATGAATGCATTTTGAAGTTTGAGATACACATAATACTGTCGTTGCCAAGTCAACCCCTCATTCATAATAAAGAAACAATCTTATGATGAGTTTTTGGATACACAACATCAAAAAACACTGCCACATTTTCTGTCACTGCCAACATGACCATATGCTTGTCACGGGGTGATTTTAAATCACATAATATAAACTAATAGATGAAGCACACCGATAAGTATATAGTTTCACATGAAAAATCGATGGCTTATATTTTAATCACCAAAGGCCGATAACATTTAAAACTTTAACCAATGTCGGTTATAATTCATAAATCCTTGAATCCCAATAAATGCGACTTCATTTATTTTCCCATAAACACTTACCATTTGGAACCATAGGGACCTGAGCATATATTTTCTATGTGAATCACAAACCACCGATGCTAAATTAACTTTAACAAAGATAGCTCTGTTATTACATTTTTTTAATGTGATCATACAAAAATGCAAACAATATAAACCAACCCGTGCCTTTTATAATAGAGGCTTATTTTATATGCCTCCTTTAATTCCCAATCACTTTACAAGGTGATTGTTAGTAAACAAATCATGTAGTAGGCCAAATAGATATTAGTAGAACCATCAAACAAGTGACGTTGCCAGAGCCTAGTATGAATTCAATGCTTCCAGGTAATGTGAGTGCAATGATGTCAATAAGCCAAGATTCATAGAACAAAGTGAATCAATAACCAAACTGCCTAAATCCTTAGATAGTGTAATTTCTTGTTAAAGCAATATAAATAAACAATGAACCATAATTCATGTGCCATATTTATCAATCAACAAGTAATAAACATTGATATCATGAAGATAGAAAGATGCTAAGACAAACCAAGATCAATCTGATAATATCAACTAAAACAATATACCTGTGAAAACTGAATATCTTGAACCTGTTGCATGATCATCTTGAATGACCCTATTATTAGTAACCATAACCATCTGAAGATATATTGCATTCATAAATTTGAACCAAAAGCCACATGAGTAATATCAACATGAAAAACTTGAATCATCATTAACACTACAAATGAATATCTGAAAGTGAAGTAGCATCAAGATTCTGTAACCTCTAAATCATGACCAACATATCATGAATTCCATCAATAAAGTGCATCAATTTTTCAATGTAAGTATATGAGGACCTGTGACCATGTACATCAACTGATATGAAGAAATCACATTCAAACCAAAGCCTGTTTTGACATCAATGAAAAACAATAAGAAAGCCAACAAAAAACCTACAAATTAGAAGAACAAGGACTAATACTAGGAGATCACACCCAATCTTCAAAATATGAAAAAATAGAAGAAAAACTTTCCAAAGTGTGGGGAGGTCTAAAAGAGACTCAAAAATGAATCTATGGACATATGCGAGGAAGGTAAGCATTCTAAAACACTCCAATCACTTTACCCTCATGAGGATAAAAAAAAATAACAAGATGACATCACCCTATCATGGATCTATTAGAAACCAAGATCAGACATGCAAACCAAAAAAGCCTTCCACATAAGAGAAAAATAGAAAAAGCAAGAGCTTTGCATGAAGATGTACAAATTGATATTATTCAAAATTGAGAGATTACAATGAGATGAATTGCTTCATAAAAGCAATGTATGCATAACCCTAATGTTGATCTAAAATCAGCTCAACTAAATAAAGTTTACTTATTAATTAAGTAAACTAATTATTACCTAAGAAAAAACTAAGTAAAATTAATAATGTGTAATTAAATAATTAATTACATGAAAATTCTATGGAAGGCTTTTCTAGTTTGCATGTCTTATCTTGGTTTCTAACATGGAGAAAATCATTGCAGAGCACGCTCGGGGTTCCTCAAGGGTTTCATACCTTGAGTTCATTTATGCAGCCTTTTGGATCAGATCAGGCATTTCCATTGAATTCAGAGTGATGGAAAAAGTCAAGATTGGCTTTTATTTTTTTGATTTTGGTCATCATTGAAGAGATTTGTGACAGTTTACAGCTCAGTGATTTTTTGCAAGCTTTGCAGGTAGCCAAATTTTCAGAGCATTTTGGGCTCAAACAAAGGTCACCATCGCATTCGTAGTAGTCAAAAACCTTAAGAACGCTTGTCGTTTCATGGATTTTGGAGCAGTTGGTTTCTGAGAAAAAAATTTTGCCAGGGAGGCCGTACGACCTCCCTGACATGCTTCTTGAGGCACGAACTTCAAAAAAATTCAAAAAATGCAAAAAATGACATTGGTTTTAGCACCACCAATTATAATGGATGCCACCACTGGGCAGCCATGAGGTGACCACCTGTCGGCCGCTCAGGCCAGCTGCACCACCCAAAGGACACCGGTCGGCTCTCAGCCCCAACGAGCCTGCACACTCTCTGTCGTGCTCACATGGGGGTTGGGCACTATGCACCCAGCCCTCAGCCATCCTTCTAGACACCCGCCAGTCATATGGATGACCAGGGGATCTATCCCAACCCCCTACCTGCAAGCCCCTGGTCGCGCACAGGACCAGAGGCCGAATTTTTTTTAGCCCTCTGGGCTGCTTGTAAGCCAAATTGGCCATTCTGGAGAATGTTTACAAAATCGGGCATAAATTTTGCATACGGTGTCCATTTTTCACAAACGAGATACCATTGGAAAGATGATTATGATGCCAATCTAGTGGTGGAGGTAATTTTTTTTAATTTTTCTCTAGTTTTATTTTGAAGGTCGTTGAACTCAAAAGTTATTGTTTTCACTCCAGAGGGCATATCTTTTGACTCGGTGATCCTTTTTTCACCATTGTCATGGCATTGGAAAGATGGTTCAGTCCTCTACGCAAATTTGAGGTCCATTTTTATCAGGGAGACAGATTTGAACTTTGTCTTGTGCATGAATTCTATTTTTATTTTCATGCTCTAGGTTTTCATTTTCTCTGTTGTTTATGCATGTTTTGCATTCTCTCCTTTTTGCAATCATTGGGTATTGTAATAAATGAACTGATATAAATTTCCATCAGGGGGGTTTCTTTCATAATAATTTGATTAGAGTGTAGTTTCACTTTGATCTCCATCTTTGTAGTGATGACAACTCGCATGGGTTGTATCTGGTTTCTTAGTTTCTTTTGGCCACATGTTGCTCTTGCTTGACACATCATATTCAAATCAGTTCACACTTTAGCTTGAGAGCCTATGCTTAATGATTTGCACTGGGTTACATCTTAGTTTGAGGGCCACTAGATTTGTGGTTAATGTTCCAGAATTTTCATGGTACTTGCTCCTATGGATCATTTTTAGTCACAGTTTGGCATCGCCATCGAGATGCAAGGCTTCAAGATTCTGTCATCATATCATTCCCTCTTATGGGGGGGTATAATTTTATCTACTACTGCTTCATAGATTCTAGGGTTGTTCCTGTTTGGGGTTTTCGAGTGTTTTGTGGCATCAAGTCTATTGTTAATTTTTCATGATTCCTTGAGTCAATTAGTGACCCATCTAGTTTTAGTAGTAAACAAAAGTATCTTTCCTTGCTTTCTAGATTCAGGTTCCAGTGTTACTCCATAGTTTTCCTCAAGTGCTTCTTTGCAATAGGTCATCTCATTGAGGGGGGGTTTGTCCCATTGGGTTTTCTCCTCTTTCTCTTACTCTTTCATTGCATTTGTACATGGGTACCTGATCAGGCCTTGTTGCCGGGACCCATTCATGCTTTCTTGCATTCATTTTAGTTTTAGGTGCATGATTTTTAAGTCTCCCTAAGTTGCACTTAAGGGAGGGTCTTGGAGTAATTAATTATTTAATTACACTTTATTAAGTTTACTTAGTTTTTTCTTAGGTAATAATTAGTTTACTTAATTAATAAGTAAGCTTTATTTAGTTGAGCTGATTTTAGGTCAACATTAGGGTTATGCATAAATTTATTTTATAAATCAATTCATCTCATTGTAATGCCTCAATTCTAAATAATATCAATTTGCACAATTTCATACAAAGCTCTTGCTTTTTCTATTTTTATCTTCTGTGGAAGGCTTTTCTAGTTTGCATGTTTGATCTTGGTTTCTAATAGGATCCACATACATAAAATACATGGATAGGGGAAGACTCTATTTAACATCTCCATTATATCATAATTAAATAATTTCCAACATATTAAATTTATTATCCTCAAATAAAGATGTTTTAGATTTATTTTACTAGAATGTAAATAATTATAGAAAAGATGATAAACTACATGTATATTTAGCACTAATGTTGAGATTATATAAATGTAATGATAGATCCATCACTACTTATGTAGGAATATTACAATCCGTCTAATAAGAGGCTTCATTATAATGCCCCACCACGTAAACCCCACAAGACAACTACCCACTAACCGAATACGAAACATTTATTATTTTTTTAGGATAACAACTATCCAATAACCATTAATTAAATGAACATATATCATTATGGAAACTACATAACAACACCTAACTAGTCCTATGGGGTTACATGGTTACATTACTCGCAACGTTCCCAACCAAAAAATGTTGTTATAAACTAAATTCCAAGAGAATAAATGATAGAAGCATACATATACAAGATAACATAATGATCACATATAACTATCCATAATTTAATAGAGAAGATAAAAGTACGTACATTTTATTACATTTCATTCCATAGTTCAGTTTTACAATTGTGGAGCATATTTCCACAGATACACCACATCAAAGATATAGTAATACATTACAAGAAGCTTCCCTTATATCCACGGGAAGAGTACAAGGTGTACAAGAGTGATACATCACTAAAGAACATATTAAAAAACATACAACAGTCTTCAATCAAGTGAAGCTCTGGAAACTCTGCATCCACTTCCACAACACAAACACAACCTGGGACCCAATGGGGTGCATAGCATGTTCCAGCCAACCATGTGGACCCAAAGGGCCACCTCCCATGCTAGGGGATGACAAGAAAGGATCCACATCCAACAAGGTCAAAACATAAAAGACTAACGCAACCCAACAAAAAACCACATGAAACCATAAAACAACAATAATAATACTCCAGAGGCAACAAGATCAAGGGAAGATGATGGGAAAAGTGGGAGAGTTTCATCACATGGCCTTACATGGATTCACCAAACTACCTAACACTAGGAGCCGCCTTCGTCTTTGGTTAACCTGATAGCCTATCTCAAGGCATCACCCCATAGGGTGACTCATGCAGAGCCACTTACCTTTTGCGGAGATAAGGAAGTGACCCTACCAACCAAGTATTCCCATCCCATTCTTAGCATTTGAGAGCACTAATGACATGGGTGAGGAACACAATTAGTCTTGTTAAGAGTTTGATTATCCCAACCCATTAATTCCTTAATTAGGTTATCACTTATTAAGGAAACTCTTCCATGGTTATCCTGATAGCCTCTTTGTGTGCCGACCCCCATGAAGAGCCACTCTCCCTACGGTTACCCCAAACCAAAATTAAGAAAAAGGGGTGTACCTCATCACATGTAAAAATCAAGTGTTCTTACAACATGTGAGGCTTGAACCATCTCGCAACACACATATCATAACACAAAAGAAAGAGAAAAGGAGGTACCACCATTAACATGAATTCCACAAATGCACCAAAACAATGAAGTGCCCAAAAGGATCAATCTTTCCTACAAGCCTTTGGAAGCTACAAAATATCCACCCATATCTCCCAAAATATAAGACAAAGAAACAAGCATAAATGATGGGTTCTCGTGACTCAAACTCTACACAAAAGTGAATCAATGCAAAAATGAAAATACATTTAACTCTTCCATTGAACAAATAGAACATCAACGAAAAATCCCATTCATCCAATAAACACATTCAAAAGGATACATTTTTCTAAATAAAATAATGGCAACGTTTATCAACTTCATACAAATCAGACACAATTAGCAATAGCAAGGTCAATCAATAGTACCTCGAAGGGAAACATGACTACCCATGAAACAAGCAATAAAATTTCAGCCATGAACCAAACGTAAATATTACTGTGAGATCGACATTAAAATAGGTTAGTTACTTGATCAAATTAAAGATTGTGTAACAATATTTCAAGGTGACTCTGTTTCCTATTTCACATAACAAATTCAAAGACATAGACATAAATATAAAAGAATCTAATACCTATTTAGTAATTAATTACAAAGAGGAATCCCAATTCAAGAGTATCGCGTAATTCATATATGTAATTAAAACAATGTCTATTCTTTCTATTTAGTTTCCAACTCATTTATCAAATCTTCCAATATCTAAATATGGCATCCCAACCTTCTCTTATTTGATTTTCTATTTCGGCTTATCTACATAATCAACAAATCTCAAATAATATTATTTTCTAAGTTAGCATCCAATATGTTTAGCAACACGTTCGTAAGTATAATTTATTCTATTTCTATCACTATATTAAAATTATGGGTAAAAATATTTCAGTAAGCATTTATTATAATTGAAAAGAAAAATATATTAACATAAATATATTATATAACTATAAAAATAATGTATACATCTATGCACAAATATATAACTATATATTAACTGATCATCATAATATAACTACACAAATTATATCTAATAATTAGACATCACATTACCCTTCAAACCAAATGTTGCTAACAAATAAAACCCTATGTATATCAAACACATATAAATACATTTACATCCATATGCAAAACATAAAATATTTTTGACGAATAACCAATAAATGAATTTCTAAACATGAGCTCATACACCGAATTCCACAACCTACAACCCTTAAATTTCCTTTATTTACTAAGATCGCTTAATTCATCCTTCTAAATAGATCAATTACCTTATGGTTAACTAATTCAACATCTTCTTTTATCTTAATCAATTACTCCTCTAGTCCATCTAAATCATTCATTTACTTCTATTTGAATAAATCAATGCACCTAATTTAAATACAATTAAATAATCATTTCTAAAAAAAATTCTTTTATAATCTTTCACCCTAACAAAATAAATCTATATACTTAATTTTATATCTTCATCTATTTTTACGCCCAAATATTAATATACAAATCTTGATGAGACTAATCCCTAACCAGAGGTAGTGAGATTTGATTAAAAGAAAACACCTATCTATATGATTCAAAACCTATATAAACTTCGATAGAAAACACCTATCTATATGATTCAAAACTTATATAAACTTCTAATTTCTATCGAATCCAATTCATTCAAACAAATATCGAACAATAGATTCTAGCTGAAAATAAATGTTCTTATAGACGAAAATCACTAAATCTACTAATACAAATTATTTAGTTTTATTTCTCTCTAGCCTATAACCTACCAAAATAAATACTAAACTTCCATATTTGATTAATATACAAAATAAACCCAATTCCAATTTAATCTAAATATTTTGGATGTATGAAACGTGACAAAGAGATGGTGGAATATTCAACAACATAAACAAATCGGGTAGGATCTTATACCAATGTAAGGAAAATAAAAAAAAATATGATAGAAGGATTGATTAATGGAATACTTAAACACATATGCAGTCAAGATAGATAGGATTCTATCAAATCAATATAAAACACATAAATGCATGTCTCTATTGCTAACTAAGACATCGATGAAAGGATTTGAAACACACTAAGTTCTTACACAATTTGGAAAAAGCAATAATATGGTTGCGATTACAGGAAAAGCGTAGACTTAGCTTAAAGATCCTAAGTTAAAACTTACTAACCCGGTAATGATAAATCAATACTATTTCCCTTATAAAGCGCAATCACTATCCAAATCCATTATGATTTAATTTAAAGGATTGATAAACTCTTAAATCACAATGTAAATGAACATTCATTTCTCCATAGCAAGGCATTACATAACATAGAAAAAAAAAGAATCTGGTGATTTATTTATATGCAAGCATCCCAAAGATTGAACAAATCCATTCATTGTATATCTATTCACTTAGACAACCATTAGTGCAAGAATGAACAAGTGAGTTTATTCGATAATTCAAATTTGAGGAACCACTATTAAGGTAAAATGGCTATACAATTTATACTGAGGTAACCAGTCATAGAGAATATTATAAAGCAAGAATAAAAATTTCAGATTGAGGTATGTTCTCAAAAAGAGGTTGGAAATCTTTAAGAAGGCGTAATATGGTAGAGAGAGAAGAAGGCATGACTGAGAAGAGATGACTTCCTCATGGAGTGAATCGAATGATTGCAGAATATGCACAAAATAGTTTTTTCAAGGAAGATCTCAAAATATTTGAATGAATGAAGCACTCTAGAACACATCCTAACATAGTAATCTTTGCTTCTGTTCTAGGCACATGCAATCATGCAGGTTTAGTGGACGCGGACTGCACAAACTTCACACAATCTGTAACCCTTTTTTCATTACATATATAGTTGATCATAAAGTGTGTATGGTCGACCTTCATGTCCACACTAGATATTGTGGAGACTCCTACTAACTAAGGCGCCTATGGTTTATGCATGAATATAGGCTGCACATTTCCAAAAACACTGCTTATTATGATATTTTATTTTATTTTATTTTTCTTTTAATTCCTAAAGGTTGCGACCAGGGTTCAACTCTAAATGTTTGTGCAGAAGTGATCAGGAGTATATAACAAATATAAAACCAATCAAAATTTATTACAAACATAAAACCAGATACCTTTGAGAGAGACACAAGAATTGACTTGAACTTGAGCTTGATGAAAACAACTTAGAGAGGAGTCACGAGGCATAAGAAAAATGTCGTATTTACACATAGCAATAGAAGGTGGAGCAGACCACAATGAATTGGATGATATGAAGAGATGTGATGATGATTTTGTTCATTGATCAAGTTGGCACCTTAATCAAAGTCCATACTGGATCTGTGTCGAGACTTGATTCGACTTACGACAGGCTTAGATAAAAATTTGCAACATCAAAACCATCAAGAAGTGAATTTGATGCATGACTCAGAGAGGGAAAGGACATACGAAGCTGTGAGAATGTTGATTTGGGTAACATAGCATATCTACAGACAAAATATATCCATATTCAAAGGTACCAATCATCATCTATCATGAGTACCTTCCATGTCAAGGATATTACTAAACAAATCAAGGTAACAAGGTACAAAATGAATCTGGATTCCCTTGCTTCAAAACTACGATGATGTGTTGAACATCCTTCTTCTCAACGATCACCTTCACAATCAAAGATTCATTTTTCCAACACTGAGTCACTTCGAAAAGGGTTATTCGCCTTTGACCTCACTCAATAACCCCAACAAAAAATGACTTGCAGATCATCTCAAAACCTCCAAAACGTTAGCTTCATGTTCAAAATTATTTTTTAGAAGAATAATATTTTCTTTTCAAAAAAAAAAGAAAAAACAATACCCCTCAAAAATCTGAAAGAAAGCCTTATAAAACCAAAAAGGCATTTTTGAAAACAAAATTAGTCAGAAATAACAAGTTTCCCAATACAACTAAATTTATTATCTAATTTCCCAAAATCTGAACTCCAGCCACAAGTCAAATTTAAAACTAAAATAGTAACTTGCTCAATATTTTTAGTTCGAAAACTTTGCATGTCTCACATGCAAATAAATTCTGATTTCCTTCTTTTTCCAACTTTTCAAATTAATTAATTTCACTTAAATTTCCTTTTTTGATTAAATTTTGAATAATAAATAAATAAATGATACTATCAAGTACTACATTAAAATTAACAATATGATAATTAAAATCAAAGTATTTAATATTGATAAATAATTTCTATATTAATTTAAAACAACAAAACATTTAAATTTATAACTAATTTAATATTATATTGAATACTTGACATTCTAACAAATCACATTAATAATAAAATTTAATGTTTTTAATTAAATATTTTATTAAAACAAATTATCAATTTACATCTATTTAAAACAAATGATATTCTCCTCATTAATTTAAAATGCATAATATTAATAAAATAAACAACGTCCCATTAAAATATTAATAACATCAATTATAATATCTTATCCAATTAGTTCATTTATTAATTAATGATATTCACATCAAATGAAGTTCAATTATCTAAACTAACATATTCAAAGAATATCATTTAAACTAAAACCATGATATCTAAACACTAAAGCAACAGTAATAAAACAATAGAAATAAACAACTTGAAATGAAGCGATATCCAAACAAACGAGGTATGGAAAGACGAGAACGTCAACTATGCTAACACAAGTGGCCCAAAGAGAAGAGTGGAGGGGCACTACATCCTCCCCCCCTATGCCTTGAATTACTCCTAGAAGTCACAAAGTAAGGCAAAACATATATAGTTATGCATGATGTTATCACAATTCACATAGAAACAAAAACTACCAATCACGACAACAAACAAAGAAAAATAAACTGACAGGCAGGGAAAATTTCTTGTCAACTCCCTATAAAACATCATAACCATTAGGTATGTGGGGCACACTCAGACCCACTGGTGCGGGTGGAGTTGGTGCTCGGTACTTGCAAACCTGCATAAAATCAGGTGTCGAAACAATATATATATTCAATGAAAAACACACTGTGAGAGAGAGTTGCAGTGTAGCAGGGCACTCACGGATGAGCAATGCAACACTGTCCCTCTCATCCAAACCTCAAAAATAACCATATGCTAAACAATCATCCTCATTAAATATTAATAATTACATTATAAACAACTTCATAAGGAAATAATTAATCATCCACACAACAAGCATAGTACAAAAGCCATATGTTAACACAAAATCAAATTATTCCAAACACATCTAACTCCATATATCAACATAGAATAAACAAAAAAAAAACAAAAATCATAATCATCTGAGTCAACTGAACTATCAACCAATCCAAACCAGCATGGTGAAACAACCACCATAGAGTCTCAAGGTACATAATCATAACATAAAAAGTAGCAATCTAGCTAAGCAACAAAGGTTCTGCATCCCACCCTACAACTATCGAGCTACTCATTGTTCGATAGAGGACACTCCTCCAGGTTCTCATCTAATTCCACTACCGCTTTCATGGAAGCAGAAGGCTGAGCACGAAGGCTTTCCTTCTCTTCCTTGGACAAGAGGGGAGCATTAGGTCCACACCCCAATGGTCAATCCTAGATTGCAGATGGATTCTTCCCTTTAATTGTGTGTTTTGGCTCTTTGATCTTTTCCCCCTTATTCATCTTGAGCCGAGAGAAGGCCTAGGCCAAGGTCTTTTCATCATGAATGCAAGGTGGGGCTACTGGTGTAGGATTATCTTTGATGACCATCCCCTTTTTGGTAGCCTTCCCTGCCTTCCCTTTCTTCTTTTCATACTTTGATGTCCTTCCCATCCCTACACACAAATAGGGGTAAACATTAGACTCAAAAGAAAATTTAAATCCCAACTAATCCTAACTTAACATACATTTACACACTACAAAAATGTCCATAATGGATTCCCCAATAGGAAATATATTAGTGCATTGTGAACTACACTGAGGGTCCTATCCTTTCCACTAGTTTCTAGACCATTGGACCAACAATGCCTAACGAAAATTCTCAGGAGACAAGCGAGAACCATCCAAAAGGAAAAACATAACTCAAGATTACAACACCTAGGTCGATGTAATGGGTTCACATGTATCCAAAGTGCCTATTGTATGAACCTAAGCCTTGATACCATGTTGTGATGCCCCACCACGCAAACCCCATAGGAAAACTACCCACTAACTAAAGACATAAATTTTTATTTTTTTAAGGATAACAACTATGCAATAACCATTAATTAAATGAACATATATCATTATGGAAATTACATAACAACACCTAACTAGTCCTATGGGGTTACATGGCTACATTACTCACAACATTCCCAACCAAAAAACATTGTTATAAAATAAATGCCAAGAGAATAAATGATAGAAGTATACATATAAAAGATAACATAATGATTACATATAACTATCCATAATTCAACAAAGAAGATAACAGTACGTACATTTTACTTCGTTTCATTACATAGTTCAATTTTACAATTGTGAAGCATATTTCCACAGATACAACACATCAAAGATAGAGTAAAATATTACAAGAAGATTCCCTTATAGCCATAGGAAGAGTACAAGGTGTACAAGAATAATACATGACTAAAGAATGAATTACAAAAAATAGAATGGTCTTCAATCAAGTGAAGCTTCAGAAACTCTACATCCACTTCCACAACATGAACATAACCTGGGAACCCAATGGGGTGTGTAGCATGTTCCACCCCTCGTGCTAGGAGATGACAAGAAAGGATCCACATCCAAAAAAGTCAAAACATAAAAGACTAATGCCACCCAACACAATTCCACATAAAAACATAAATAACAACAATAATACTCCAGAGGCAACAAGATCAAGGGAAGACAATAGGCACAGTGGGAGAGTGCCATCACATGGCCTTACATGCATTCACTAGACTACCTAAAACTAGAAGCCACCTCTATCTATGGTTAACTTGATAGCCTATCTCAAGGCACCACAACATAGGGTGACTCATGTGGAGCCACTTACCTTTCACGGAGACAAGGTAGTGACCTTACCAACCATGTCTTCCCATCCCACTCTTAGCCTTTGAGAGCACTAATGACATGGGTGAGGCACACAATTAGTCTTGTTAAGAGTTTTATTATCCCAACTTATTAATTCTTTAATTAGGTTATCACTTATTAAGGAAACTCTTCCATGGTTATCCTGGTAGCCTCTTTATGTGCTGACCCCGATGAAGAGCCACTCTCCCTATGGTTACCCCAAACCAAAATCAAGCAAAAGGGGTATACCTCATCACACATACAAATTAAGTGTAATTACAACATGCGAGGCTTGAACCATCTCACAACACACATATCATAACATAGAACCAAGAACAAACAAGGTACCACCATTAACATGAATTCCACAAATGCACCAAAACAATGAAGTGCCCAAAAGGATCAATCTTTCCCACAAGCCTCTAGAAGCTACAAAAATATCCACCCATATCTCCCAAAATATAAGACAAAGAAACAAGCATAAATCATGGGTTCCCATGACTCAAAGTCTACACAAAAGTGAACCAATCTAAAAATGAAACATCATTTAACTCTTCCACTGAACAAATAGAACATCAACGAAAAATGCCATTCATGCAATAAACACATTCAAAAGGATACATGTTTTAAAATAAAATAAGGGAAAATTTAATCAACTTCAAACAAAGCAAACACAATAACCAATAGCAAGGTCAATCAACAGTACCTCGAAGGGAAACATGACTACCCATGAAACAAGCAATAACATTTCAACCATGAATCGAACATAAATATTATAGTGAGATCGACATTAAAATAGGTCATTTAATTGATAAAATTAAAGATTGTATAACAATATTTCAAGGTGACTCCATTTCCTATTTCACATAACAAATTTCAATACATGGACATAAATATAAAAGAATCTAATACCTATTTACTAATTAATTACAAAGAGGAATCCAAATTAAAGAGTATCACGTAATTCATATATATAATTAAAACAATTTATTTTATTTCTGTTTAGTTTCCAACTCATTTATCAAATCTTCCAATATCTAAATATGGCATCCCAACCTTCTCTTATTTGATTTTCTATTTTGGCTTATCTACATAATCAAGAAATCTTAAATAATATTATTTTCTGAGTTAACATCCAATATGTTTACCAACATGTACGTAAGTATAATCTAGTCTATTTCTATCACTATATTACAATTATGGGTAAAAATATTTCAATAAGAATTTATTATAATTGAAAAGCAACATATTTTAACATAAAGATATTATATAACTAGTAAAATAACGTATACATCTATGCAAAAATATATAAATATATATTAACCGATCAGCATAATATAACTACACATATTATATCTAATAATTAGACATCACATTGCCCATTGAGCCAAATGTCGCTAACAAATAAAACCCTATGTATATCAAACACATATAAATACATTTACATCCAGATGAAAAACTTAAAACATTTCTATAGAATTACCAATAAATGAATTTCTAAACATGAGCTAATACACCGAATTCCACAACCTACAACCCTTAAATTTCCTTTATTTACTAGGATCACTTAATTCATCCTTTGAAATGGATCAGTTACCTTATGGTTAATGTTGACGCAAGATTTTTGTAGGTAGCAACAATCTTATGGGAAACTTAGCTATTGTGGGACATAGTGTGCTAGCTAAGTGACCTCCGAAATTTTATCGAAGCCGGCTCTTCGTTTAGTGGGGAAGGTTAAAGGTTAGAAAGATAGAAAAGTATGAAACTACACTACAGGTGATGCACCAAAATCATATACAAATTCAATAGAGAACACTGTAGGATGCAAAGGCCTAACACCAAAATGTTGTTTATCAAGTAAATTTTCCCAGAAGCACTTTAAATATAACAAATACCCTCTAATTTGCATAGTAAAATCTAGCATAACCTTAGCCAACACATAGGAGTCAAGAAAACATGATCTGTATTTATTTAGCTATGAAAGATCGAAAAAGCTGAAGAACAGGCATTCATACATTACAGGAAAATAACATTACAGACTAACAATCTTACTAAATTCATGAAAAACAGAAAGGCCGAATTGATTGGAATAGTCTGGAGTCTTCAAGTTTAATAAAATTATTACAAAAGGCTTTTCCTAGTGCTCAGGAGCTTTTAGCAACTCAATAACAACAACCTAATAAAAGAGAAAAATGGCCATATAAATAGGCCAGTCCACCGCCTAAATCACCACAGAGAAAGAAAGCCGCGAGCAAGGATCGATGCCCCAAATCACCTTGAGCTGCCATTGAAAACAACGATCGCCCAGGAGGATGCCAGAAAAGCCATTGCAAGGAATGGAAAACCATGCAGTAGTAGAGATGAACACGTAGTGCCACAGAAGAAAATGCGGCAGCAAGCGAGTACAAAAGGTGCAACAACAATTCCAAGGTAACCGGTGCATAAAGAACTACCATGTGCCGTGCAAACAGGGCCTAGCACAAAGATGAAGGGATGCCCAGTGAAAAGCTCTGAGAGGGGGCCACGTGGGCAACGTCGAGTGATAGAAACTGCAAGGTGGGCCTAGTTCAGAAAACAACCAGAGAAGGCCACGTGGAGCACAAATGGAGACCAGAAAGAGAAGCGATATGAAAAAGAAAAAGCCTCGAGAGGAAGCCACATGGAGCACATTGAGCGATGTGAGTGATTTTAAAGGTAAGGCACAACCACGAAGATAAAAATAAAAACCGTGAAGGTTGGCAATTTTTGTGAAACAATTTGGCGACTCATAGGGACATTTCGTTCGTGGAATGAAGAACCCCAGAAACATTAGTTCAGCATCCCAAAATTTCTCACAACCTCAAGAGGACAGCCTGTAGACCGGTCCAAACCTTGTTTGATGGCACGGTGAGAGCTCACAAATTTTCATGTGCTAATTTGAGATCGATAATTGCCTTGAAAGGCAATCTGCCGTATATTTTTGTCTCCAATTCTAGCTAGAAAAAGAGCTACGCCAACTGATGCACGATCCCTTCAATCTTCTCAGCGGTTGGAGATTGATCAAAAGATTGGAAGACAAAAAGGTCTTGCTTCTTCTCCTCGATCTTTACAACAATGTGTTCAACACTTTCCACCGCCTAATCTACATTGAAGGGCAAAGGGAGGCCTTTTTGAGTTAAGCAGGAAAACTTTGCCTGCATATCATTGGTAACCTGGTTCAACCTTGCCCCGCATTCTGCCACCTGTTGGACAACCTCATGCATAGAAATGAGGATGCTTATGCCCATGGCTGCCGTTGTTTAGTCCTCAATACCCACGCCACTCAGAGCCTCATCAAAAGCTATATACAATTTTCCCAACAAAATCCTAGCCTCTGGAACGTTATCAAAAGTTACCTCCTGAATTTGCTGGATTGTTTCACCTACCGTTTTGCATAGGCTGGCTGCTTGCGCCATAAATTTCAAGGTGGGTTGCAGAGTAAGGAATAATGCCTTGACTTAATCCTAGTATGATGCATACAACTCCTTGGCGATCTCCAATGAGATCATCTATGGTGCAAGAGGTTGGGTCCTCAAGATATTCAACTCCACTTCTCTGCTACACAAGTCCACCTTTAGCTCCGATAGGCTTCTGTCCAATGCAAACACTTTTTCTGTTAGAGCAAAAATTTCTTTTTATTTTTCTTCCAGGGTCAATTCAGCCCACTTTGTTTTCTGAATCTCCAACTGTAAAGTTGCATTCATTTCATTTATTTCATCATTTGTGCTTTGTCAGAGCTCCTTCATACCTTCACTCAGTTGTACGAACTCGGTGTGGAGCTTTTCTTCATTTGCTCAACTTTGCTCAACCTCATGTTGGAGGGTCGAGATAATTTCTATCCTCATAACCTGCAACTCCCTAATATGGCTTTCAAAAGCACTCCTCTCCTTCTCCAAGTGACTTATTTCATTTGCTTGGGCCTTATACTTGTTCACCTAGATATTGAACTTTCCCTTTAGCTCCAAAATTTTCTCTTCCCTTTTCCTTGCCTGGCGAATGAGCTTGAGGTAATCAGTGGTTACAATATTTTGAGTCTCCTCCATTAGCTCGACCTTATCTCATGGATAGGCCTGCTACAAGTCTAGCCCAATAGTGTTGACAGAGTAATCACTTGGTAGCATTTCTCCTACTGGTTTAATCACGTTGGGAGTGATCTTTGCAAACATTAATGAATTATGGCTCTCATTGAACACAGTTTGCAAGAGAGGCTCTACCTGCTTGCCCGCATCTTTTTATCTCCTCTTTTTCATTTGGCTAGCTCAGGTGCTCTAGTTTTCCTCCACTTGTGAGAAATATTCCTAGGAAGGGATACCCAAGCCACCACCAAAAGGAAATTCTTGAGGGACCACTAGCGAGAAAGATAGCGTACTTAGCGCATTAGTGGTTTTTCTAGTCCTTGTTATAATGGGTGGGGAGAATGGTGGAATAAATTGGCCACTTGGAGAGGATGATAACATAGTATAATGAAAGGCCAGGGAGGCGCCAACCGAAGGGCTGGGCCTCGGGGATAAGAATTTTTGGCTCATGAACCCTGAACTGACACCAAATTGTGCTCCGAGTAAAGGATGAAAAGTAAAGGATGAAAGTGGGAAACCAAGAGGGGAAAGAATCGACTAAGGCTCGTGAGGAGCTGTAGATGATACAACCACTTCCTCGAGATGTTGCTCTTCCTCTCTGTCAGATTCTCTTGTTTGTGTTTGCTTTTCATCTGGAGAATCCTCAAGGTCCACAATGACCCTCTTTCTACTACTGGTAGTCCTTGGCCACTTCCTAGTAGATGTAGAGGAGCTGGATGGCTCTGATGCTTGCACGTTTGATGAATCCTCTTGCTGCGCAAGCTGTTTACCGACATCTTCTTCATGCATCAGATTCTCCTCAACGGTAGGGGATTCTGACTTACTTCTTCTCTGGGCTCCGTGGAAATCCCTTCCCTTCCATATTGTTGCTCTAATGTTGAAGGGTTCAGAGACCTTTCTACATTTGGATGCGCGTTCTCCTAGATTTCATCAAATTTTTCATCAAGTTCCACCTCTTCGTAAAGCTTGGTGGTTGCTTTAATCTTCTGCCGGTAAATCTATAAGTCTCAAATTTTTTTAGGACACCATTCGATCTTTTGCAATTGGCTGCATAGGGACTGGTTGATCTTCTAATCTGGGTTGGCCCTCCCCACTATGTAGTAAAAGATCAACCCGACGGTCGTATTTCCTTGGTAGGTAGATATTCAAGGCCTACATATAACCTTAAATTCCCCTCTTCAACATTTCTCCTAGGGTCCCAGAATAACTACGGCTAATGTGGAATTCTTGTGCCAACCTCTGATAATTTATTTTCGGGGTTGTATTTCCAAGTGGCATTTATCACCACCAACCCAAGATGACCCAACTTTGAAACAAAATATCTGAAGTGTCAATCTTCAAAGTCCTTTTCTTAATCAACAACACATAACCAAACATGATTGACAATATTAAATAGGAGGTTAAATGCTTTCCCCCCAGGTAGTCATTATCAATAGTACATAGCTACCTCATCACTTCCAAAGCTAGCACTCTATCAAAAAGGAAGCATGAGAGCCAAAAAGGTTCCCGGGTGAAACCTTGCATGCAGAGCATAGTGAAATATGTGCCAAAGAACCAATCATAGGGTGGAACAAGCTTTCCCAGCTAGGATTTATGTCTTGGCGATAGGCAACAGGCGCACGAACATGTTGATCCCAAATCTATCCAAAGCCCACAAAATTGGGGCTAAGAACAAATCCAAAAATGCATAGTAATCAAAATTTTTCGACATGATAGGAGTCCATGTTGAAACTGGCTTTATTTTGCTAGTCTCGTCAAAAACAGCTAGAGACATAAATGTCATGAAATAGTCTGGATTCTAATGTAATATTAAGTAGGCTAGGAAAGAGAGATACCTGAACCTAGAACTAACTTGGAAGTCTTGTAGTTGCTGCTGAATCCCATCACTGATAACCCTCGTAAATTCCAAAAGCGAAGCCACGTTATTCTTTCTCAACATAAAGCTGAGACACATCTCGAACTCAAAGACCTTCTTGTCTGTATCTAGATCACACACTAGTGCCAACATAGAATATATAGAAGAAGACCCACCTTTCAAAGCACCCAGACTAAATGGAAATTTTGGTGGTGTTGAGACATTTATTGGCTGAGCAGTTTTAGTGTGGTAAAACTACGACGCCAACTTGAGCCCTCCCCACTTATCATGCATCCTTTTCACATCAAAAATTTCAACCCCTAACATTAAGGGGAGCGAGATGCATAACATATCCTAAATAGCTTCATGGCTGATGATTACCCTGAAATTAGTGCTACTTATCACTCTGGTGTTTGGGTCGAAGCCTACCACGCAAGCTGCTACAATTTCTAGGCAATAATGTACCAGGGGAATCATATATTGGGGAATCCCACAATCCCATAGACGCTTGCAAAATGGGTCTATTAATTTCTTCATTCTCTTGCATGATGCTTTCCTAAGGCTCTTAGGATTCAGGGATTGCTCAGGATCAAAGACATTATCCCAATCCTCCAAAACCAAAGCCTGGTTTCTAGGAGGAATCACATTCATTATTCTCTAGTCCACCTGACTAGTGAAGGGCCAACATGAATTTGTTGGGATGCTTGGGGTACCATAAGACTCCAGGCCATAGATTTATATGCAAGGCACCTTCATTCTTTGCTCGTCTATACTCGCTGGAGCTAGGGTTTGTGTTAAACTTTCTACAATGTCAGTCATTTCTCTATATTAGCAAGAATCTTTGCATATTTTCATAGATGATTTGGCTTCTGAAAAACTCTCTCTCTTGCGAATGCCTTAGCCATTTTATCCTTTGATAACCCTCACAATAAATGTGCTTTGCATGCTCAACCTAATTTTTGATTTTCATGAAAAATGACCGAGCGAGTGTACGTGCCAGCCTTTCACATTTATTTGCTATATGCATTACTAGCTTTTCGTGCATGCAAAATATCGCCAACCTGCCAAATTGCTCTCCATATTTAAGAGACATGACTTCACATGAGGTGGCACGTGATTTTTCCTTGAACAACAGACCAAGACAACCTTGCCAAATCTTCTGCAAGCTCTTTTGCATTTATTGATTTTCTTGATTGTACTTGGGTGCATTACCCAATAGCCTTCTTAAAATATTTTCCTTGATTAAGATGGGATGGTGGCTCCTTGAGCTGACACTTGGCCAATCTTTCTTAAGTTTGGAAACTTGAACATAGCAAGTTGCAACTGTACCTCATTATTCCTTTCACTTCACACACCGTAGCATTGAAAATCGAGGCTTGGCAACACACTTTGCCTTTGTCGTAATTATGGCTTACCAAGTCAGGTGAACCCCAACTAGTCTATAAATAGGGTCATTAGCAGTATTGCAAATCATAATTATTCCTAGCATTCTTAGATTAGCAAGCTTAAGTTACTTTATCAATTTTCATTTTCTAGCACTAGTAAGAAATAGTATGGAGACACCAATAAGACTTGTCTATAAAAAGACTCAAGCTGCTTTCCTAGGAAAAATTAGGTGTAGGCCCTTAAAGCGCATGATAGGCATGAAAAACTTGTTAGATGTGAAAGCGATTGAATGGGTTCTTAGCAAGGACTGCGTGGCGTATGAGGAACAATACCGGGTCAACACTAGCATTTTCTCTCACTTCCTCACCTCGCTATTGGATATCAGTGTCTCCAAATGCAAGATCTCTAAGCTGACAAAGCGAGTGTTCCCGCGATGCTACCTCGGAGGGCTAGAGCAAATAGTGTGTGCTGTTGAATTTGATCATGGGATCCCCTCAGTTCGCAACCCGCATCTACTACAGCTGCATGGAGGAACCATGCCAACTAGGCCCTTCCTCTTTGGTTTTGAGTTGGAGACTCATGACGAGCATTGTGCCAAGGTCTGTGCTAGATGCTTTTTCCTCATGCGGTTGCATTACATTGAACCATTATGAAACCTCCACTGGTACAAGGACTTTGAAAGAATGGTGTTCCCTGATCTCGCACCGTTGGTTGCTGCCATTGCTGGTCTATCAAATGCCTGATAATCTGAGAACAAAAAATAGTCCCCAATTTTGTTTTTTTCCTTTTTCTAGCCTCCGCTCCATAGCGGATATATGTATATTTCGATACAAGGCCACTGGCCCCTATCTTATATAATGTAAATATTCTGACCAGAATATATAATATATGCTTTTTGCAAATCTTGGCTCATTTACAATGTTTTTCAATTTCTTGCACTTATTGTTGTTATTTTATAAAGGACTGAGAAGACCCAAAACTTAAAACAAGGAAAAATAATTACATATTTACAATTTACAAAGCCATCACATAGGAAAAATTAATTAAATTTCTTAAGATGTATTCCATTGACTAGAATACTTAAGGCATTACCTTCCATGTCATGCAACTCGAAGGAGTTGAACTGTTTACACTAGACAATTTTGAAAGGCCCTTCCCAGAGACTGTCAAATTTCTTGTGTTGACCGGGTTTTTCTCCGCGCTCATTGAACTTGAGCACCAAGTCCCCATGTTGTAGCTCTTGATCTGATACCTTTTTATCAAACCACTTCTTTACCACCTGCTGGCGGCTGTTCATCACCTCAAGGGCGTGCTCTCTCTTTTCCTGAACCTCGAGTAGCTCGAAAAAATGTACCCCCATTGCTCCATTTTGTTCAATCTCCAGAGATTTAAGCAACTGCAAGGTCGAGATCTCCATGGTGATAGGCAGAAATGCCTCCTTCCCATACACCATCTCAAAAGGAGATGTCTTTAGTATCTACTTGGGCATGATTCAGTTTGCCCACATCGCTGTCTAGCAGTTCTTATGCCATTCTCTCTGGTGTTCTGAGCCTATCCTCTTAATTAACCTGATGAGGTTTTTATTTGTAGATGCTGCGAGGCCATTTACCTAGGGATAATAGTTGGAAGATTTTTTCAGGAAAACTCCATACTTTAGTGCAAACTAGCTCATCTTCGAACTAAGGAAAGCTTTGGCATTGTTGGAGATGATTGTTTTCGGTGGCCAAAATATGGCTACCAACTCCTCCAAGAAGTTAACACTCTTTACTTTCGTTGCATTCTTCAATGGCACTACTTCTACCCATCTGGTGAAGTAGTTGTTGCCATCAATATCCACCTGTGTCTAGCTAAGGAGAAATCGTTAATCATTCCAATGAATTCTAGACACCATTGAGAAAATGGTTCTTCTACTACTATTGGCCTCAATGGCATGTAAGCATTCTTTCTCTTTCCGACATAAAACTGGCATTCATTGCAAGAATTAATTAATCAAAATACATCATCGAAAACTGTTGGCCAAAAATAACCAACACATAATTTTAATTGTTGTAGTCCTTGCAAAAAAATGTCCTCCAGCTAGGCCATTGTGATATTGATCCAATATTCTCTTGGCCTATTCTTCATTTACATACCTTAGCAAGACGCCATTAAAATTTCTTTTGAACAGGACACCCTCCAAGAGAACATAATTGTTATTTTGTAAGCGATAGAAATGCCTTTTAAAAGAAGGGAGATTGATCAAATACCTTCCCATCTGCATGAAATTCAGTCTATCTTCTAGCCAGTTGCCCTGAGAGTTTTCTTCATTTAGTAACACTGGTTTTGGAACTTCAAACTCTGTCGTTGGTTCACTATTTTCAGCGAGGTACTCGCACAGTCCCTTTCCTTTGAAAGTCTTGACAGGCCTAACTTCAATATCATACTCTCAGATCTTAGTGATCCAATTAGCTCTTTTCTCTGTGATTTCTCCTTCCATGATATACTCCCGGACACTAGGATGCAGTACACAAAGAATCACTTTATAATATGATATCAAGTGCTGGAACTTCTTAAGTCCCTTCATCATCTTTTTGCATAAGTACAGTGGCAATACTATTGCTACCACAAAAAACATACATAATAAAATCTTTTGATAGGTCCAAGTTGACCAATATAGGGGCAGAAGAAATAGCCTCCTTTATAAGCTCAAAATCTTTTTTGGCCTCTTCCTTCTATTTGAAAGTCTATTCCTTTTTCAACATTAAGGTAATAGGCTGAACGATCCCTGCAATATCTACAATGAATTAGCTAATGAAGTCGACCTTACCTAGAAATGATTGCACTCCCTTCTTGTTTATAGGTAATGGAAGCTCTCAGATCACATCAACCCTTTTAGGATCAATGGCAATGCCCTCCTTTGAGAAAACATACCCCAATAGCTTCTCCTGGGGAACTCCAAACACACATTTCTTAGGGTTTGGAGAAATCTTGAATTCCTGGCACTTCTGGAAGAAAATCTCTAAATGATCGAAGTGATCATTAACAAATTTTGAAAATAGTGTCAAATCATCCAGATAGATGAGTATAATTTTATGGATTAAATCCTTGAAGGCAATATCCATGGCTCTCTGAAAGGTGGCTTCGACATTTGAGAGTCCAAAAGGAATCTTGGCATATACATATGTTCCCCACTTTGTGGTGAACGCTATTTTGTGCTGGTCCTCTTCTTTTACCCGAATTTGATTATAGCCCAAAAAGCCATCCAACATTAAAAACATTTCAGAACCAACTATAGTCTGTAGAACTACCTCCATTGAAGGCAGGGGGTAATGATCCTTTAAGGATGCTCTATTCAAGTCTCGAAAGTCTACACATAGTCATATGTCTCCATTCTTCTTCCAGAATGGTACCAGGTTTGACACCCAAGTGTTGTGTTTGATAGGAAACACTATTCAGGATGCAATCAATTTATTCAATTCCCATGACATGGGAGATTCTATCTTTGGGTTCACAAGCCTCTATCTTTGATGAACCGGCTTCGCCCCTTCTCATAACTCAATTTTATGCTCAATGATCCTGAGATTGTATCCCTTAAGATCATCATATGACCAGGCCACTACACTCGGATACTCTTCACAAAAGTGCCTTAGTCTGTCCTTATTCTTCTAAGAAACTTCCTTTCGTACCTTGACCTTTCTTTCTTCTCTAATATACAAATCGGTATAGTCACCCTTGTCAGCTACGAGCCTTCTTTTGTCTCTTGTTGCATCATCGAAATCAAACAAGCTCTCAAGAGTGACTAGGCCTCTCGGAAGCTTGTTCGATTTAAGCTGGATAACTTGATCCCTATAAGCTTTAGTGATCTTTGGCTATTGTTGATCAAAAAATTCCCCAGATGACTAGATAAATGTTGCAATATGTGCATAGCTATCGAACACTTGCCAATCTTGAATGTTTTTTGGAACAGGGAGCCTTACAATTACTCTCACCGCATGCTCACTTTTCAATAACTCAGAGGCTGGCTCAAATTGAGCCCCGATAGATGCCATCCAGTTGGCTTTGGAGTTCTTCTCTCTTTGTATAGCCTGAATGTTAAATGCCTTAAAAAATTTCAATAAGATCCCAGACTCTATGTCGGTAGGATGGTATACAAACATTTTTTGTTGCAAAAATTCCTTGGATTTGGTTAACCACCAACTCCGAATCTCTGAACACACTTATTTGCTTTGCACCCATTTGTTCCACAAACCTCAAACCATGGACAAGACCCTCATACTCTCCTTCATTGTTTGAGCATGCAAACTAGAAACAGTAAGACCTCGAGGTCTTTTCCTCTAATGGAGATGTCAAACATATGCCTGCTCTAGCTCTGGCTCTACATCTCGCTCCATCAAAGTGTAAAGTCCATAACTCTGAGGGTACTTCACCTCTAAACTTCCTAGTAACTCTGGGCATAGACTTCCCTTCCTCATGTATGACATAAGTCCCGAGTCTAGTTGCGTGATAATTCCCAAAAGGGTTTGTATCAATAAACTCCTTCAACAAATTTTCTTCATCCTCTATCCGGGAGCTAGTGACCTCTTCTTCCTCTAGAAATTCCATGTTGAACCTTTCTTCCTGAGTAATTGAAGTATGTGCTACTTCAAAGTTGAGCAAAGCCTCATCAACAACATGCTCGGAATGCAAAGGATCTGATAGTAGTTTCATTTTGGCTCCATGTTTGGTCCTCAAGATCAGGTGTGACCAGTCTAGTGCTAGATGTCCTTTGACATTTGTTGTGAATTCTCGAGACAAACAAATCGCAAATAGAGGAGGAATATCAATGAGTACGGTGTCCTGATTTACAGTGATACTGGGGTAGGAAAACAATGTCATTGGAAATTCCTTGATTACCCTGATGGTATCAACTTTATTTTTGTCTAGCTGCATGACTCCCTTATTGAGAGGCTCATATTTTAGACCCAAAGCATTAGCTACTTGCTTAGGCATGACAGTGGTGCTAGCACTAGAGTCGATCATACAATTATGTATCAGCTTGTCACCAATGATAAGTGTTAGAAAGAAAGTCTTGGGTTTAGGCTTACTCTCTTTTTTGGCTTCTTTCTTTTCCTACGGTTGATTTGTTAGCACTTTATCTAGGTCCGACCTAGATATTTTTTCTTCATTGGACCGACTAGGCACTTTCTCATCCTCCTCTCCTAACAATGCTTTTTGTAATAGCACTTTTTGCTCCAGGATAGCTAGGACATCCCACAAAGAAGAGTTGGTAGAGGACTTCTTCAGTTGTTCCACCACATTGAATTGCGCTCGTGATTGATGAGTCACAGTTGCTTGCTCTTTAGGTTTTGCAATTGGTATTGGCCTCGTGGCTGGTACGTCCAGTTGTTTAGCAACAGTTGGGATGATCATAGGAGCCTTTTCCTTTGGAGGAGGTAGATTTAGAAAACTAGGACGAACCACACTTGTCTACTATGGGACTGACAATGGGCCTACTGACAAACAAGGCATTGGCTGAGATGAAGCATTAGTTGGCAGAGATGTGAATTCTCTAGTGAATCTCCGCTTAGAATGCGTGTTGTAATCAGACTGTACTCATGGAATTTGAGTTACAGGAAAGTCATTTGGAAATTTTGACTCCTCTTCTTCCATCCATGAAAAGAGGGCTTGGTCTGGAACTATATTTGACTCTTGCTGAATGGACATCCCTTGCATTTGAGCAGTGAGGATAGCATTGTCCATCTATTGAGAGGTGTATGATTGGTTGCTAGAATTAGGCGTGCCGCCTTGGCTACATTGGTCCATGATCTTTTGTTGCAAATTTCCCCGTGAACAATTTCTTGGTATGTGTGCATCGTTACAAGGAAAGCACCATGAATTGGCATCTTTGGCTAAGTTGTTTTGTCTAGCAACCAACTCTTTATTTTAACTAGGATGGACGGTCTGCATCGGTAGAGTCACTGGAACAATCTGGTTATTCGGCTGAGCCTGAGTATTTCCGCACGATCTATCTTGTCACTGATTTTGTTGGTATAGAGTTTTTCCGCCTTGGTAATTTTGGTATGCCGCCTTTTGATAGCTGTATTGTTGCCACTTCATGGTAGTCAATTCATTAGTCATGACCCACATTTGTTCTCTCATCTCGTTCATCTCAGTAGCCAAGCGATTAGGCACTAGAGCCACAACTGGAGCTGTGCTCGAGGCTGTTCCAGGATCTACGTACATATATTAGGGAGGAGCTACAGATGCACTGGTCAAAGGAACTTCGGCTTTCACGGTGTTGCACTCAGGAAACAATGGCATGATGGGTCTCAGTGCCAAATTTCCAACAGTAATCAGATTATTTTCCATAGTGACAGCCAAGGCACAAGCATCAGGAAGAGTCTCTCTGCCAAGAGCCTGTAACATCATGGAAATATTGGGGTTGATGGACTTTAAGTAGAACATAAATACCAAATCCGGGGGTGGATGACTACCAGTAGGCACTCTCTTCCAGGTCGAATGGAACCGTGCATTGAAATCAAGTAGAGCTTCATGAGGAGCTCGCTTTATGTTTTCCAGTTGATGATACATCGAAGATTTATCGCCAGCATTCAAAAAGCACTCGTAAAATGGGGTTTTGAGTTGGTCCCAAGTAGCAATAGTATTAGCCTCAAGAGTCCTATACTAGTTCAACACCCTTCCTTGGAAGGAGGCAACAAGCAATTTGAGGGCTACATTTTCATTTGACACACCATGTACCAGACATACATCTGCCAAATCTTGCAGGTGTTTCGTTCGTGTCTTCGACTCATCCCCGAAATACTTAGGGATAGATTTTAGAGTGGAAGCAGGGATTGGGGCCCATCTTACACAAGGCACAGGTGCTACTAGAGGACTTCCAACATCCTAGGCTATGTTATTTATAGCAGCCATAGGTGCAGGAGAAGTAGGCGACTACGGAGAAGGAGGAGATAGAGGAGGTGAAGGACTACCTTGACAGACTCTCGGATGCACAAAAACTAATGGTGGTACGATCTAGCTAGGAAATCTTGTAGTCTGTGACCTAGTTATAGGCCGATGGCTCATACACACTTATAAGATTAGGTGAATGTGCTAGTTTGTGTCCAATCGGGCGTGCCAGAAAAAAAACTGTTTACCCAAGATTTTTGCAGGTAGCAACAATATTATGGGAAACATAGCTATTGTGGGACATAGTGCACTAGCTAAGTGACCTCCAGAATTTTATTGAAGCCAGCTGCTCATTTAGTGGGGAAAGTAGAAGGTTAGAAAGATAGAAAAATATGAAATATACACTACAGGTGATGCACCAAAATCATATACAAATTTACCAGAGCACAGTGCAGGATGCAAAGGCCTGAACCACCAAAATACTGTTTATCAAGTGAATTTTCTCAAAAGCACTTTAAATATAAAAAATACCCTCTAATTTGCATAGTACAATCTAGCATAACCTTAGCCAACATAGAGGAGTCAAGGAAACATGATCTATATTTATTTATTTATGAAAGATTGCAAAATATAAAGAATAGGCATTCATACATTACAGGAAAATAACAACATAAACTAACAGTCTTACTAAATTCATGAAAAATAGAAAGGCTGAATTGATTAGCACAGTCTGGAGTCTTCAAGTTTAATACAATTATTACAAAAGGTTTTTCCTAGTGCTCAAGAGCTTTTAGCAACTTAACAACAACAACCCAATAAAAGAGAAAAATGGCCATATAAATAGGCCAGTCCACCGCCTGAATCACCACAAAGAAAGAAAGCTATCAACAAGGATTGACACCCCAGATCACCTTGAGCCGCCACTGAAAACAACGATCACCTAGGAGCATGCCAGCAAAGCCATTGCAAGGAATGGAAAACCATGCTGCAGTAGAGATGAACACGTGGTGCCACAGAAGAAAATAGGACAACAAGTGAGTACAAAAGGTGCAACAGCAAATCCAAGGTAATTGATGCATAAAGAACTGCCACGATTCATGTAGACGAGGCCTAGAAAAAAGCTCCAAGAGGGGGCCACATGGGCGATGTCGAGCGATAGAAACTGCAAGGTAGGTCCAATTCAGAAAGTAGCTAGAGAAGGCCATGTGGAGCACAGACGAAGACCAGCAAGAGTGAAGCGATATGAAAAGAAAAAGGCCTCGAGAGGAATCCATGTGGAGCAAGCCAAGCGATGTGAGTGATTTTAAAGGTAAGGCACAGTCGTGAAGATAAAAATAAAAACCGTGAAGGTTGGCAGTTTTTGTGAAATAGTTAACTAATTCAACATCTTCTATTATCTTAATCAATTACTCCTCTAGTCCATCTAAATCATTCCTTTAGTTCTATTTGAATAAATCAATGCACCTAATTTAAATACAATTAAATAATCCTTTCTAAAAACATTTCTTCTATAATATTTCACCCTAATAAAATAAACCTATATACTTAGATGTATATCTTCATCTATTTTTGTGCCCGAATGTTAATATACAAATCTTGATGAGACTAATCCCTAACTAGTGGTGGTGAGATTTGATTAAAAGAAAACAACTATCTATATGATTCAAAACCTATATAAACTTCTAATTTCTATCAAATCCGATTCATTCAAATAAATGTCGAACAATTGATTCTAACTGAAAAGCAAATGTTCTTGTAGACTAAAATCACTAAATCTACCAATACAAATTATTTAGTTTTATTTCTCTCTAGCCTATAACCTACCAAAATAAGTAATAAACTTCTATATTTGATTAATATCCAATATAAACCCAATTCCAATTTAATCTAAATATTTTGGATGTATGAAATGTGACAAAGAGAGGGTGGCATATTCAACAACATAAACAAATCAGAAGATAGGATATTTTACTAATGTAAGGAAAATAGAAAAGAATATGATAGAAGGATTGATTAATGGAATACTTAGATAGATATTCAGTCAAAATAGATAGGATCCTATCAAATCAATATAAAACACATAAATGCATGTCTCTATTACTAACTAAGACATCGATGAAAGGATTTGAAACACACTAAGTGTACCTATTACACAATCTGGAAAAAGCAATAATAAGGTTGCGATTACAGGAAAAGTGCAAATTTAGCTTAAAGATCCTAAGTGAAAACTTACTAACCTAGTAATGATAAATGAATACTATTTCCCTTATAAAGCACAATCACTGTCCAAATTCATTATGATATAATTTAAGGGATTGATAAACTTGTAAATCACAACATAAATGAGCATTCATTTATCTATAGCAAGGCATTACATAACATAGAACAAAATAAATAATTTGGTGATTTCTTTATATGCAAGCATCTCAAAGATTGAACATATCCATTCACTATATTTCTATTCAGTTAGAAAACCATTAGTGCAAGAATGAAAATTTGAGGAACTACTATTAAGGTAAAATGGCTATACAATTTATACTGAGGTAACCAGTCATAGAGAATACGATAAAGCAAGAATAACAATTTTAGATTGAGGTCTTTTCTCAAAAGAAGGTCGATAATCTTTAAGAAGGCATAATATGGTAGAGAGAGAAGAAGGAATGACTAAGAAGAGATGACATCCTCATGGAGTGAATCGAATGATTGTAGAATATGCACAAAATAGATTTTGCAAGAAATCACTCTAGAACACATCCTAACATTGTAAGCTTTGCTTGCATTTTAGGTGCATGCAGTCATGCAGGTTTAGTGGATGCGAGCTACACAAACTTCACACAATCTATAACCCTTTTTGCATTACATATATAGTTGATCATAAAGTGTGCATGGTCGACCTTCGTGTCCACTTTGGCTATCGTGGAGACTCCTACTAGCTAAGACGCCTATGGTTTATGCATGAATATAAGATACGCATTTCCAACAACATTGCTTATTATGATATTTTGTTTTATTTTTTTCTTTTAATTCCTAAAGGTTGCGACCAGGGTTCAACTCTAAATTTTAGTGCAGAAGCCACTAGGGGTATATAAAAAATACAAAACCAATCAAAAATTATTACAAACATGAAACTAGATACCTTCGAGAGAGACACAAGAATTGGATTGAACTTTAGCTTGATGAAAACAACTTAGAGAGGAGTCACGGGGCATAAGAAAATTTCGTATTTACACATAGCAACACAAGGTGGAGAAAACCACAATGAATCGATTGATATGAGGAGACATGATGATGAGTTTGTCCATTGATCAAGTTGGCACCTTAATCATAGTCCATACTGGATCTGTGTCGAGACTTTATCTGACTTACAACAAGCTTATATAAAAAATTGCAACATCAAAACCATCAAGAAGTGAATGTGATGCAAGACTCATTAATTTAAAATACATAATATTAATAAAATAAACAACGTCCCATTAAAATATTAATAACATCAATTATAATATCTTAGCCAATTAGTTCATTTATTAATTAAAGATATCCACATCAAATGAAGTTTGATTATCTAAACTAACATATTCATAGAATATCATTTAAACTAAAACCATAATTTAATGACATCCAAAATGACGATATCCAAACACTAAAGAAACAATAATAAAACAATCGAAATAAAAAACTTGAAATGAAGTGATACCCATATGAACAAGGTACGAACATATGATAATGTCAACAACACTAACACAAGTGGCCCAAAGAGCAGAGTGGAGGGGCACTACATTCATTATGAATGATACAATTACATATGAGGATGTCAATGTCTTAAATTATTAAATTTATCCATAGTACAAAAATTATAAAACTAAATACAAGGATAAGAGAACATCCACTTGCACACAATCCCCAAGATCCTAAAAGTCACCAACCATGGTTCCATCCTACCCAACTATTTGGTATCCTTAAGTCCAACCCACCTTGACAAGAAATATAATTTGGTACAAAACACAAACCTTCACAAAATAAGGGTATTATGGCTAAAACATATGCCAAACATCACGGATAACAAATATAGCATACACACACCAAAAATTACTCATACGATACAAGTATGAACGTGCACAAAAATTATCTCAACCAATAAAATACACGCATGGTAAGAGTTAGGTTTGAAATTGGATACAATATCTAATTGAAAGGAGGATAATGATCCTAGAGGTAGGATAAGGAGTTCCATTACAATATGTCAATGATTATGTCCAGATTGAGTACATATCCTAGTTGCAAGGTAAGGGTACCCAATGAAATCCAATATCTCTTGTCCAAAGTGTGGCATGTCCTTAACACTCATACCTAAGTCTTTACAATCACTCCAAGTATGTGTCTAAATTAAAATCTTGGTTCATTTTATATAACTAATAAATTTTAATAATCATTTACTTAATAAATCTACCCATTGTAACCTTGAAATCATTTTAGATTCAATATTACATCAAGAGACACTTCTTCACTACAATTTATACCTCAAAGCTTAGGTTCATCAAGCCAAATTTCTATTTGAGTAGAGCATAGAAATTAATGCAAAAATATATATAGCAAATATTTTTGACATAGTCTCAAAATATTCTAAATTTTATAATATTAAGTATTCATGTTATCTCTTGTTCCTATTCATTCATATCCATTGAGATAATTAATTTTTATTTTATTTTCCAATGCAATAACCATAGGATTTCCCAATTTCACCATTAAATTCAAAGGTATGAAACACTTTTTTTTTTTACCATAAATCTTTTTTTTTGGAGAAGAATACCCATTGATTCTAATATGAACACAAATATTATTTTCAATTAATTTCCATTTTTATGATTTCATAATATTTTTTACATAATCAAGGCTCAAAATTGAAATTAAAAAAAAATATTGAATTGTATTGAATGAAATTCAAAAATTAAACCTACAATTGAAATTCATATCCATCCACTAGAGTGGGCATGATGAAGAAAAAGTAGAGAATTTTAAAAAAAGATAAAATAAAAGAGGAGAACTAAATGTGATACTTGGAATTTAAACTCTTCAAAATCAAGAAACTCAAGGTTTTAAGAGATAATTCTACATTCAATTCAATCCACACCATACATGAAATAGGTTTCCTTAAATTCTCTTTTAATCAACCAATCCCTCCCATCAATATTTCTCTATGTTTTTCCATTTTTCAAGGAGAAGGTTTGAGAGAGAGTATTTGCTAAAAATAAGGAATGAAAATGAAATTCCAATTCATTTCATGTTATCTCTTTTTTTTAATTTCAATTTCATTTTTCCTTTATTTTTATTTTCCTTTCACAAAATAGAATTTTAGCAATTAACTTAATATTCATAAATCCTTTTCCCATTTTATAATTTGAAAAAAATAAAATAAAACCTTATTTCCCTAATGAACAAAATAATTTCCAATACATTTAACTAGCATTTTTCCTTTGTCTAAATTTATTTATTTCCCAAATTCATCAAATATCATTAAACATAATGATTTATCATTCAAAATATAATCAAAATGTAAAAGTGGAAATAAAATAACACAACCAAAGTCACACATTTATAGTTTATCACACAACACATGCAAACTTGAAAATTGCCATTGATTCAAATCTAGATTCATGTATATGGTGTCACAAGTCACATATCATACTTGATTTGAGTAGGCTAGGGTATTACAAAAAAATTAATACCAATGTGACCTCTAAAATATAACCACCATTGTGGAATATACTATACCTACACACTTATGTGGGGAAATAAACTTGTACTTGCACACTGTAGTCACAAATCATGTGTACCTAAACCATACATAATAGTTGAAGCAATGTAAAATCACCTATTGGGGTATAATATTAAATAAATCATATAATAACATAAAAAATAACTTATTATCAATTTAATTCATTAAAACATAGGAATGTGATACTTTACAATTATGTGGAATTCTAGCATACTAATAATAACATCATTCAGACAGAGAAGTATAATGATCAAATTAAATATAAGATGTCAATATCAATATTTTTTTTTTTTTAAGCAAGAGTGGTGAGCCTCTATATATTTATATTATATTAAAATATTTTTACAAAATCTTGGTTCAGGCGAGCATACCGAAAGGAAAGAACCAGGAGAAGAAAACCTCCAGTTATAGCTCGGTATAGTACATAATTTTTCCTACAATTTGCTACACCAACCCAAAATTGTATCACTCCTAAATTTACATACAAAATATCCTACTATACTATCTATTCCACTTAACATTATTCCATTTTATATTAAGTCCCATTTTACCTTACATATTGAAAACCCCTACAACATTAACCCTTCGTGGATACATACAAAACAACCTTCCTTTACATAGATAATGATTTCAAATGCCTACTGATAGATCCATAAATGCTAACTAAAAACATAATACCCTCGACCTATACATAAGAAGATTCAAAATTTAGAAAGAATATGATTTGTTGCTATCCCCTCTAGGACTATTCACTGAACTCTCATACACCATTTGCTTCTTCTTAAGATCACACTCCTGCAAAGGCACAGTTACATTGATATCCGAAACATAGCGGTAGCAGAGTTTCCCTTTAGCTTTTGGATTCAATACTGTCATGCACACGTGAATGACTAATTAAAAAAAAAAATGCATGAAACTTCCTTTTAATCTGATCTATATCCTCCATGGTAAATGTAGAACGATATTTTTTCAAGGCTTGATAGAGGTGAGATGAAGTATCATGCATTGTGGACAACAACATGCCTTGAAAATTTTCTGCATACCTCTTTTTGTAATGAATTAAATTCCTGAGAAATAAACCTCCTACCAGTCCATCACCATTGGTGAATTCATATTGCTGCACACTTGTAAGCAAAGCATCATTTTCCAAATACCTTTGAACAACAAATTTAGAAGCTATGAATTTTAAAACAGAGTAGTTTTGCACTAAATCCATAATGTTTGATAAGAAAATGGACAAGAGATTTGTAGGAAATAAAATCCTTTGAAGTTTTGTATGCAACACATCTTCACCAATAATATTTGTTATGCAATTAAAAACAGACTTATAGTTAACCTTGAAAATTGTTTGCAATTCTTCCCTTTCAATACTTGATGAAAAGGGCTCTTCCTACGGTCTAGACATCACTGGGACTCTATAATTCTTGACTTGAAATTCTTTAAGTTCCATACCCCTACAAATATTTCTACCCACATAATGCTATGAAAGCCCCCACAGATTAGCTCCAACCAAGAATCCAAAAGAATCTAACAAAAAGAATACCAAATACAAATACCAACAGCCCTTTTAAAGGAAATTTTATCTCATTCTTTTATTCCTATCACCTTACAATGACAACACACTTGAAGTACCTTGATATCCCAACTGTAGCTGCCTTACCTTATTTCACATGAATTTCCCAACTAGTTTTGTACATTTGACAACGTCAGCTCAAATAAGCTATCACTCATTACAATTTGGCTAAATCCAATGAACATCCATACCAAAGGCTATCCAAATTTGGCCATGTACTTTGCAAACTCCCCAAACAAACATGTTTGTACACTTCATGGATACCGATATATCCAAAGCATGCCAACCTTGAAGATCACAAATGGATATCATATAAATCTTTCAGAATTTCTAGATTTGTAAGTTAAGGCACTTTACTTATGTATCTCGGTGTGACAATACATTTGCCAACCTACAACCTCATATTCCTACAACTTCTACACTTATGCCACATTGTTAAGAACATGTGCGTATTTCTACACACTTGCAATGATACCATTAGCACCGAAATTTAAAATATGATAATTCAAGATATCCCAAGCATACCACCTTTGAAGATCACAAATGTATCATATGAAAATCCTTTTCACAATTCCATATTTGCAATCTTTGGAATTGTACTTATATTCCATGGTGCAACACCACATGTGCCAAATTTTATAGGCTCATAGTCCTACAATTTCTATGCTTATGCCATGTTGTTAAGCACATGTGCATATTTATGAAAGATTATGACCTACACTTACACTGGTAACACCATTAGTACAAATATATACCCATGATAATCAAAACAAGTGCTAAAAATATCCAAGCTATATATCGAACACTTGATAACCAAACTCTGGTTAAACTCTACTTTTCCAACCCAGGATAGGTATATTTGTACATGGTATATATATCAAAACATCCCAAACCATCCTTGAGGATCAAGATACGATTCAAATTGGGACTTCATGAAAAATCCTTTACACATATCCCATATTGTACTCTACATTCCATGCTGAAACATGTGTCGATTTCTACATACCTAAAGTCATAAATCTCTCAAATCCTGCACTTACAATGATAGTAAATTAGTAAAAATTATATGAGCTTGATATCAAATCATATGCGACCCATCAAAATTTTCAACCCTCCCTTAATATATTTAACTCTTCCCTTATGCATCTAGTTGTATTAACTCCAATAAACTAGGATAATTATTTAAAACATTAAGATCATTTGAAACCTCGATCTCAATGCTATCACTTCCTAATCTTGCTAAATAATTTTCTACTCTGTTTCCTTCCCTATATGTGTGAGATTATATTGATGCTACTAATTTTTCTAGTATTTCCCATGTTACGTGCAATATATAATTCAAGCTCCAATTAAGAACTTTTCTTTCCCTTAATGCATTGATGATTATCAATGAATCCCCTTCAATATGGAGATTGAAAAAACCTAATTGGAC
>CM021109.1:178283300-178319868 GCA_007115665.2 Sequoiadendron giganteum | reverse complement strand
CACACATCCGAATTAATATGAAATCATTCTTGAGAAACCAGTTGCATTTGGGGTTGAAGCTTGGCATCCATCCTATTTGGTCAACAAAAAGTCAATAACACTACAAAAAACCCCTGTGATTAGCTCCCTTTTTTGCTCCATTTTTTTAATTCCACCCACTCTTTTAATGTATTTTTGTCCAATTTTTTGAAAACTTTGACACTATTTATCAGGATGGCACTATTTTTTTTATTTTTTGCACCGATCAAAAGATGTCAACACTAATTTAGGCATAAATTAGCACCTAAATTAGTGCCTAAATTAGCACCCAAATTAGCACCTAGTTTAGCACCTAGATGAGCACTTGCATTAGCACCTATTTTAATGCCTACTTTAAGGCCAACTTTAGAGCCTGATTTAGCACCTAATTTAGCACCTAATTGAGTGCCTAATTGTTCTAATCTATCAAGGATTAGGGGTGTTAGAAGAAAAAATGCTTTCCTAATATTCACTGGACTTTAATTGTATTCCTACATTTAACTTGCATCAAAATATCCCTCAACCCTTAACCCTAATCCCTCAACCCTCAACCTTAAACCCTAAACCCTCAACCCCTATACCCTCTACCCTATACATTATACCTTCAACCCTAATCCTTCAACGATATACCCTCAAACCTATACCCTAAATTCTTTACCCTCAACCCTTAACCATCAACCCTAAAACCTTAAACCTTCTATATACCCTATACCCTCAACCCTAGACCCTTAACCGACCTATAAGTAGATGCTAGGTCTCAAACCAATACCCTAAATCATCAACCCTATAGGTCCGCAACTCTATAGCCTCAATTCTCAACCCTCTACCCTATACATTGGATCCTCAACCCTCATATATATTTTTCCCTTCCTCTTCTTCTCTCCTCTCTATCTCGCTACTCTCTCCATCTCCCACTCCATCCATCCCTCACTCTCTACCCTAATCCCTCAACCCTAAACCATTAACCCTTAAACCATTAAACATTCAACCCTAAACCCTTAAATTGGCCTCTACCATCTATCCTCTACCCTCATTAACCCTATTCTACCCTCTACCCTATACATTAATAGACCCTCAACCCTATACACTCAATCCTCTACCCTCAACCTTAAACCCTCAACCCTTAAACCCTCTACCCTCTACCCTCTATGTCCCTATACATTGAACCATCAACCCTCAATTCTCAACCCTCAACCCTTAAACCTTAAACCATCAAACCCTATACCCTCTACCCTATACATTGGAACTTCAACCTAATCCTTCAACTATATACCCTCAAACCTAGACCCTAATCCTTCAACCTAATATTTTCATTGTATTTAACATGAAATGAAATAATTTGTGTAACAATATACATACTGTCACAAAAATTCCCTTTGTATATACCCATTTATTACTCTAGATAATCATAAACAAAGAATATTTTTCCTTTACCATAATACCACAACATCTAAATAAAGGGAACGTAGGATGGCTACTTCTAAGTTAAGAAATAATCCTTTACCACCATACCACCAAGAGATTATATAGCTTGGGTGGTAAAGCAGTACTCAGCACCACCCCACGGGGAGAATTATAAGTCAATGTAGTAATGTGGTACCCACGACCATCATGCATAAGGTGATTCATAGGAGTGCGGTGAGGTGGTAAACAACAAGAAGATAAATCATACACCACTATACTATTAGGAGGGTGAGAAACATATGCAGTAGAGTGGCAGACATCGCAACCCTACAACAAGAAGTCTTGAGGAAGGTGGTAGAGTGGTAAGCATTGGAAGAAAAGTGGACACTGTAGTACTGCATGAGGTGGATAATATGGCTAGGGTAGAGTGGTATACACCGCAACTTCATAGTGAGAGGTCTTAAGCAAGGTGATAGTGTGGTAAACAACATAAGGGAAGGGAAAAAAAATGCCATACCACAACGGGTATAATAAGAGACTGCGATAGTACGATAATCATGACATTATAATTTATAGAAATAAATGCAAAAATTCATGTCAGTGACCAAAATTAAACACAATTATTTTATGAAGTTGGCATTAAAATTGATATATTGAATACCACGCCATCCAAAGACAAGTGAGTTTTCCCAATATCACACTCAATTGTAATGCACTAGTGTGGAAGGAGCTAAGGATATGAGAAGAAGAAGTATTGGAAGAATCAAATACTTAGGTAAGTGCATGAAAAATCTCTAAAAGAGCTCTGTTAATATAAAAAATCTTTCAAATTTTTGTCATCTAAAGCCATAGTAGAGAAAATTGAAACATGCCTCCTAAAAGAAAACAATCAGAAGTAAAAGAAAGTCAACCTAAAATTAAAGTTAAAGAACCTAAAGTAAAGAAGATACCACTCCATCAGTCCATATTAGATATACTTCCAGGGTCTACTAAAGAGGGTAATAAGAAGTTTCTTGTGGACACCACACAAAGTTGTAGGGATTCTCTCATTCCCAAATCTAGATGGGACCTATTTTGGTAATTTTACAGTAAAAGAAATGAGAAGATTCTAGTGTCAAACCATTGGATGTTGGATTTAGCAAGGTTGATTGTCCTAAATGTGTTTGTTGGTGTATAATTTATTAGACTGCTAGCCAAACACTATCACTCAGCTACCAAAATAGTAATGTTTCCAAATGACATAGTATTGGTAGAAGTAACTAGAACAACCATCATTGGGTGTTTTGACTTAAACAAGTAGGCTTTGGATAGGATAAACCTACATAAAAGTGAGGAGGATTATGCTAGGATAAGAAGGACCTATAAAAGTGATGACGTGCCCCTATATATGAAAAGAGGCATTGGTAACAAAAAAATTCCAATCTCTACTATGACTACTGAACCATTTATTGTGAAAGATTTTCAGTATTACTTTGTGAATACATATTTAGCTCTTTGCCAAGTGTTGGGGATCAATGCTCAAGATAAAATTCCAATAGGAATAATGATGATGACCATGAGAATTCAAAACCTTGAAACTAATACTGAATATGACTTTGCTTCATACCTTGAGAAGGTGTTAGATGATGAATTCTCCCAATTTATAGAGGATAAAGCACCGATTACATTCAGACACTATTCCCTACTATGTCATATAATATTGTATGAGAATAGGTACCATTGGACTAAATGAATGGACTTGGCTAGAGTAAATGAGCAACGGAATCCCACACCTATCCAAAAATGGTGCTATATTTGGGATAGTCGATGCAAGAATTCAAGCTTTTATGTATTCTATGAAGACTTTGTACACAAAATCCTTAGAGTTCTTGGGTATGCAATACTAAGATTTTCAACCAAAATGTTGCAACTATTGAGACCTTTGGCTTTAAGACCAAAGTAGGGTCATACACACAATTTTGGAGATTGGTTCTTTCTCTTGTAAGTTACAATAATAAGAGTTTATGGATGCCCTATTGCTACACACATCAAAAATTTTTGCCCCTCAGATTATCATTTCTTGAATTTATGTGGAAAATGATGTGGATGGAGAAAGATGTAATGCACAAGTAGAAGAAAGACCCTTTCCTGCCAAACCTTACCAAGTGTGAAGATTGGACTATAGGATCAGACACACTAGAGGAGTTACAATATTATTTGAAGATAAGATATGCATTGAATTCTACAAAAGGAAGAGCCTTTGACCCTAAAAATCACATGAACAACATAAGGCACAATATTCTTACCAAAATGACAGTGGCACACCAAGTGGACTATGAAGAAGATGTCATAAGGAACTGCATTACTTATAATGATGTATTTAGTAGAAGGAAAAATGGTAATATATGAAGAAGCTTGAAGAAAGGATGAAGCGGAGGTCCAAGGATTTCCTAGGATACTTTGTTGAGGAAAAGGACCCCATCAAGAGGATAGATTTTATAATGGGTAAATTTCAAGACTTGTATAGTAAGAAGGAAGCATATCTCAAGGAACATGATAGTGGTACAACTACAAAGCATACCCTAGGTGAAACCTTTGAACCTCCCATAGAGTACTTACCTCCAAAAAGATAGAAGACATAAAGCATTTAATAGTTAGTACCTAATGAGGAGAGTGAAGAGATGGGTGATACTAAGGAAGTGGCTACAGTACTGCAGTCACTGAAAGGTGATATTGAGGTTGATCAACCCATCCTTGAGACCAGTACCCATAAACATGAGGAAACGATGGTTGATGTAGAAAAATAAGTACAAAGGTACATGAAGATTAAAGGGAAATTATAGCTAGGAGATTCGTAGAAGATGATGAATTCATTAAGAATATTGAGTTTAGGGATTTCTGGATGAAGATGAAGATAAAATAATTTGAAGGGAGGATGGAATCAAGTGAAGCATGAAATAAAGAATTGAAGAAAAATCAAATGGTAGCACAGACTTTTCAAGAATTAAGAGTTGACAACATTGAAATTATCCCCTAGAAGGCTAGAGAAATGGTCTTGAAGATAAATATTCTCATTTTCCTTGGCTTGGAATTAAAGAATTTTTTTCTTCTTGATCAAGTGCAGACTCAGAAAGATCCAATGCTAGTTGTATAATTTGACTCTGGTGAAGGAGTGAGTGGAATTGGGTATAACCCAAAGATTGAAACCTTGGCCATATGGATCAAACAAAAAAATTACATAGAAGACAAAATTATTGGATGTAATTCAAGGGATGAAAGGGGCAGCAATGATAAGGATAATACAAGATACCACCCCTTTGGAGGAAATCACAATGACCATGCATTCAACCATGTTCACTCGAGAAACTATTAAGGGATTGGAAGATAAATTGAAGGAGCATGAAAAGGAACAAAGGTTCCTAAATGATGAAGTTAATAAATTGTTCATGGAGAATGTCAAATTGAATGAACAATTAAGAGGATCAAGGCCCTCACAAAGCAAGGAGATGGTGTTATATAGGCCTCTTATTGCTCCAATGGATATTGTGAAGAATATTTCTGTAGAATAGGTAAAAAATCTAGAGAAGGAAGTTGATGATGTAAAGAAGGCTAGCAATCAAACCCAAGATGAACTGAAAAGGTGAATTTGTGAAGTTATGGAAAATATTATTGATCACAAGATAAAATTAGCTATGGATAAACTGGAGAATGTGCATGATAGTTATAAAAATCTTCAACAAGCAATGGATCAAATAAAGACACATATGCTTGTATTAGATCCTTTGTTTAAAAGGTGGTAGGCTATTCACCATACTTTGGCTAAGTTATGAAAAGTTCTACAAAGAAGTCTTGATGCTCCCATAACATTAAAGCCACTGTGAAGATGATTATGGATGAATTTCAATATATACAAGGGGAAGATAAAAAGATTGTAATACAAATGGATTTATTCCATACCTTGAAATAGTGGTATATACCTAAAATCATGAGAGATGGTGATCAGTTGAAGGATTTGGATAAGTGGAAGAAAGAATTTAGTCAATTTATTCATAAGTGTGTAACTCATATATAGGAGGATGATGATACCAGTATTTACAAGTTAAATCAGATCATGTATGGGTTGATTGTTCTTGATGCTAGATACCTAAAGTTTTTCAATGATACAAAGGAATTACTAGATAGTCGATGGAAAACTCATCTTGTAGGCATGCCAAATATCCAAGAATATAAGTGGCCATCAGATTTTATGGTGTATCAATGGGAGGAAAAGTATTTGGTTTCATAAGAATAAGATACTAAGGTGATAGAATTAAGATGTTCATCATCGAGAGGAAGAATTTTCCATATCAATGATCATGGGTCTTCTACGTTGAATAATGGAACCATATGTGAAAATTTCTTAAGTCTTGTTATTTCCTTTATTATGCTAATTAAATAGTTGTTGGTTTTAGAAGAATAGGACACTGAGGCAAGAGAATTTGGTCATTCATTATGGAGAGGAAGACTTATCCAGATCAATGATCATGGGTCTTCTATGTTGAATAATGGAACCATATGTCAAAATTTCTTAAGTCTTGTTATTTCCTTAATTATGCTAATTAAATATTTGTTAGTAAAAGAAGTAGTTATGAAAGGTCATCTCTTTTTGTAAAAGGCTTGTAGCTTGTTTCTTCCTATATAAATATGACACCAAGGCCTAGTTTTAAATCATCATCATCATTTGAAGACTTTTGTTATTAATTTATATCAATTGAAGAAATATAATTGGAAACCATCTTATTATCAGAGATTCTCCATGATTGTGTTATAATTCTATATTTTTCTTATGTTTTCCATACTTATTTCTTCTTATATATGAATGAATATCAGTAATTGAGCCTCAATACTATACTTATGTGAATGAATATGCTGATACAATAAAGCATTTACTGTGGATGTTCATAGAGTTACTATTTTTTTTGAAAATTTGAGCTTATTTTTCCTTGTTACATGTTCAACATAAAAATCGAAACTATTTAAAAATAATAAAGTTAACAAAGTTTCTTATATAGATAATTGTTAGTTAGATGCATTAATATTTAATGAACTTTAATGGAAGAAGCATCCAAGTAATCCTAATTTTTTCTGCCAACAATTCATACCAAAGATTGAACAATTTAAGGATATTGCAATAGGTAATTTGTATCGACACAAATAATATTACTAAAGCATTTCAAAGTTTTGGCCATAAAAATCATCCTTTTTTAAACATGGATTGCAAATAATTCTAAATATTTAGAAGTCTTGGTCATTAACATTATTGTTTGCTACAATATCATCCAGTGTATCATTGTTAATGTTCATATGTTCTTTCAAGTAATTAATATTATTATCATCCTCATCTTGACCTACATCATCTTCATCATCATTGAAATTTGACTATAGACCATCCATATTGTTGTCTTCCATAACATAGTCTAATTTTGGATTGTTGTCTTCTTATACCTGAACATAACCATCTTCAATATCATCATGGATGTCAATTTCTTCAATATTCTCTAATCCCTCTCTCTCATTTTTTTGGCCATAATTGTTTTGCTCAGTATCCACTAATGTTTCATAAAATACATGCCCTAATCTTGGATCATAATGTATGAAAAATATCCATTTTGGGTCCAAAAGATATTGATAAAACAATATCTACACATGAACTACATACATATATTATATGTATGTTATAACAATGTTATTGATTAATAAACACATGTATATATTTGTAATAAACTATGAATTAATAGATTAATGATCACTACCGCTTCTTGTTTGAGTTAAGGAAATAACTTCTCATAATGAATTGGTAGAACATAAGGCTCCTTATCCTCTAGTAGGAAGCATAAGGAATCAATAGAAAACAATCCACTATGGGCATAATGTCTTCATGTCCTCTTAAATGCTTCATACCATCTACACTTAAAAATACAACATTTAAAAAAGCGGTAATCCAACTCAATAATTTCTTATATTTTCCCAGCATATTGTAGATTCCCTTCAATTATATTATTATCTTTTGAGCTTGATCAACTGGATTGCTAGAAGTCAACCATGATGCCACAATCGAAGAATCATCTCTTTACATCTACACTTTCTACACGATAATGTCGACCATATGCCCACATTGCTTGATATTTCCTCACCTATGAAAGACCATTTATTTCAGTGAAAAAAATATAATGACAAATATTAAAATAGTTAATAGTGTCAAAATTGTAAGGAAACAAAATATTGTAAAATTCCAACTATACCTTTCTTTCACATCCTCTAGGCATGTTGATTTAATCTTCTATTATGTTTGAATCTATAACTATATATTATAATTGGGTATGTGCAGGATCATCATGGAAAAACAAGCCCTTAAGTGGCAAAGAAAATTCAAAAAATCAGAGTTAGGCAACTTGACGTAAAATTTTGAATAATTTATTTATATTATTTCAAAAATATTTAAGAATAGAATTTGTAGCAAATTGAATTTAGTTTCTAAACTACTAGGGTTTTTTTTTTAAATCTATTTGATGAAAATTTGAAATTTCAATGTAGTAGTACTTAAATTTCAGGGAAAAAATAAGAAGTAGGTGTCTGTCTGACCACCCTAACCATAATAAAATGATAATATTTTTTTATAATATTTTAAATATAAGTAGAGGACTCATGTCCCAATGTGATGCATATTTTTTTGTAATTTTTTTCAAAGTAAATAATTAATTATAAATTTTTTATTATAACCTTTTAAAAAATAAAACTTGTATGTCTAACCACCTTAACTTGGTCAAAACTTCATGAAATTCAATTATTTTTCTTTAATCCTATAGTATGTGAAGCATAGAATGTGAAGCATAGAATGTGACACATGTTTTGGATTCAAAAAATATGATACTGTTTGAAAGCTATAAATGATTTTCAATAAGCCTATCAATTAGGACATTAGTCGTAATTCAAATAGAAAATGAATAATAATTCATTATTAAATTCAAAGTAAAGCATAATTTATATTTGTGGAAAGTTGAGAAACCCCTCTAAAAACCCTTTTCGTTTCATCAATTTTGGGTAAAAAAAAGTCGTCAGCCACATGGGTCATCATATCACTTACATATCGCCACTTTTTGGCCCATCATGATCCTACACAAACCCATTTGAGTTTGAATTTTTTCAGTAACCCATTCTAGTGTGAAATATTTGCCCCATTCCCCAAGTAGATTAGTGGGAAGTGCAGTATTCCTTGGGTTTGATCTCTTAAATTGTCTCCTTGCTTCTAACACTTCTTCTCTCTTTTTATCATATAGATCAATCCATTTGTTCATAAAGTCCATGTGGTACATAATGAACTTGTCAAGTATAGTTCTTTCATCTACACCTATTACATGTCAACATGTTTATTTCAAACTCCAAATGTCATGCTATTAATTTGACAAATAAATTACAAAATAAATTAATGATTGCAAGAAAAACAACCACACTAATCATGAATTTACTTACTAATTTATACTTGAAAACCATTAGATTATGGTTTTTCTCCATCAATAATATCTGATGCTTGTTCTTCATCCCAAATGCATGGCCCATCTTTAAAATCCTTACCAAGGAATTCACACAAGCAGAAAAATTATTCATTCAATACATACCCTTCATCCATGCAACCCTCTGGATGCGCCTATTGTCAGACATATCTTTTTAGAGTTTTCATATAACTCTCATGGAAAAAAATCCACCTCATTGATACGACATCCACCAATTCAATGTCATCGACTAGGTGTATAAGTAAATGTACTTGTAGGTCCATGAAACTTGTAGGGAGCTCCTTCTCAAATACACATACAATTTCTACAATTTCCTTCTTCCGCTTTGGTACTTAACATTCTTGTATCTCCTTGGAGGTCACCCACCTAATATAAGAATAGTAAATTAGTATGAACCTTTAGTCAAAAATTAAAATGCAATATAATATCTCCATGTCTCTCACATATGAAAATTCCATATAACCACATACCTTGTAAATGCTAACAATCGATTTATAGAATTCCTTAAGTCAATTGTAACACATGAATCCCCCCTAATTTCCAATGGCATGATATTCTATCAAACACATTTATGAAAAGGTCATTAGAAATTTTTCTCACAAACAAAATATCAAAATATATTTAGTACTTAATCAATGTTACCAATAAATTTTAAATGATGATATATAACACCTTCATAAAATAATGAAAATCATGTGTTTTAAATCCTGTGATATGTCCATCAACTGTAAAAGATTTAGCCAATGATGACCCATAGCCAGAAGGTTTCCTTATTGAGTAAGTGACATTTTTTAGCTGGTCTAGCTCTTTTTTTTCAAAATCCATGGAGTTTCTGCATCTGTTTCATTTTCCTTATTTGGCCACAAATGTTTTCAATCAAATTTGGTACACGAAAGAGCAATATATCTCCTCAAAGACAATGTATCCTTCTCTTTTCCTGATATATGTTGAAATATAGAATCTAGGAAATTTTTGAATATGTGCATATGATCTAATAGGTGAGATATTAATAGATCCTTCCAGTAAGGGAGCTCATAAAATATGGATTTCCTTTTCATTCCTTCTGGCATATTAACTACAACTTGTTCTAGTTCTTCAATTGAATCACCTTGATCAAAAATATCCTCCAAGCTTTCAATTCAGCATCTTCATACTTCTTAAGCCAGTCACTTGGACCCATAATCATGGGAGGGACTCTATTTTCAACTTTTCCATCAAATTGATTCTTCAGGCGATTTCTAAACCTATGATCTAGTGGTAGAAAAACCTTGTTGTTTGCGTAAATAGATTTATGTAGATCTTTAGAATACCACCCTTGAAATTGTTCTACACATCTTGGACAAGAAACTATACCATTTTTTTGAAGTTGTACAATTCAACAAGTAATGTTAATAACATCAAAAAAATAGTCTAAAACTAAGTATGAAAGCTGGGATGAAAATAAATTATGAGTGTGAATATGTAAATATTTTATCTTACCAGAACAAAAACCAAGTCCTAGGAAATCATGAATAGTCCAACATAGCACACCATACAACATAAAGGACCTATTTGATGGAGGACATGATATGTCATACATTCTTATTCCTTTCCATAGTAGTTGCATCTCATCAAGAAAAGGCACAAGATAAACATCCATGTTTTTAACTTGATGTTTTCTAGGAATAATGAGATTCACCATCAGGTGCTCCTTTATAACACTCATCCATGGGGGAATATTGTATACTACCAAAATGATTGGCCAAACATTATAATTTGAGCTCGGGAAAGAGAATGGATACACTCCATCCATTGCAAGACCAAACCTAATACTACGGGATTCATCTTTGATTTTTCTTGGTCATTTTTCCTCTATGTGTTTCATTGCTTTGGAGTCAGACGAAATTCATATGAATCCATCTTTACTCTTTTCTTTGCATGCCAATTCATCAATTGTGCAAGTGACTTGCAATGAAAAATTCGTTGAAGTCTAGGTATAATTGGCATGTAACGTAAAACCTTCTTTGGAACTGTAGGACCTTATACATCTGTATGATATCTCTTTTCTTTGCATACAAGGCATTCTACCTTGTTTTGATATTCATCTCTATATAAAATGTAGTCATTTTTACATGAATGAATTTTCTTATATTCAATCCCCAACTCAACCAACAACAAACACACCTCTTTGCAAGTTGATGGAAACACATTCTCTTTAGGGAATATTTTAGTTTTTAGTGCCCTGTAAGATTGCCAAATATTAAATCAATTGAATGTTTATAGAATGTTGATGAAATTTCAATGTCACATGATAATGATTTATTTCTCATAGATTATTTTTCATAATTCCCCAATAAGCCCTATATCTAAGCTGATAGTAATGAATTAGGGTTTGTCCTTTTATACAAATATGTAATATGCAATTTGAAATATTTCACACTTTAGATGACTCATCTAGTTGTATAGGGTGAACATGGGACCATTTATATTTAAATTTAAAAGTTTAGGGGTCATTTCTAAGTTCACCAATATAACCTCTATTATTTTTGCACCCACAAAATTGACATGGGATAAGGAATAGATAAAATAGGGAACCATGATTGCTCCCTTGGAAAATATGAAGATTAATTCAATTTAGGATCAATTTATTTGTCAACTTCCAAGAAAAATACATCATTTTTCACTGCTAGGTGATAAATTAGGTGCACTATGTGCCACCTTTGGCACCCCAAACAGATTACATTTAGGGCTGAAATTTAGCACTAAAGTCAGTGTTAACTATGCCAACTATAGCATCGACTAATGAATCAAAAAAAAAAAAAAAAACTTCCCATGATAAGGAAGAGATGATAGGAGAAAAGCACCATGCAAAAGAAGAGAGGAGGAAAAAGGGAAAAATGCATTTTTGAAACCCTAATGCCTCTGTTCTCTTATCATCCCCTTCCAATGCTTTCAAGACAATTCATTAAACTGCATCCACCCACTGTAGCTAGGTCCCATGGGAACAGAGGTTGGTCAAGACAATACAAGGAGATAGGTTTTTGAGATGATAGCTGAATAATAGATCATTTCCTCAAATTTGTGAGACCTTCAAGCTTAAATTAGCTATTACTAATTTTTACTTATTCTTGTACAGAATAATGAGCTCATGGTTTCAAATTGATTGTGTGCAAAGATTCATTTTCTTTCTAATCAACTGATGCAACTCGAGTATGGGACCTATCTGTGTTAACTCTCAATAAAACCACACTTTGTGCCCTTTTTATCCCCCAAAGATTACCATTCTATACAAGTGTGCAAGCATTGATTTTTTCACAATACATTTGTTTCATTTTGCATATATTTATAATCTTTCAAATATATTTATATTCTATACAGGTGTGCAAGAAAATGATTCATATGCATTTAAATCTAGAAAGAGAGTCATTCAAGGTAAAACTTTCATACCACACACTAGACGGAAAATTTCATACCTAACACTGTGTACTTCATTTGCGTCCACAAACTAGACGAAAATAATTTTCCCTAGGTTACCTCAAAATGTCAAGCAATAGATGGAAGAGAAAAAATGGAGAAGACATGAGAATGACAAAGATAAAGAGGCACTAGCTTTCATATTGGGGGAAAAGGCAGTGAACAAATTGGATGTTGTGGATTGGACAATGCTTGCTAGATATGTAGAAAAATGATCTACTGAAGCCCCTCAAACATTGCAACCAAATAAACTATGTCAAAGGGAATCAATTGATTCCCCAAGCAGTCCTAGATCAAGCAAAAGATCTAGGAGGAAATGAATAACAATAAACTCTAGGAATGTAGAATAGGGAGCAAACACTTCCACTATCCCAGCCACTCCTAGGACACAAACTTCTTCCACCACACCAAGTTTTTCATCTTGCATTGGTAGCCACAATACCAAGATAGAATACAATGTGGTTTCAGGGGAAGGCCAAATGAAAGATGCTGGAAAAGACTTTGTGAATAGGTTGAAGGAATCATTCCTTCAATGATTCAAAGACCATCTACATTTTCCATTCTCAAAGATACCCATACACTTGCAAAGAGTAGTTATCAATGACATGGAGACTGAATTTGGAACAGGTTGGTCTGTGAAGAAGGGAAAGCTATGAATGTCTCAAAATTGCAAGCTATTTCAGTGAAACCAAAAAAAGAAGATAAAAAAATCCCTCTTGAGCTAAGGCTCAAAAAAAGGCCAATTGATGTAACTCTCATAGTATGGAAAGAGCTTGTAAAGACATATGAGAATTTCGATGCACAAAGGAACTCTAGTGAGGAGAGTACGTAGGTATTTGAATTTTCTCATAAGATTATATCAAATTTATTTAACAATTTTTAAATTTATTTGTGCATAGTTAATTTGAATTAGTATATGTCTCAAGACAAGGCTTCCAACGCTAGGCTTCAAAAACTCCATGCCACACATCATAGTGGCCAAAAAGGTTTATAGGCCTTGATCTGTACATTTGTAAGTATATTTAATATGTTAGATGATATATTTTTATTTCCTAAGAAAAAGTAAATGATTGCATATTAATTATTTTAACTAGTCCATGTGCCATGTTTTGACAGGAGGAGAAATATGGTTGGCATCCAAAACAATTTGAAAAGGAAAAGTTACAAAGAAAAAGTGGGCTGATTTTATAATTTGGATGGAGAACGAGGTATCAATAGTTTACTTTCAATAACTTAGTTGGATATTGTTGTGTTAATATATCAATTTGAATTTTTTGTGTTAGAGTTGTTTATTGATGCATCAGATGAGTTCTAAAGTGCTTCTCTGATGGCCCTAGATCCCACTCAATTGTCCATTATTTCATGTTGCGGAAAAAAATATTATTTGTCTTAAAGGGTAATGGGTGACATTCATGCCTTATTTTCATCACATCTTTTAATTAATGACCATGGTCTTTTAATATCTCTTAAGCTTCCTCATTTAAGCTATGAGTTATATCATTTGAGTAACTTAGTCCAATGCTGATTTGATTTATCTTCTTTTCTCTCAAACATGGCATCTCAAGAATTTCTTCCTTGGTATCTCATGGAGTTATTTTTGTTGACGCAAAATTTTTTAGGTGGTAACAGTCTTATGGGAAACTTAGCTATTGGGGGACATAGTGCGCTAGGTAAGTGACCTTCGGGTTTTATCAAAGCTGACTCTTCATTTTAGTGGGGGAGGTAAAGGGTTAGGAAGCTAACTGAAAATATTAAATCTAGACTAAAGGCGATGAGCCAAATCATAAACAAAATTACCTGAGCACAGTGTTGGATCCAAAGGCTCAAACCACTAAATGTTGTTTATTAAATAAATTTTCTCAAAAGCCCTTTAAAACATAAGAACACCTTCTAACTGCATAGCATAATCTACTACAACTTCGGCCAACACAAAGGAGTTAAAAACATGATCTATATTTATTAAGCTATAGAAGATTACAAAAGCTGAAGAATAGGAATTCATATATTATAGGAAAATAAACACACAGTCTAACCATCTTATCAAAAACATGAAAACAGAAAAAAGTCGAATTGGTTGGCACAGTCTGCAGATTTCAAGTTCAATAAAATATTACAAAGGCTGTTCCCAGTGCTCAAAAGTTTTTATCTATCTAACAACAACCTAATAAAAGAGAATCAGGGTTGTTTATATAGGCTATCCCACCACTTGAAAACCACAAAGAAAGACGCCTTGATCAAACATCGATGCCCCAGATCTCCTCAAGCCGCCACCAAATAGAAAGATCACTTAGCACTACACTAGCAAAGCCATCCTTTGAGAAAAGAAGGTCATGCAGCAGTAGCAAAGGACACTGGCATCAAAGAAGAAAATGCGGCAACAAGAGAGAAACATCTGTAGAGGCAGCAACTCCTAGAAAATCAGCGCACAAGAATAAGCCACGTGTCAAGAAAATGGAGCCTGGCAAAAGAATGAGGGACACCCAAGAGAAAATCTCTAAGAGGAAGCCACATGGGTGATGCCGAGCAAAGATTACTGCATAGTGGGCCCAGCTCAGAAAATAGCCAAAGAAAGCCATGCATCATGCACATGGAACTCGACAAAAGCAAAGTGATATGAAGTTGCAAGAATCTCCATTTGGAGGCCACGTGGCAAGCACCAAAAATTTAAGAGTGATAAACGACAAGGTGAAGGTGTAAAGGAAAGATAACCATGAAAGCTAGCGGTTTGTGAAATCAAGTTCATAGTTTGGTGACTCATAGGAACATTTTTCCTGCAAAATGAAGAACCCTAGAAACCTTGGCTCAACATCCCATTATCACTCATAGCTTAGAGTGGGCAGCTTGCAAACTGGTCCAGACTTCATGTGGTGGCACAGAGAGAGCTTGTAGATTTTCATGCACCAATTTGAGATTGATGATTGCATTAAAAGGCAATCTGCCAAATATCTTTGCCTCCAATTCAAGCTCGAAAAAGAGTTGCGCCAACTGATGCACGATTCGTTCAATATATTCAATGATTGGAGACTAATCAAAATATTGGAAAATAGAAAGGTCCTGCTTCTTCTCCTTGATCTTTGTAACAATTTTCTCAATACCTGCTACCACCTGATCTACAATGAAGGGCAAAGGGAGGCCTCAATGCATTAAGTGGGAAAATATTCCCCGCATGTCGCTGGTAATTTTATTCAATTTGGCTTTGTAGTCTACTACTTGAGGGACAACCTCGTGCATGGAAATGAGAATGTTTACGCCCATAGCCACCATTGTCTGGTCTTATATACCAACACTGCTTAGAGCCTCATCGGAAGCCATATACAGCTTTCCCAACAAAAGCCTGGCCTCCAGAACTTTATTGAAAGTCATCTCCTGCACCTGCTGGATTGTTTCACTGACTGTTCCACATAGGCTAGTTGTCTGCACCATCGACTTTAGGGTGGGCTACAAAGTAATGCATAATGTCTTGACCTTATCCCAATATTATGCATAGAACTCCTTGGAAATTTCCAATGAGCTCATCTGTGGTGCAGGTGGTTGGGCTCTCAAAAGATCCAACTCCGCTACTCTACTTCTCAAGTCTTCCCTTAGCTCTAATAAGCTTCCATCCAATATGGACACCTGGCTTCTTAGAGTGGAAATTTCTTTCTCCTTTTCTTCCAAGGCTAATTCGGCCTACTTTCTCTTCTTAATTTCTAACTCTAGAGTGGAATTGATTTCATTTACTTCATCATTCGTGCTCTATCGGAGCTACTTCATACCTTCATTCATCTATATTAAGTCAGTATAGAGATTTTCTTCATTCGTCCAGCTCTGCTCAACTCATTTTGTAGGACCGGAACAATCTTCATGCTCATAACCTCAAGTCCTTGATTTTTATTTCAAAATCACTCCTCTCCTTTTGCAGGTGATTTATCTCATTTTCCTGGGCTTTATACTTATTTACCCAAATATCAACCTTTCCCTTTAGCTCCAATAATTGCTCCTCTCTTTATCTTTCTTGGTGATTGAGATTGAGGTAATCGGTGGTCACTATCTTCTAAGTCTCCTCCATCAGCTCGACCTTATCCCATAGACGAGCTTGCTTCAAGTCTAGCCCAATGGCGTTGACAAAGTAGTCACTCAACAACATTTCTCCTACTGGTTTAATCACACTGGGGGTGATCTTTGCAAATATTAACGAATTCTAACTCTCATTGAAAATAGTTTGTAAGAGAGGTTATGCCTACCTGCCCGCATCCTTTTATCTCCTCTTTTGAATTCGGCTTGCTCGGGCACTCTTATGTCCCTCCACCTACGAGAAATATTCCTGGGAAAAGATACCTAGCTCACCAAGAAAATGAAACTACCGAGGGACTACCAGTGAGAAAGATAGTGTGCTCAGTGCATCGGTGGATTTGCTAGGCCTTGTAATAATTTGCAGGGAGAAAGGTGGGATATATTGGCCACTCAGAGATGATGAAAACATGGCAGGGGAAAAGGCCAAGGAAGCACCAACTGATAGGTCGGGCTTGGGGGATGAAAATTGTTGGCTCATAAGGTCAAGATAGGAATCGACTTGCATTTTGGGTAAGGAATGAAAAGTAGAGGATGGAAATGGAAAACCAAGAGGGAAAGGACTAGACTGCCCAAGATATGCAGTGACAAAAAAATTTGGTGCAGATGAAAAAATTGGGGCAGACGAAGAGGAGACTAAAGACATAATAGAGAGAGAAGAGGGAGGAAATAATACCTGAGGCTCATGAAGAGCTATAGATGATACAACCACTTCTTCATGTTGTGACTCCTCCTCTCTAGTGGACTCTCTCGTTCATGGATGCTTCTCCTCTGAAGAACCATCAAGGTTCACAATAACTTTCTTCTTATGACCGAAACTCCTTGGCCTCTTTCTACCTGATTTAGAGGAGCTGGAAGGCTCTGAAGTTTGTGTGTTTGAAGAGTCCTCCTACTGTGCAAGCTATCCACTAACATCTTCCTCATTTGTTGGATCTTCTCCTACAACAGGAGCGTTCTGGGTAACCTTCTCTCCAAGCTTTGTGGCAACTCTTCCCTTCTCATAGTATTGCTCTGAAAGTGAAGGGTTCAAAGAGTTCTCATTGTCTAGGTGTTCGTGAACCCAAATTTCATGAAATTTTTCATCCAAGTCCACCTCTTAATAAAGCCCATTCATTGTCTTTATCTCCTGCTTGTATATCTAGAAGTCTCAAATTCTTTCTGGCTTCGATCCGAGCTTATTCAACTAGATGCATAGGTATGGGCTCATCTTCTGATTTGGGTTGGGCTTCCCAACAATGTGGTAAAAGTTCAACCATGGCGGTCGCCCCTCTTTAGTAGGAAAATATTCAAGGCCTACATAAAATTTAAAATTCCCCTCTTCGACATTTCTCTGAGGGTCCCAGAATGGTTGAGGCTAGTGTAGAATTTTTATGCCAATCTCCAATAGATTATTTTTGGGGTTGTATTGCCACATGTCATTAATAACCACTAGCCCAAGATGACCCAAATTTGAGTACAAAATCTGTGAGGTGTTAACCTTCGAAGTCCTTTTCTTAACCAGCGATACAGAGCTGAAGATGACTGGCAATGTCAAATAGGAAGTTAAATGCCTTCCTCCCCAGTAATCATTCTTAACATTACATAGCTGCCATAACACCTCCAGGGCCAGCACTCTGTCAAAAATAATACGTGGGAGTTGGAAGGGTTCCCGGATAAAACCTCGCATGCAACGCATAGTGAAGTCTATGCCAAAGAACCAATCACAAGGCGGCAAGAGGCCTTTTAACCATGATTTTTTTCTTCGCGTCAATTGCATGGACATGCCAACCCTAGATCCATCCAAAGCCCACAAATTCAGAGCTAAGAATGAATCCGAAAATGCATAATAATTGAAGGTTTTCAATAGGATGGGAGTCCATGTCGAAACTGGCTTGCTTGCGCCACTTTCGTTGAAAATGGCCAAGGCCATGAATTCATGGAAATAATCTGGATTTTGATGCAATATCAAATAGACCAGGAAAGAAGAATACTTGGATCTAGAACCAACCTTGAATTCCTACATCTACTATAGCATCCCATCAACAATAACCTTTGTGAAGTCCATAAGCAGAGGTACGTTGTTCTTCCTCAGCATAAAGTTGAGACTCATTTGGAATTTGAAAACTCCCTTATCTATAGCTAGCCCATAAATCAGCACCAACATAGAACAACCAGAAGAAGACCCCAATTTTAAAGAACCCATAGCAATTGGGAATCTGGGAGGCGTTGAGACATCTGTCGGCTGAGTAGTCTTAGTGTGGTAAAATTGTTGCGCCATCAAGAAAGTTCTCCAGCGGTCCTACATCATTTTAATGTCAAAATCTTCAACATTATTAGGCAAGGGGAATGGGATGTATAGCATATCTTGCATGGCTTGGGGGCTGATGACTACCCTCAAATTAGGGCCACTTATTACTCCAGTCTGAGGGTCAAAGTTTGTTGCGCATGCTGCCACAATTTTTGGGAAATAATGCACCAAAGGAACCATGTACTTGGGAAGTCCACAGTCCCATAGACGTTTGTGGAAAGGGTTCGACAATTTCTTCATCTTCTCACATGTAGATTCCGTCAGGCTCTTAGGAGTCTGAGATAACTTAGGATCCAAAACATTATCCCAATTGTTTGATACTAAGGCTTGGTTTCTAGGAGAAATCGTGCCAAGTGTTTTCTAGTCCACTTGACTGGTAAAGGGATAGGATGGCTTTGTTGGGATGCCTGGAGTAGCATAAGACTCTTAGCCATAGATATCTACATAGGGTGCCATCAATCTTTTCTCATTAATTCTCTCAGGGACCACCACTTGTGTTGAACTTCCTGCAATTTCAGCCATTTCTTTGTATTTGCAATATGCTTCACAAACTTTGCAAATGACTTAGTTTTTGAAAGACTCTTTCTCTATTTGTGAATGAATTAGCCTTTTCTATCTTTTGATAAATTCTTACAATAAATTCCTTTCACATGCCCAACCTACTTTTTAATTTTCATGAAAAATGGCTTAGCAAGTGTACGTGCCAGCCTTGCACATTTAGTTGCTACATGCATCACCATATTTTCATGCATGCGAAGAGATCGCTAACCTACCAAATTACTCTCCATATTTAAGAGACATGACTTCGCATGAGGTGGTGCCTAATTTTTCTTGGATAGCGGACCAAGATAGCCTTGCCATATCTTTCACAAGCTCTTTTGCATTTATTGATTTCTTGATTGTACTTGGGCACATCACCCAACGACTTTATCATGATATTTTCCTTGATTATTTTGGGATGGTAGCTTCTCATGCACACCTGGTCTATTTTCTTTTAATTCGGCAACTTGAAAGAAGCAATTTGCAACTGTACTTGATCATTCCCATCACTTCACATGTTGTGGCACTAATTATCAAGGAAAGATAGCACCATTTTCCTTTGATGTCATCATAGCTTGCTTCGTTGGGTGCACCCCAACCAATCTATAAATAGGGCCCTTACCAACCTTGCTAATCACAATTAGCTTCAACATTTCTATTAGTAGGCCCTAGTTAATCTTAGCATTTTCATTCTTCAAGTTAGAGTAGCAAGCAATAATGGAGATGCCAATTAGATTAGTCTGCAAAAATACCTAGGCAACATTTCTAGGGAAGATTAGGTGTAGGTGCCTTAAGCACATGAAAGGTATAAAAAACCTGTTATATATAAAGGTGATCAAATGGTTCCTGGGCAAAGACTACATGGAATACGAGGACCAATACAGGATGAACACTGGCATTTGCTCCTACTTTGTCTCTTCACTCTTGGACATCACCGTTTCTAAACACAAAATTTTGAAGCTGACCAAGCAGGTGCTCCCTCAGCGTTACCTTGGAGGATTGGAGCAAGTAGTACGGGCCACTGTATTTGATCGTGGGGTTCTTTCTATTTGCAACCTGCATCAGCTATTGCTACATGGAGGACCCATGCCAACCAGGCCCTTTTTGTTCAGCTTTGAGCTCAAAATGCATGAAGAACATCATTCCAAGGTTCATGCCGGCTGCCACTTCCTCATGTGGATACATCACATTGAACCCTTTTGGAACATGCACTGGTACGAGGACTTCGAGTGGATGGTGTTTCCTTTCCCTGCACGATCGAATGCTGTACACATCTAAAAATGGTCATGGTCGATCGAACCTGTTAATTAATTAAATATGAATTATTTAATTAATGTTCTTGACTCATCTACATATAAATAAATTTAATTATTTATTTATATTGTTCATTTTCTAATTCTTCTAATTTAATTAAATAAATAAAGTTTATTTAATTAATGCTACCTTTCTCTTAATTAATTAAATAGATTTTACAATTTATTTACATTAATTATCACAAATTTAAATTCATAATTTAAATGATATTCTTCTCTCCACATTTAATTAAATATTTTCAATACTTAATTAAATCATTTTCCAAATTCCCACTCCTCTCACAAAAATTAAATATTCTTAAAATTTAATTAAAGGCTTTTTCTTTTCTCACATAATTAAATATTTGTAATATTTAATTAAAGCCTTTTCATATTTCTCTCACACATAATTAAATATTTATTTATTTAATTATGAGAGACACCTCTCAATTCTCTCTTCATTTTTTGTCTCTCAGAATTCCATCTCCTATTCGAATTCTCGATCTCTCACCGTTCATTCTAACAGGTTTGAACTCGACCATCGATCTTGGCTAATCGAATTCATACCTTCAAAAATCTATAAATACAACTCTTTCATGAGTTGAAAAGGACCTCAAATCTCATATTTTCATGTGTAGTTATTATAGTCGCATTTTAATTCAATAAGCTCAATCTTTACATGCAATACATTTTTGATAATCTCATTCTCTCAAGTGCCATTCTACAAGCTGTTGTTTGCACAACTGAGAGCAAACATCTTGAAGCGAATCCTTGGAGATAGAGGACAATGGAATGAATTTGAAGAAGCTGCGATTTAGAGTTTGCATTTACTTTATTTATTTAGTTTTCTTCAATCTAATGTTTCATTGGTGTACTAGTTTATATGCAATGTAATTGACACTTTCTAACGTACACAGATGCTACTGCTACTGGTCCCTCTTTTGCTTGATAATTGAGAAGAAAAATAGGCCCAATTTTTGCTTTTTCCTTTTTGCTAGCCTTCCTCCCTTTAGCGGATGTATTTATATATTTTGATACAAGGCCACTTGCCTCTATCGTATATAATGTAAATGTTTCGAAAATAATATAATACTCATGTTTTTCATATCTTGTCTCATTTACAATGTATATCAATTTCTTGCAATACTGTTGTTGTTTTTCAAAAAGCACTGAGAAAACCCAAAACTCAGAGGAGGAAAAAAATTTACATATTTACAATTTACAAACCCACTACACCAGCAGAACTAATTAAACTTTTTAAGGTGTATTCCATTAACTGGAATACCCAAGGAATTACCTTCCATGTCTTCTAACCTGAAAGAGTTAAACTGTTTGCACTGAAATTTTTTAAAAGGTCCTTCCTAGAGACTATCAAACTTTCTGTGTTGGTTGGGCTTTGCCCCACGCTTGTTGAACTTGAGCATCAAGTCCCCACATTTTAGCTCCTAGTCAGACATCTTTTTGTCGAACCACTTCTTCACCACCTGCTAGTGGCTATTCATGGCTTCAAGAGCATGATCTTTTTTTTCTTGTACATCCATTAACTCAGAAAATTGTACGTCCATTGCTCCATTCTATTCAATTTCTAGAGATTTGAGCAGTTGGAGAGCTGGGATCTCCATGGCAATAGGTAACAATGCTCCTTTCTGTACACCATCTCATAAGGAGATTTCTTTAATATCTTCTTAGGCGTGATACAGTCTGCCCATAGTGCAGTTCAGAGGTTCTTATGCCATTCTCTCTGGTGTTCTGAGCCTATCCTCTTGATTGACCTGATGAGGTTTTTATTTGTGGATTTTGTGAGGCCATTCCCCTGAGGGTAATAATTAGAAGAGTTTTTCAAGAAAACACCATATTTCATTGCAAATTGGCTCATCTTAGAGCCAAGAAAATCTTTAGCGTTGTTCAAAATAATTGTTTTAGGCAGGCAAAATCTGGCAACCAACTCCTCAATAAAATTAGTAATATATATTTTTGTTGCATTTTTTAGTGGCAAAGCCTCTGCCCACCTGGTGAAGTAGTAAGTTGCTATCAATATCCACCTATGTCTAGCTGATGAAAAAGGGTTGATCATACCAATGAAGTCAAGACCCCATTGAGAAAAAGTTTCCTCTACTACTATGGGTCTTAGAGGCATAGCAACATTCTTTCTATTTCCAACATAAAATTGGCATTCACTGCAAGACTTTACTAATGAAAATAAATCATTGAATAGTGTTGACCAAAAATAACCAACACATATAATTTCAATTGCAATAGTTCTTGCAGAAAAGTGCTCTCCAGTTGGGCCATTGTGGTATTGATCTAATATTATTTTGGCATGTTCCTCATTCACACACCTTAGCAGGACATCATTAAAATCTTTTGAAAAATACTCCTTCTAAGAGGACATAACTGCTATTCTACAACCGATAGAACTATCTCTCAAAAGAAGGGAGATTGGTCGGATACCTTCCTGTTTGCATGAAGTTTATCCTATCTTCCAACCAATCACCCTCAAAGATTTCTTCATTTAGTAACACAGGTTCTAAGACTTTGAACTCTGCCATTGATTCATTATTTTCAGCGAGGTACTCGCACAGTCCTTTTCCCTTGATAGTCTTGATAGGCCTGATCTCAATATCATACTCTAGAATCTTTTTAATCCAGTTAGCTCTTTTCTCAGTGATTTCTCCTTCCATAATATATTTCCACACACTAGGATGCGGTACACAAACAATCACCTTATTGTATGATATCAGGTGCCCGAACTTCTTAAGCCCTTTCACAATAGCAAAGGCCTGCTTTTCTACAAAATTGTTTCTTACCTCGTACTCCTTTAAGGTGTGTGAGTAGAAAGCAATAGGAGATTATTTTTTATCCTCACCATCCTTCTGCATAAGCACAATGGCAATATTGTTGCCACCACCAAAAACATACATGATAAAGTCCTTCGACAGGTCCGGGTTGATTAATACAGGGGGCTAAATAAATAACCTCTTTTATTAGCTCAAAATATTTTCTAGCTTTCGCCATCCACTTTAAAGTCTTATAATTTTAAATCATTAGGGTAATCGGTCGAATGATCCCTGCAAAGTCTGCAATGAATCGGATAATGAAATTGACCTTGCTAAAAAAAGATTGCACTCCTTTTTTGTTTACGGGTAGAGGAAGATCCAAGATTGCATCAACTCTTTCCAGATCAATGGAAATGCCCTCCTTCAAGACAACATATCCCACTAGCTTCCCCTAGGGAGCTCCGAACACACATTTCTTCGGGCTTAGAGAAATCTTGAATTCTTGGCACTTTTGGAAGACAAGCTCTAAATTATCAAAGTGATCATCGGCGGATTTGGAAAACACTGTCAAGTCATCTAGATAGATAAGTATAATCTTATGCATTAAATCCTTAAAGGTAATATCCATAGCTCTTTGAAAGGTGGCTCCAGCATTTGAGAGCCCAAAGGGCATCTTAGCGTATGCATATGTTCCCCACTTTGTGGTGAACGTTGTTTTGTGTTGGTTTTCTTCCTTTACACGAATCTGATTATAGCTCGAAAAGCCATCCAAAGTTGGAAACATTTCAGAACCAGCTATTGTTTATAAAATTACCTCCATAGAAGGCAAGGGGTAATGATCTTTCAAGGATGCCTTGTTTAAGTCTTAGAAGTCTACACACAGTCATATGTCATGATTATTCTTTTGGACTGGCACCAGGTTAGACACCTAAGTGCTATGCTTGATTGAGAACACTATTCGGGATGCAATCAATTTATTTGATTCTTGTGACATGAGTGACTCAATCTTCAGGTTCACAGGCCTCTATCTCTAATGAACCGACTTCACTCCTACCAATAGCTCAATTGTATGCTAAATAATCTGGGGATCATATCCCTTAAGATCATCATATGACTAGGCTACTACGCTCAGATATTTCTCGTAGAAGTGCTTTAGCCCATCTTTATTCTTCTGAGATACTTCCTTACCGACCATGAGCTTTTTGTCCTCTTTGATATGAAAATTAGTATAATCACCTTTGTCAGCTACCAGTTTCCTTTCATTTTTCCTTGCATCATTAGAATAAAAAATACTCTCTAGAGTGACTAGGCCTCTAGGAAGCTTGTTGGATTTCAACTGGATTACTTGATCCTTCTAGTCTTCAGCAGTCTTTGGTTGCAATTGTTCAATGAATTTCCTAGATGACTACAGAAATGACGCAATATGAGCATCACTATCAAACACTTGTCAGTCTTGATCATTTTTCAAAACAACAGGTCATACAATCACTCTCACTGCATGTATATTTTGAAACAACTGGGAGGCTGGCTCAAACTAAGCCCTGACAGTTGCCATCCAGTCAGCTTCAGAGTTCTTCTCCCTTGGTATAGAATAAATATTTAAAGCCTCAAAGCTTTCAATAAGATCCCAGACCCTATGTCAGTATGATCGCATCCATACATTCTTTATAGCAGAAATCCCTCGGATTTTGTTGACTAGTTATTCTGAATCTCTGAACACTCTTATTTTCTACACACCCATATGTTCTGCAAGGCTAAAACCATGGACAAGACCTTCATATTCTACTTCGTTACTCGAGCATATGAACTAGAAGTGATAAGACCTCAAGGTATTTTCCTTGGATGGAGATGTCAAACATATTCTTACCCCAGCTCCTACTCTGCATATTGCTCCATCAAAGTGAAAATTCCACAACTTTGAGGATGTTTCGCCTGCAGATTCTTTAGTAACTCTGGGCATAATCTGTCCTTCCTCATGTATGACATAGGTTCCGAGTCTAGTTGCATGATAATTTCCAAAAGGGTCTATGTCTATAAACTCATTCAACAGAGCTTCTTTATTTTCCATCTGGGAGCTAGTTTCCTCTTCTTCCTCTAGAAATTCAACATTGAAACTTTCTTCATGGGTAATTGAAGTATGCACTGCTTCAAAGTTGAGGAGAGCCTCATCAGCAACATGTTCAGAATGCAAATTTTCTGACAATAGCTTGATCTTAGCTCCATGTTTGGTTCTCAAAATTAGCTGTGACCAGTCTAATGCTAGATATCCTCCAAAACTTTCCATGAACTCTCAGAACAAACATATCCCAAACAAAGGAGGGACATCAATGAGTATGGTATCTTGATTTATAGTGATACTGGGGCATGCAAACAATGTCATAGGTAATCTCTTGATTACCCCGATGGTATCAACCCTATTTTCATCTAGCTACATGACTCCCTTGTTAAGAGGCTCATATTTTAACCCTAAAGCATCAACTACTTGCTTAGGAATGACAGTGGTGCTAGCACCAGATTTGATCATACAATTATGCAATAGCTTGTCACCAATGATAAGCATTATAAAGAAAGGATTAGGTTTAGGTTTACTCTTTTTTCTGGCTTTGATATTTTCTTCCAATTGATTCATTAACACTTTATCTAGGTCCAACTTGGATATATTTTCTTCACTGGGCTAACTAGGCATCTTCTCATCTTCCTCTCTTGATAATTCTTTATGTAATAGTACCTTTTGCTCTAGAATAGCCAGGATATCCCACAAAGAAACATTGGAAGAGGACTTCTTTAGTTGTTCCACCACATTGAACTATGTTCATGACTGATGAATCAAGATTTATTGCTCCTTAGGTCATGCAACTGGTGTAGGCTTCACGACTGGTATATCCGGCTATTTGGCAATAGCCGGGGTGATTGTAGGAGCCTTTTCTTTCAGAGGAAGTGGATTCAGAGAGCTGGGAGTAGCTACCTTAGATTTTTGTGGGACTTACGATGGGCCTACTGATGGACTAGGCATCGACTGAGATGGATCATTGGTTGGCAGAGATGTGAGTCTACACTTTGAATGCATGTTGTAGTCAGATTGCACTCAGGGAATTTGAGTTATAGGAATGTCATTCAGAAATGCTGATTCTTCTCCTTCCATCCATGAAAAGAGCAGTTGGTTTGAAACTATGTCTAACTCTTGCTCTATGGACATCCCTTGCATTTGAGTAGCGAGGACTGCATTATCCATCTGTTGAGAGGCATATGACTAGTTTCCGGGATCAGGTGCACTACTTTGGCTATGTTTCTCCGCTATCTTCTATTGCAAATTTCCCCACAGAAAATTTTGGGGCATGTGTGCATCATTACATGGAAAAAACCATGAATTAGTGTCTTCGGCTAAGTTATTTTGTCCTGCAACTAGCTCTTTACTTGAACTAGGATCGATAGTCTGCATTGGCAGGGTCACTAGAACAACTTGGTTATTTGGCTAAGTTTGAGTATTGCTGCAAAATCTATCTTGCCACTGACTTGAATGGTAAGGAGCTTTTCTGCCTTGATAATTTTCGTAAGCCGACTTCTAATAGTTATATTGCTGCCACTTCATGGTAGTTAATTCATTTTTCATAGTCTGCATCTTTTCTCTCATCTCGTTCATCTCAACTATTAGGGGGTTAGGCATAGGAGCTACACTCAGAGCCATTCCCGAGTACATGTACATAGACTTGGGATGAGTTGTAGGAGCACTAGTCAAAGCTGCTTCAACCTCCATGACATTGAATTCTAGGAACAATGGCATTATGTGTCTTGGTGCCAACTTTCTAGCAACTATAAGGTTGTCTTCTATAGTAACAACAAGGCCATAAGCATCGGGTAAAGTATCTCCGCCAAGAGCCTGTAGCATCATGGAAATATCAACATTAATGGACTTCAAATAGAACATGAACACCAAATCTGGAGGTGGCCAACTACCAGCATGGACTCTTTGCCAAGTTGAATGAAACCACGTGTTAAAGTCAAGCAGAGCTTCATGAGGAGCTTGCTTTATGCTGGCCAGCTGATGATATAGCGAAGACCTATTGGCAGCATTTGAAAAACACTTGTAAAACGGGGTTCCAAGATTGTCCCAAGTAGCAATTGTGTTAGCTGGAAGAGTTCTATACCAGTTCAAAGATTTTCCTCAGAATGAGGCGATGAGTAATCTTAGAGCTACATTTTCATTCGAAACCCCATGCACTAGACATATGTTTGCTACATCTTGCAAGTGCTCCATTGGGGTCTTTGATTCATCTCCAAAAAACTTAGGAATAGCTTTTAAAGCAAAGAACAGAATGGGAGCCCATGCTGCGGTAGGTACCGGTGCTACCAAAGGACTACCAACATCCTAGGCTACATAATTTGTAGCGGCCATAGGTGTAGGAGATGGAGGAGAAGGGGGAGGTGAAGGACTACCTTGCTGACCTCTCGAGTGAACAAAGACTAACGGTGGTACGAGTAAGCCAGGGAATATTTTAGTTTGTGACCTAGTTACTGTGAACATTATTTCACAAATTGCTAGCTTTTGTGGTTATCTTTCCTTCGCGGCATCACCTTACCCTTTATCTCTCTTTACTCTTTGGTGCTTGCCACGTGGCCGCCAAATGGAGATTCCTACTATTTCGTATTGCTTTTATTTTGCCAAGTTCCGTGTGCATGACGCGTGGCTTTCTTTGGCCATTTTTTGAGTTGGCCCCACTTTGTACTTATCTTTGCTCGGCGTCGCCCATGTGGCTTCCTCTCAGAGCTTTTCACTGGGACGTCCCTCATTCTTTTTCCAGGCTCCGTTTGCTCGATGTGTGGCATAAATTTTATGTGTCGATTTTCTTGGAGTTGCTGCCTATGCCAATTTTTCTCACTTGCCACCGCATTTTCTTCATCGGTGTCACGTGTTTATTTTTGGTGCTGCATTGCCTTCTATTCTCTATGATGTCTTTGCTAGTACACTGCTAAGCATTCTTTCTATCTAGTGGCAGCCCAACAAGATCTGGGGCACCGATGTTTGATCAAGGCATCTTTATCCATGGTTTTTAGGCAGTGGGCTAGCCTATATAAATGGCCCTACTTCTCTTTTATTAGGTTGTTGTTAGATAGAAAATACTCCCGAGCACTGGGAATAGCCTTTGTAATAGTTTGTTGAACTTGAAATTTATAGACTGTGCCAATCAATTCGGCCTTTCCTATTATTCATATTTTGATAAGATGGTTAAACTGTGCATTTATTTTTCTATGATATATGAATGCCTATTCTTCAGCTTTTGTAATCTTCTATAGCTTAATGAATACAAATCATGTTTTCGACTCCTCTATGTTGGTTGAAGTTATAGTGGATTATACTATGCAGTTAGAAGGTATTCTCATGTTTTGAAGTGTTTTTGAGAAAATTTACTTAATAAACAAAATCTAGTGGTTCGAGCCTTTGCATCCATCACTGTGCTCTGGTAATTACATTCATGATTTGGTGCATCACCCTTAGTCTAGATTTAACATTTTCAATTATCTGCCTAACTCTTTACCTCCGCCACTAAAATGAAGAGCCAGCTTTGACAAAACCTTAGAGGGCACTTAGCTAGCACACTATGTACCCCAATAGCTATGTTTCCCATGAGACTACTGCTACCTACAAAATCTTGCATCACCAGTTCTTTTTCTGGCATGCCCGGTGGGACACGAACTAGCACGTTCACCTGATATATAGGTGTGTATGAGCCATAGGCCTGTAACTAGGTCATAATTTGCAATATTCCCTGACCTACTAGGACCACCATTAGTTTCTATTCACCCAGTCCATCAGCAGGGTAGTCCTTCACCTTCCCCTTCTTCTCCTTCTAGTCCTTCACCTCCCCCTTCTCCTCCATCTCCTCCTTCTCCTCCATCTCCTCCACCTATGGCCCCTACAAATTATGTAGTATGGGACGCTAGTAGTCCTTTGGTAGCACCAGTACCTCCCACAACATGGGCTCCCATTTCGTCCTCTGCTTTAAAATCTATTCCTAAGTTTTCTAGAGATCAATCAAAGACTCCGATGGAGCACTTACAAGATATAGTAGATGTATGTCTGGTGCATGGAGTTTCTAACAAAAATATGGCTCTGATATTACTCGCTACCTCATTTTGAGGAAAGGCTTTGAACTGGTATAGAACTCTTCTAGCTAACATAATTTCTACTTGGGACCATCTTGGAACCCCGTTCTATAAGTGTTTTTCAAATGCTAGCGATAGGTCATCATTATATCATCAGCTGGCCAACATAAAGTGAGCTCCTCATGAGGCTCTAATTGATTTCAATGCTTGATTTCATTCAACTTGGTAGAGAGTCCTAGTTGGTAGTCGACCGCCTCCTAATTTGGCATTCATGTTTTACTTGAATTTGATTAATGTCGATATTTCCATGATGCTACAGGCTCTTGGCAGAGAGACTCAGCCTGATGCTTATGGTTTGGCTGTCACTACAGAGAAAAACCTGATTTCTACTAGAAAGCTAGTGCCAAGACCTATCCTACCATTCTTCCTAGAATTCAATGCCACAGAGATCGAAGAAGCTTTGACTAGTGCTCTTGTAACTCCTCCCCAGTCTATGTACATGTACCCAAGAATGGCTCTGAGTGTAGCTCCTATGCCTAACCCCTTGATGGCTGAGATGAATAGGATGAGAGAGAAAATGCATACTATGAAAAATGAATTGACAACTTTGAAGCGGCAGCAATATAGCTATCAAAAGCTGGCTTACCAAAATTATCAAGGTGAAAAAGCTCCTTACCATTCAAATCACTGGCAAGATAGATCATGTGGAAATGCTCAAACTCAGCCAAATAACCAAGTTGTTCCAGTGACCCTACTGATGTAGACCATCCATCCTAGTTCAAATAAAGAGATTGTTGTGGGACAAAATAACCTAGCTGAAGACACTAATTCATGGTGTTTTCCTTGTAATGATGCACATATGCCCCGAAATTGTCCATGAGGAAATTTGCAATAGAAGATAGCAGAGAAACGTAGCTAAAGCAACATGCCTAATCCTGGAAACTAGACTTATCCCTCTCAACAGATGGATAATGAAGACCTCACTACTCAAATATAAGGAATGTCCATAGAGCAAGAGTCAGGCATAGTTCCAAACCAAGCGCTCTTTTCATGGATGGAAGGAGAAGAATCAACATTTCTGAATGACATTCCTATGACTCAAGTGCCCCAAGTGCAAGCTAACTACAACATGTGTTCAAAGCGTAGACTCACCGGAGAATTCACATCTTTTCCAACCAATTCTCCCTCTCAATCGATGCCCAATCTATCGTCAGTCCCACAACAATCTAAGGCGGCTACACCTACCTCTCTAAATCCACCCCCTTTGAAGGAAAAGGCTCCTACATTCACCCCAGCTATTGCCAAATAGTCGAATACACCAGATGCAAGGCCTACGCCAACTGTAAGACCTAAGGAGAAAACAATCATGACTCATCATTTGCGAACACACTTCAATGTGGTGGAACAACTAAAGAATTCCTCTACAAATTTTCCTTTGTGGGATATCCTAGCTATTCTAAAGCAAAAGGTGCTATTATAGAAAGCATTATCGGGAGAGGAAGACGAGAAGATGGTGGGGCAACCCAGTGGAGAAAAGATATCCAATCCGGCCTTGGATAAAGTGTTAATGAATCAACCAGAAGAAAAGCTCAAAGCCCGAAAAGAGAGTAAGCCTAAACCTAAGACTTTCTTTCTAATTCTTATCATTAGCGACAAGCTATTGCATAATTGTATGATTAACTCTGGTGCTAGCACCATTGTCATGCCTAAGCAAGTAGCTGATGCTTTAGGATTAAAATATGAGCCTCTTAACAAGGGAGTCATGGAGCTAGATGGAAATTGGGTTGATACTGTCGGGGTAATCAAGGTATTACCTATGAAATTATTTGCATGCCCCAGTATTACTATGAATCAAGATACCGTACTCATTGATGTCCCTTCTCTATTTAGGATTTGTTTGTCTTGAGAGTTCATGGTGAATGTTGGAGGATATGTAGCATTAGACTAGTCACATCTGATTTTGAGAACCAAGTATGGAGCTAAGATGAAACTATTGTTGGAAAATTTTCATTCCGAACATGTTGCTGATGAGGCCTGCTCAAATTTGAATTGGCACATACTTTGATTACCCAGGAAGAAAGATTCAATGTTGAATTTCTGGAGGAAGAAGAGGCAACTAGCTCCCAGACAGAAAATGAAGAAGCTTTGTTGAATGAGTTTATCGACACAGACCCTTTCAAAAATTATCATGCAACTAGACTCAGAACCTATGTCATACACGAGGAAGGATGGTATGGAGCTAAGATGAAACTATTGTTGGAAAATTTGCATTCTGAACATGTTGCTGACAAGGCCTTGCTCAAATTTGAATCGGCACATACTTTGATTACCCAGGAAGAAAGATTCAATGTTGAATTTCTGGAGGAAGAAGAGGCAACTAGCTCCCAGATAGAAAATGAAGAAGCTTTGTTGAATGAGTTTATCGACATAGACCCTTTCAAAAATTATCATGCAACTAGACTCAGAACCTATGTCATACACGAGGAAGGACAGATTATGCCCAGAGTTAGTAAGGAATCTGGAGGCAAAACATCCTCAGAGTTCTGGACTTTGCACTTTGATGGAGCAAGATGTAAAATAGGAGTTGGTGTAGGAATATGTTTGACATCTCCATCCGAGGAAAATACCTTAAGGTCTTATTGCTTCCAGTTCACATGCTCAAACAAGGAAGCAAAATATGAAGGTCTTGTCCATGGTTTGAGCCTTGTAGAGTATATGGGCATGAAGTAAGTAAGAGTGTTCAGAGATTCAAAATTGGTGGTCAATCGAATCCGAGGGATTTCTACTACAAAGAATGTCCGGATGCAATCATACCGGCATAGGGTCTAGGATCTTATTGAAAGATTTGAGGCTTTTAATATTTAGGCTATACCAATGGAGAAGAACTCTGAAGCTAACTAAATGGCTACTGTCAGAGATACATTTGAGCCAACCTCCAAGTTATTAAAAAATAAACATGCAGTGAGAGTGATTGTACGACCTGCTATTCCAAACAATGATCAAGACTAACAAGTGTTCGATATTGACACTCATATTGTGTCATTTCTCTAGTCATCTAGGGAATTCGCTAACCAAATGCAGCCAAAGATCATCGAAGCCTACAAAGATCAAGTGATCTGGGACCCAGAAATCAAAAGCTTCCCTTTAGAGGCCTAAATCACTCTAGAGGAGTCTTTTTGAGTTTGATGTCAAGGAAGAGATCAAAAAGAGAGTGTAGTAGAGTGACAAAAGGTGGTCTCCTAGGTTACCTGCAAATTGGAGGCAGGAAGCTCTCAGGGTTGGTAAGAGTATCTTAGGAGAGATAAAGATAGGCTGAAACACTTACAGAGAATGTCCAAATTAACCAATAGCCCCTAAACATCATATGATTATCTTAAAGGAGGATACTGATCCGAAGTTATCAAATTATACAATTGAGAGCTTTGAAAGGTATGGAATTGCTAAATGAGACCCATCAATTGTTAAAAAGACAAATCCTCATGTCACAAAGAGTTGAATAGCTTGTTATCACAAGACAAAATATTCCCAATCAAACCTCTATCCTTAAAATTTATCTACTTTTAATTTGATCACAGAAAGAGAATGTAGTGACGCCACAATTATAATGTAGACTTCTTATGAACTTAATGGGCACAAAAAAATGGATCATTACACCCCCATGCCTGGGATGAATTCTAAAAGGCTCATAGCTAGTTCTGAAATGTTTTCTATGTTGGATGGCTTTTCGGGCTACAATCAGATTTGTGTGAAGGAAGAAGACCAGCACAAAACAGCATTCACCACAAGTGGGGAACATATGCATATGCTAAGATGCTCTTTAGACTCTCAAATGCCATAGCCACCTTTCAATGAGCTATGGATATTTCCTTTAAAGATTTAATACATAAGATTATACTTATCTATCTGGATGACTTGATTGTATTTTCCAAATCTGCCGATGATCACTTTGATCATTTAGAGCTTGTCTTCCAAAAGTGCCAGGAATTTAGGATTTCTCTAAACCCAAAGAAATGTGTGTTGGTAGTTCCCTAAGGGAAGCTATTGGGATCTGTTGTCTCAAAGGAGAGCATCGCCATCAATCTGAAAAGAGTTGATGCGATCCGAGATCTTCCTCTACCCGTAAACAAGAAAGGACTACAATATTTTTTGGGTAAGGTCAATTTCATCAACCGATTCATTGTAGACTTTGCAAGAATTGTTCGTTAGATTACCTTGATGCTAAAAAAGGATTAGCCTTTCAAGTGGACGGTGGAAGCCAGGAAGGCTTTTGAGCTTATAAAATAAGTTATTTTTTTGGCCCCTGTATTGATCAACCTGGACCTGTCAAAAGACTTTATCATGTATTTTTCTGGTGGTGGCAACAGTATTGCCACCATGCTTATGCAAAAGGATACTAAAGATGAAAGGGAATCTCCTATTGCTTTCTACTTGCACACCTTAAAGGAGTTTGAAGTAAGATACGATTTTGTAGAAAAGTAGGCCTTTGCCATTGTGAAAGTGATTAAGAAGTTCTGACATATGATATCATACAATAAGGTGATTGTTTGTGTACTGCATCCTAGTGTGCAGGAATATATTATGGAAGGAGAGATCACCGAGAAAAGAGCTAACTGGATTACCAAGATTCTAGAATATGATATTGAGATCAGGCCTGTCAAGACTGTTAGGGGAAAAGTACTATGCAAGTACCTTACCGAAAACAATGAACCAATGGCAGAGTTTGAAGCCTCAGAACCTATGTTACTGAATGAAGAAAGCTCTGAGGGTGATTGGCTAGAAGATAGGATAAACTTCCTACAAATAGGAAGGTATCCGATTAATCTCCCTTCTTTTAAGAGATGGTTCTATCATTTGCAAAATAGTAGTTATGTTCTCTTAGAAGGAATACTTTTCAAAAGAAATTTTAATGGCATCCTACTAAGGTGTGTGAATGAAGAACAGGCCAAAAGAATATTAGATCAATACCACAATGGCCCAATTGGAGGGAATTTTTGTGCAAGAACTACTAGAATTAAAATTATATACATGCTAGTTACTTTTGGCCAATACTATTCAATGATGCATTTTCATTAATAAGGTCTTGCAGTGAGTATCAATTTTATGTCAAAAAAAGGAAGAATGTTGTTATGCTGCTGAGACCCATAGTAGTAGAGGAACCTTTTTCTCAGTGGGTTCTAGACTTCATTGGTATGATTAACGCTTTTGCATCAACTAGAAACAAGTGGATATTGATGGCAACTGATTACTTCACTAGGTGGGCAGAGGCTGTGCCACTAAAAAATCCAACAAGAAAAGAAATTGTTAATTTTCTTGAGGAGCTGGTTGCCAAATTTGGCCCGCCTAAAAAAATTATTTTGGATAATGCTAAGGCTTTTCTCAGCTCCAAGATGAGCCATTTTGCATTGAAATATGGGGTTTTCTTGAAAACCTCTTCTAATCATTACCCTCAGGGGAATGGCCTCGCGGAGTCCATGAATACAAACCTCATCAGGTTAATCAAAAGGATAGGCTTAAAACACCAGAGAGAATGGCATAAGAACCTTCGAACAATGCTATGGGAAGGCCATATCACGCCCAAGCAAATATTAAAGACATCTCCTTACGAGATGGTGTATGGGAAAGAGGCATTGTTGCATATTGCCATGGAAATCCCAGCTCTCCAGCTGCTCAAATCTCTGGAAATTGAATAAAACGGAGAAATGGAGGTATGGTTTTCTGAGTTACTCGAGGTACAAGAGAAAAGAGAGCATGCTCTGAAGGCCATGAACAACCACCAGTAGGTGGTAAAAAGGTGGTTTGACAAAAGGACATCCGACCAGGAGCTAAAATGCGAGGACTTGGTGCTCGATTTCAATGAGCGTGGGGCAAAGCCTGACCAACATGGAAAGTTCGATAGTCTCTGGGAAGGGTCTTTTAAAATTATTCAATGCAAACAGTGTAACTCTTTCGAGTTGGAATACATGGAAGGTAACGCTTTGAGTATTCCAGTTAATGGGATACATCTTAAGAAGTTTAATTAGTTCTTCCCATTTAGTGGGTTTGTGAATTGTAAATATGTAAATTTTTTTCTACTTTAAGTTTTGGGTTTTCTCAGTGCTTTTTGAAAAATAATAACAATATTGGAAAAAATTAAGATACATTGTAAATGAGCCAAGATATGAAAAACATGAGTACTATATTATTGCCAAAAATATTTACATTACATACAATAGAGGCTAGTGGCCTTGTATCAAAATTTATATATACATCTGCTAAAAGGCGAGAGGCTAGCATAAAGGAAAAAGGAAAAGTTGGGGTTATTTTTCCTCTCAGTTATCAAGAAAAAGAGGCACCAGCAGCAATAGCATCCGGTGGCACAAGATAAGGAAACACCATCCTCTCAAAGTCCTCGTACCACTGCATGTTCTAGAAGGGTTCAATGTGATGAATCCACATGAGGAAGTAGTAGTCAGCACGAACCTTGGAGCAATGTTCTTCATGCGTTTTGAGCTCAAAGCTGAACAGGAAGGGTCTGGTTGGCACGGGTCCTCCATGCAGCAGCAATCAACGTAAGTTGTGAACAAAAGGGACCCCATGATCAAATATGGTGGCCCACACTACTTTCTCTAGACCTCCAAGGTAACACCGAGGGAACACCCACTTGGTTAGCTTCAGAATTTTGTGTTTAGAAACTCGGATGTTCAAGAGCGAAGTGACAAAGTGGGAGAAAATGCTAGTTTTTACCCTATATTGGTCCTTGTATTCCATGCTGTCTTTTTCGAGGACCCATTTGATTGCCTTCATATATAATAGGTTGTTTATACCTATCATGTGCTTAAGGTGCTTGCACCTAATCTTCCCTAAAAATGTAGCCTGGGTCTTTCTGTAGACTAATCTAATCGATGTCTCCATTATTTCTTGCTACTCTAACTTGAAGAATGAAAATGATAATATTGACTAGGGCCTACTAAATGAAATGTTGAAGTTAATTGTGATTAGCAAGGTTGCTAAGGGCCCTATTTATAGATTGATCAGGGTGCACCCGACGTTGCAAGCTATGATTACATCAGAACCAAATGGTGTTGTCAAGCCTTGATATTAAGTGCCACGCCATGTGAAGTGATGGGAATGATGAGG